>BSBM01000401.1:9922500-10522500 GCA_027924585.1 Larix kaempferi
CAAACTGACAACACACTAGTCAGTTACATATTTTGCAAATACTAAAATACTTAATAAGCAAATTTTCTTTCCACTTCAGGATAGCTTATCCTCTTGCTAGCCACAACATGTGAACACGCAATCACATTGTTGACTTAGCATTGATGCTTCTGCATCAATAAGGATGAGGACGATGATGATGAGGATGATGATGATGATGACTAGGATGATGATGATGATGATGACGAAAATGACGATGATGATGAAGATGATGATGAGGAGGATGATGATGAGGATGATGAGGATGATGATGACGAGGATGATGAGGATGATGATGATGAGGATGATGAGGATGAGGATGATGATGATGATGACTAGGATGATGATGATGATGACGAAAGTGACGATGATGATGAAGATGATGAGGATGATGATGAGGAGGATGTCGATGAAGATGATGATGATGCGGGTGAGGATGATGATGATGATGATGATGATGGTGGTGGTGGTGGTGGTGGTGGTGGTGGTGGTGGTGGTGATCATAAAGATCATGATCATGATGAAGATGATGATGATGGCGATGATGAAAATGATGATGATGACGATGATGAAGATGTTGATTAGGAAGAGGAAGATGAAAAAATGAAAAATCACCCAACAAGGGAAAGCTATTAGATACCTAAGTATCCGTGTGGGTGTCATTATCTCATTAGTTCAACAAAGATTATTAAGTAAGATTGAAAGTAAATTACAAAAGGAATCTTGTGGAGATATATCTCTAGAAAGTAAACTTAGCATCTTGGATAGGACCTATCAACTAACCATTTTTTCCTTTTACCTTTATCATCATAATTAAAAAATGCGGAGATACGAAGTTGCCGCAAATTATATACAACTAGCAGAAAACAATAAAAACAAAGGGGCGACTATGTATATTGATGGGAGACCAAAAGCGTCCGGAAACGTTGCTGGATTTATAAATAGTACATGTCCAGTGACAGCAACTAAGCAACCGAATTGCGAATTTGAGGGACGCGAAGAACATCGTATATTTGTATGTGCAACAAAAAGAATACTTCCATGTGAAGAGTTGTTGATCGATTGCAACTTAAATCGAATAGATGTGGCTTCCATGGTCCAAGGTAACTGTGGAAGGTCACACACTATGCCTCATCAGGTAAATGCTAAATATAGTAACTAAACATGACTACAATAACTAAATGTTTCGATTTTTATGTTAACATTCGATTTACACCGTTGACAATCGCTTTTTTCGTGCTTATTATGAATATTTCCATGTGATAATATGCTTATTACACTGCTATGCTTATCTCATTTTTTTATGTTACAATTATTGACTCAACTTTTATTAATTGATTTATTTTGTCAGGGTGGCAGTAGTGGAAAGCCACATGTTGCTTCCACAATCCAGGGTGACCGTGGAAGGTCACAATCTATGGCTCGTGAGGTAAATGTTAAATATAGTAAATAAATATGACTACAATAATAAAATGTTTCGATTTTTCGGCTAACATTCGATTTTCACTACTACCATTCAATTTATTCATGCTCTATGGAAATTTGAGCTCTATTTTGGCACGGCTGATCTAGAGTTTTCATTAACACTTGTTTATGACGTCAAGGGTTTGAAGGTTGTCTCTGCTTGAGCTTGGGTCTACTTGCAACACCGAACCTGTCCTTACTTAGCAAGTTAGCATTGTCCTTTATAAGGGTTTCTACATCAATTTTGGTTCTCCCACCTTCATGCGTGCGAGTCCATACTGCTGCTTGCTATGGCTGTGTTTTTGCTGCATTGACGATCTTTGTCTGTTTTGAGGGATACTTGGTGTGTTGGTTGATTTTTTGGGGTTGATATTTACTGTGCCATACCTCTTTGAGTGGCTGGTTCTTTTGTTGTACTTATATGTTCTTCTTATCAAAATTTATGGTCTCTCTCTCTCAGCTATGTTTATTCCCTTTACTAAGGGCCAATTTTTTCTAGTTATTGACTTGCCTCTAAGAGGAAAGATTTGATCTGAAAGTTAAAATCTGAGCACAAGGAAGGTTCTTCCCATGAGGTAAGTCATCAGATATGATTTTGACACGTTTTTCTACTATTTTGCTACGTTGTTTGTTGTTTAATGGCACATACAATATTTAATGGTAGTCTTGTAGCATGGTATGTCTTAGTAGGTGGTAGTATGATTCATTATTATTGGTTTCTAATTTTTCAGGTCCTAAGTGTGATAATCTGCAGGGGATCTAACAGTTGTAACAAACTCACAATCAAACTCTCAAGAATGTTGCAAAGAAGAAGAGAAGAATGCACTCAATAATCACTCATGAACACAGAAAATGGAGAATAGTAGTATCATACATCGGCTGTGAGATGGCACTAAGTGAATAATGAATACAATAATGAAATCTATGTAGAGAATTCGAATTAACCAAGGAGGTCATTCGAATCATGCTCAAAGTCTAGCTTGGAGTACAATGGAGACATCATCCAGCCAATAGTATCAGTCATAAATGGCAATAGTCAGTCAAGTGAGTCTAACTGAGTCTAACAGAACCATCTAGGCATAAATCAGGGAATGGAGACTCCAAGGAGGGTGCATGAGGCTGTCAAATGGTCAAGTGGCACTAGAACTAGCTAACTAGGAGCTACAGACAATCAACATGAGCAATCAGTGGAAGAACTGCTCAATCAATGCACTAATTGACTGTTAGTCAACTGGTAGGTGAGATGAGGTGCTCTAACTGAAAGATAACTGGTGGTAGGTGAGAAAATGAGCACGGTGAGGATGATGATGATGATGATGGTGGTGGTGGTGGTGGTGGTGGTGGTGGTGGTGATCATAAAGATGATGATCATGATGAAGATGATGATGATGGCGATGATGAAAATGATGATGATGATGATGGTGAAGATGTTGATTAGGAAGAGGGAGATGACAAAATGAAAATTCACCCAACAAGGGAAAGCTATTAGATACCTAAGTATCCGTGTGGGTGTCATTATCTCATTAGTTCAACAAATATTATTAAGTAAGATTGAAAGTAAATTACAAAAGGAATCTTGTGGAGATATATCTCTAGAAAGTAAACTTAGCATCTTGGATAGGACCTATCAACTAACCATTTTTTCCTTTTACCTTTATCATCATAATTAAAAAATGGAAATGGCTTTAAGAAGGTTCTTATGGAGATGAAAATGAGGAAAAAATGTTTATGTTCGATTGTTTGGAAAATTCATGCTTCCTTAGAGACAACGCTGCTTGGGAAATATGTACTCTTTATGAAGACAAAGGACACCTATGTTTCATTGATATACATTTTGGAGGAAAATCTTGGCATTGGATTGGATTGTAAGAGCCACATATGGATGATGAGGATGAGGATGAGGATGATGAGGATGATGATCATGATGATGATGATTATGATGATGATGATGATGAGGACGACGATGATGATGATGGTGAAGATGATGATTGATGATGGTGGTGGTGATGAAGATGATGATCATGATGAATATGGTGATGATGGCGATGATGATGATGATGATCAAGATATTGATTAGGAAGAGGGAGATGATGATGAGGATGAGGATGATGATGATGATGATGATGATGATGATGATGATGATGATGATCAATGATGGTGGTGGTGATGATGACGACAATGATGATGAGGAGGAGGAGGAGGAGGAGGAGGAGGATGAGGACGATGATGATGATGATGGGGATGATGTTGATCATGATGATGATGACAAGGATTAGGATGATGAAGATGATGATCATGATTATCATGATGATGATTAGGATGAGGATGAGGATGATGATGATGATGATGATGATGGTGATGGTGATGGTGATGGTGATGGTGATGGTGATGGTGATGGTGCTGATGAAGATGATGATGATGATGAAGATGTGATGACAAGATCTTTACCTTGGTATTCACTAAAGTATTATGATCTTGGCCAACATTATAATAGAATGTTTATGAGTGATTATTCACTCCTATAAAGAATGCACTTTATAGAACTATCAAACTGCTCAGTTAGGATCTTCCTCTTTTAAGACACCGGACTAGAACCATAAGTCTTGATTCTTCATGTGCACAAATCTAAGAACAAGAGGCTTCACAGGGACCAAAAAGTTGTATTTTTTTTTACTACTTCCTCAAATCATATTGAATTGTCAGATTAGTCCTTGGAATGGGTGTTGGGAGAAATCCTTAATTTTTCACTCAACTAGTTGCTCCCCCTATCATGTAGACGTCTTCATTTACTGGGCTCCTCCTAAAATTGTGATGATGATGATGATGATGATGATGATGACGAATATGATGATGATGATGATAATGAAAATGATGACGATGATGATGATGAAGATGATGATCATGATAATGGAGATGATGATGATGATGATGATGAAAATGATGATGAAGATGAAGATGTTGATGATGATGGTGATAACGAAGATGTTGATGATGATGGCGATGATGATGATGATGATGATGATAAGGAAGATGATGATGAAGAAGAAGATCATGATGACGATAATGATGACGACGATGATGATGATTATGAAGATGATGATGATGATGAAGATGAAGATGACGAAGACGATGGTGATGACGACAACAAGGATGATGATGATGATAATGAGGATGATAATCATCGTCGTTGTTGTCATCATCACCATCATCTTCCCGGTCTTCATCATCATCATCATATTCATCCTTGAAGGGACTTATGTATAGGATCTCACTATAAGCAATGCAACCAATACAAATTATGACAAAATCCTAGTTAAATTAAATTAAATTACATTAAATTAAAAACATAGAGTTTTTTAACTAAAATTAATTTAAAATGAAACAAAATATAAAATATGCAAATAAAAAAAAACCCAAAATAAACTAAACAAAAAAATAAATATGCAAATAAAAAACAAAACAAAACACAAAATATAAAATATGGAAATAAAAATACAAAAAACATAGAAGGAAAAGACTCCCGTGCACTAGCTCATTAGTAGCATCCAGAGCAAAACAACAAAGAACAAGTTCACTCCCGTGCACTAGTTCATTAGCAGCATCCAGAGCACTGGTAATTTGATGAGCAGAGAAGTGGTAAATTGAGTCGCAGGGGATACCAGTCCAGGGATATCGGTGTTCCCAATGGAGGAAATCCGGCGGCAGTCGAGAGGATAACAAAGGGCCCAATGAATTTGGTAAACCCATTAACCCTGGAAGCGTAGTGATGCATGCCCTGGGGAAATCCAATGGACCTTTGCGCTCTTCACATGAATCCTCTACCCATTACTTATAGAAATCAGCTTATTCGAGCATCTATTAGGATTTAAACAGGAATTCACCCCCATTCAGACTATACCCGTGAAGTCTATAAATGATTTAGATACATATTCTTTGTGTATTTGTATTGTTCAACCATACCTGCATAAATTCCAGGCATTTAATTAGAAATTCACATACCCAGTAAAGAAATCAAAACTTCCTTACAACAGTTCATCTATTCAAAAACAACATATACATGTACACCAGAATCACTCTGTTTCTTCATAAAATATCTTACAAAGGTTTGAAATTCAATCACGGATCGATTCTCTGAAATAGATGCCACAAATTTGTTTATGTTTGCTCCAGACAACCAATAGGCGTCGAGCCCTCCTCTTTGATCCTTTACAATTTCAAACATGCATGGTAGGGAGTGGGAGTCATACCCAATGCTATTCCACCCCATTTCATGCTTGAAATTAAAAACAAATGATGTGCTTTTTGCAAAATTGACCGAATCTAGCCCAATTTTGGACAATTTTGTGCATGGGCCCACTTTCCCTCCATGTATGAAATTGCATGAAATTTGGAAAAAATGGGCAAAAGATGGCCAAATTTGGTGCAAGTTAAAGCATTCTAAGCTATTCTAAGGTTCCATATTATAGGGGTTTCTAACTGTTTAACATTGTATACCAAGAAATCATACTAACCCCCCAACCAATCAACCAATATGTTATTGGAAGACACCGCTTTCATGTGGTTGCCTCTGTTGGTATAAGGGTGCAAACACGAAAATGGGTAATACAGTTGCTTGTTAACGATTAAATTTGTAAAGTTTTTTGTTCATTCAACTTCAAGCAATCAAAACTCATATCTACATTGAGAATTTCACTCTTAAGCAAAAAGAAGTTTTGTAGAGAATTATGTTACTCCATACTCATTTTTCTTTTATGGACATGATGTTATAAATTTCATGTGTATTAACTGCATGCACCTAAACTTTTTGGCAAGGATAATGAGTGACTAATACACATGGCCACCTAGTTTTTAGATATAATTATTCATTTTATGGAAAACTATGTGTTAGATTTTGGGATTACTCCAAAAGTGTTCTCACCTCGGTAGACGAGCAATAGGTCTCCTAGCCCCTTGTGATGCTTCATGGTCATATCAATGTATCGGTTTGGGTGGATGCTTTTCCTTAGTTAGTGTGTTGACATGGTACCCTTAGTAGATTGTTACCTAATCGACATGTTTATAAACTCATTGGGTGCACACAATGGGGGAGTCAATTGCTTGATCAAGGGAGGTACTTACCTAGGAGGAGGAGCATTGGGCACTTAACCCTTAGAGCTTGGGACCTACACGCCTTGCAGGTTGGACACTTGATTTGATGATGCTTAGGTTGAGGAGGATACTTCATGGAGGTTGGTGATAGAACCAAGGACCTATGTTGAGGAGGAGAGTTGGACCTTTGTGACCACACTGTCATACAATAGAGTACCATTGTGCACATGTAGCACATAGTTAGAGGAGTACCTTGCATGAGGAAACTTGCATATCAAACCATTGTGGAAGAGGGAGTGTTAGACTAACGTCAGCGAGTTTCGGTGGGAAATCCATGAATGAAGCAATATGACCACCGCCCATTCCAAATTGAATCCCCACATGATCTATATGAGGGGGAACCCCATACATATTTGCATGCATTAACTAGTCAAGTGGCCCAAGAAACACACTTCTATATCTGTGTTGTGAACAAATTCCAAATCAAATCAAATCGTGTCTTATGCTTAAAAATAATTCAAATATAAATAAATCTAAAATAAATTACACCTTTGAGAGAAAAATAGCTTTTGAAAAAAAAAATTGGGAAGAAATAACTTTTAATATTAAAACATTACAAGTAAATATATTTGCACGCTAAATTATATCCACTTGGTAAATTATATTCTTGTTTTATCGAGTGTAGGTACCACCAAATAGGTATCTGACATATCTATCTTCCTTGAGTGATGATGAAGATATACTCGGAGAGGTAGAAAGTGGCACATGTTGTACTAGATCTACCGGTTCTATATCAACTAAATCTGAAAAGGTAAGGAAAAGATTTCGTAGATGCATGCAATATTTTATTGCCAACGGAGGGTCATGTAATTATGATGTTGAGAGCATAGGTGACATTGAGTTTCCCTTGAGGTATAGACATCTAGTACAATGATGGGTACCTAATAAGCTACCTCAAGTGGACACATATTTCTTCATCAATGGGAGGATGTATCACATTGCTCCTTCGTCCTTACATGGATTGGGGCTATTTTCCATGGATGGCATAAAGGTCGGCTATGGCGTTGTAGTTGAATTGATGGATTATGTCGGACCATTATAAGGATACAATAAATGGTTGATCTTGTTCCAATATACTCAAAGTATGCGGAGATACATAGTTGTCGCAAATTATATACAACTAGCAGAAAACAATAAAAACAAAGGGGCGACTATGTATATTGATGGGAGACCAAAAGCGTCCGGAAACGTTGATGGCTTTATAAATAGTACATGTCCAGTGACAGCAACTAAGCAACCGAATTGTGAATTTGAGGGACGCAAAGAACATCATATATTTGTATGTGCAACAAAAACAATACTTCCATGTGAAGAGTTGTTGATCGATTACAACTTAAATCGAATAGATGTGGCTTCCATAGTCCAAGGTAACCGTGGAAGGTCACACACTATGACTCATCAGGTAAATGCTAAATATAGTAACGAAACATGACTACAATAACTAAATGTTTTGATTTTTATGTTAACATTCGATTTACACCGTTGACATTCGCTTTTTTCGTGCTTATTATGAATATTTCCATGTGATAATATGCTTATTACACTGTTATGCATATCTCATTTTTTTTATGTTACAATTATTGACTCAACTTTTATTAATTGATTTATTTTGTCAGGGTGGCAGCAGTGGAAAGCCACATGTTGCTTCCACAATCCAGGGTGACCGTGGAAGGTCACAATCTATGGCTTGTGAGGTAAATGTTAAATATAGTAAATAAATATGACTACAGTAACAAAATGTTTCGGATTTTTGGCTAACATTCAATTTTCACTGTTACCATTCAATTTATTCATGCTCTATGGAAATTTGAGCTCTATTTTGGCATGGCTGATCTAGAGTTTTCATTAACACTTGTTTATGACGTCAAGGGTTTGAAGGTTGTCTCTGCTTGAGCTTGGGTCTACTTGCAACACCGAACCTGTCCTTACTTAGCAAGTTAGCATTGTCCTTTATGAGGGTTTCTACATCAATTTTGGTTCTCCCACCTTCATGCGTGCGAGTCCATACTGCTGCTTACTATGGCTGTGTTTTTGCTGCATTGACGATCTTTGTCTGTTTTGAGGGATACTTGGTGTGTTGGTTGATTTTTTGGGGTTGATATTTACTGTGCCATACCTCTTTGAGTGGCTGGTTCTTTTGTTGTACTTGTATGTTCTTCTTATCAAAATTTATGGTCTCTCTCTCTTAGCTATGTTTATTCCCTTTATTAAGGGCCAATTTTTTCTAGTTATTGACTTGCCTCTGAGAGGAAAGATTGGATCTGAAAGTTAAAATCTGAGCACAAGGAAGGTTCTTCCCATGAGGTAAGTCATCAGATATGATTTTGACATGTTTTTCTACTATTTTTCTATGTTGTTTGTTGTTTAATGGCACATACAATATTTAATGGTAGTCTTGCAGCATGGTATGTCTTGGTAGGTGGTAGTATGATTCATTGTTATTGGTTTCTAATTTTTCAGGTCCTAAGTGTGATAATCTGCAAGGGATCTAACAGCTGTAACAAACTCACAATCAAACTCTCAAGAATGTTGCAAAGAAGAAGAGAAGAATGCACTCAATAATCACTCATGAACACAGAAAATGGAGAATAGTAGTATCATATATCGGCTATGAGATGGCACTAAGTGAATAATGAATACAATAATGAAATCTATGTAGAGAATTCGAATTAACCAAGGAGGTCATTTGAATCATGCTCAAAGTCTAGCTTGGAGTACAATGGAGACATCATCCAGTCAATAGTATCAGTCATAAATGGTAATAGTCAGTCAAGTGAGTCTAATTGAGTCTAATAGAACCATCTAGCCATAAATCAGGGAATGGAGACTCCAAGGAGGGTGCATGAGGCTGAACTAGCTAACTAGGAGCTACAGGCAATCAGCATGAGCAATCAGTGGAAGAACTGCTCAATCAATGCACTAATCGACTGTTAGTCAACTGGTAGGTGAGATGAGGTGCTCTAACTGAAAGATGACTGGTGGTAGGTGATAAAATGAGCACTTGTCCTACAGAACAGTCAAATAGGGCGCATCAGGTATGTAGGAGGCCAATTGGGGGTTGAAGACAGGATCTGGGGAGCTGAAAGTGAGCTCTAGGTGTTGGGAGGACTACCAACATGGTGACTGGATGCATGCAGTTGCATGCAAATGCATGCAGGCATGCAAAATATAAAAATGATGGTGTGAATATTCCAACACCCCCACAAGCTATACTATGAGATAATAACTGAAAACTGAAAAATAGGGCCCTGGTGACTGAGACCAAAGGTCACCCCGTACAATCAATCTAAATAAACTAAGTGAGGAAAGAGGGAAAACCCAGTGGGAAGAAATCCCTCCCTCAAAATAGACTGAAGGATGCTAATGTAGCATATCATCACTAATGTAGCATATCATCACTCACCCTAGAAGGAGGTAAGTGTCCTTCTTTTCCGAAGAAGGATCAATCAATCTGAAATGGATTAGTAATGTGAGAAGGATGAAACCTTCCATTCTGAAAATCTGATCTGGTTCTTCTATGATCATGTTGATCACCAACCAAATCACCAGCAGATCGAAGTGTAATGGATGCCCATCGAGGAAGAGGGGGATCATCAGGTGAGAAATCTTCAGGTTCTCTTGGATCTGGATCTCCCATTCGCTCATCTTCATCATCAGTTGCTAGAATTCAGGCTCTTGTGGATCTATATCTAGCATTCCCTCATCATCATCTCCATCTTCAGATTCTGAATCTGAAATCTCATGTGAAGAAGCTTCGCTCTCTTTCTCATCATCACTTTCAAACTCTGAATCTAAAATATCATGTGAAAAAGCAAGTGAAACTGGATCATCATCACATCCAAACTCTGAATCTGAAATATCGTGTGAAGAAGCAAGTACAACTGGATCATCATAACTTCCAAACTTTGAATCTGAAATCTCATGTGAAGAAGCAAGTACAACTGGCTCATCGTAACTTTCAAACTCTGAATCTGAAGTCTCATGTGAACGAGTTGTGCTCTCTTGCTCATCATCACTCAAAGGAGGAACAAATCCAAAAATATGAATATCATGAAACTGTTTCAGAATGTGCATCTAGTTATTTGATGTCTCATTTGAACCACCATAGGTGAGATCATTATCAAGAGAACTAGGACAAGATGATGATGGATCTTCATTAAGATCAATGGAGGATGCAGTAGTAGTGGCCCATTTTTCCATAGGAGTTGAACCAATAGGTGCTAGATCTTTAGGTTCTTGTGGATCTAGATCTACCATTCGCACTTCTTCAAGAGTCCTCTTTTTCCCAATCTTCTTTGGTAAATCTTTTCCATTTGGAAGACCTTCAACCACATTTTGAGCTTGCTTGTAGTTGAGATGAGATAGCCTACTCTCTTCATTTGCATGAGAGTGAAGAGCAGACTCCTTTGAGAGAGGTAAGAAGTGTGAAAAATCATACAGTTTTGTCTTATGATTTGCAACTCCTTTTGCTATGATTTTCCCTAAAGCCATGTGTTGTATCTCAACTTAATTTGGAGAAAAGATCACTCTTTTGGGCTCTCCAATATCAGTCATTTGATACTCTGAAAGTATATTTGCTGTGAGAGAAGGAACATAAAGCACATCAGAAAAGTAGGCACGGTCAAGATTGATTCTACCAATCCCCTGAGAGGATACTACAGAATCATTGCCCAACATGATGGAAGGGCCAACTGAGCTTTCAAAGTTGGAGAAGAGATATTTGGAGAAATACATGTGTCTTGTTGCTCCTGAATCTATAATGAATGAAGAATCTATTCATATTCTCTTGCCATGAGGGCATGACATCTCTCATTGTCCTTAGATCTAGAAGGTTTAGTATTAGTATCTTTCTTCCTTGCACATGCAGGTACAGGAATATTGTTCTTCTCAAGTAACTGAGCCATCAAGTCTATAGTCTTCTTCATTCAAGAACTCTCATGATGAAATCCTCGATGAAAATATGTGCACTTGGATCACTCTTTCTGAGATTGTTTTTTCTTCTTTCAGTTCGAAACCCCATCTGATTGATATGGAATATATTTTGGCTTTGTATCATTCGATGTCTTATCAAAAAACCAGTTTTTGGGTACATGACAAGGCAGATGATGCAAGGGTTCAAATTGATGGCTATCCAAATTAGGAGAAAATTAGCATTAGGAGGTAGTAGTAGCTCTCATTTCGAGGATACAAAGGTGGATAGTGAAACAATCTTCTCAAGGACCGAGCCTCACAATCGGCTGTTAAATTTTCAGAATTTACTTCAATCTGATCTAGGATATTAACTGAGAGAACAACATGTACAGCATATCTACAGCATATTAATCATGGACACAATAATGCAAGCACACAAGAGACACAGAGTTTACTTGGGGAAAACCATAAAGGTAAAAACCCCCAATAACTTCCTCAGAGATAGATAGAGCAATGATACAACCAAAATACAAGAGATAGTCTTCTCCTAGCAGCAGAGCCTCCTCCTACACAAGTGCGCCACTCTCCAAAGTGTGAGTGAGTGAATAGAATGATGAAATAGAGATCTCTCGATCTCTATTTATACTAGACTTGACTTGCCTAATAACCTTTACTAGTTCGGCCTTAACTTAACCACATAACACAATGTTGACTAGGCCGACACCCAATATGGTGTTCTAATAACCCTTTGACCCACATGGCCGACCCCCACTAGGGTGGTCTAATAACCCTTCGACCCACATGAATTATACAGGGCCGACCCCAACAAGGTGGTCTAATAACCCATCAAGTATAAGTTACGACACTTACAATATAAATGACGACACTTCCGTATAGAGGAATAATAACATCTCTATAGGAATACAACCATTTCCGTATAGAGGAATAATAACATCTCTATAGAAATACAATATACATATATGTGAAATACATTCCGAAGTTACATATACATCAACATCGACCTAATGACTTCCAGAGCTCAGGAAGATCCACAATACCCAAGTTTCTTGAGTCTAAAGAGGATCCTAACACTCATTATGGGATGAAGGAAGCTCTAGATGAATGGTAGAAGTTGAGTGAAGAGTTTAGGAGGACCTTACAATTTGAACAATTCTTCAATGTCTCAAACAAGCTCGAAACCAGAGGAGGTAGCAGAACTCCTTTCCAAAATCAAGAATTGAAGTCTACTATAGGCAAGGTTCCCCTTCCCACTTTTGATGACTCACCACAAAGTTCTACTATTGCTTGGGTACATAAATTAGATGTATATTTTCATCTGAATCGAATGGTGGAAGAGGATTCCTTGAAAATGGCTATTATGCATCTTGAAGTAGAAGCAAATGATTGGTGGTTCCATGGACTTAAAACCTTGGGACATGATCAAGTCGCATCCTATGAAGAGTTTGTTATAATTTTGGTGGAAAGGTCTGATCGAAAGGACCCTGAAATTCCTTTCAAGGAACTATCACAATTGAAGCAAACTAGAACCCCTAAGGCTTACATGTTGGAATTCCAAAAATTTGTAATATCCATAATTTGAAAGTTTACCCAATTTGGCCAATTTTTGAACCTTGGACTAGTAAAACCCCAAACTGTCCAAAATTATCCCAGATGGTTTCGAATTATGTCTGGAGTGGATTGAGGTGTATTAGGGCACACTAATGCAGCTATTATATTCTTTGACACTTCCTAAATACTTCATCAACTTGCATTTACAATTGGAGAATGAAAGGAAAAAATACTAGGAAAATCGATGTTAAAACCCCCAAGGGTAGATGACTCTTTTGGATTCCCAAATGTTGTACGACCATCCAAAATTTTAGAATAGACACTTGGAACATATCAAGGACCTACAAAAAAACCTATTTGCAGCATTCATTCATATTTATATCTTGATAAGGCACTCTTAAAACAGAAGGTTACAAAACACATTCATTGCTTGGAATTGTGAGCAATATAGTAGAGATTTTTACATGGAATTCTAAGCAAATGAAAAAAGGGTTATTCATAAAATTTATGTCTCATATACAGTAAATAATAGGCTTCCCAAATAGCTACAAAACTCAGAATAAATCTGGTGCAAAACTGATATATAAATGCTCAAAGTTACATAAATGTATATAAGGGCGCAATGTCTCAAAATGGTGGTTTTTGCTTGAGTTTTCTCATATGGTCCAAGGATTTCAAGTTGTGGCTCTCATGATATGTCTATTACAGATTTATTCAGCAACTACCATGTCCATAAGGTCTAAATATCAATACTCCATTAGCTATATGGAACAAGAAGTGCGCCATCACACTTTTACATGACATTGAGAGAAAGAGGAAACTAGCTCAAATATCAATGTTACTTGGATAAATAGTACATGAAGTGCTTAGTATTTCGATCTGTGGCTATCATGATCTATACATTACAGATTTATGCATCCATTAACAAGTTCATAAGTTCTAATCAATATCCTTCCATTATCTATATGCAACAAAGAGTGTGTTATCTCACTTTACATGAACATTGAGAGAAAGATAGGAGAATGATAGTAGAGAAGGAAGAGAGAATATGAACTTGAACTCAGATGGGGGTTGAACCTGCATAAAAAAATATCCATGAATATATTTTGAGAGTTCTTAATGGCCTCTCCATCAACTAACTTGGATGGGAATCTTGCACCCTCGAAATTGGTACTAAGGCAGGGAGGATGAACATCCACCATGTAAGGACAAGCTTGAAGCTCTCCAAAAGCTACTCCATTTCGACTTGGCCTCCTTTTAATAAATTTATTTGAGTCATTTACCTCCTTATAACTCAAATTATCTCCTAATATCTCATGAAATTCGAATTAGTGGGAGTTATGACCCTTCATTGGCCCCACATGACACTTGGCTCATATTTTGTCTCCAACTCCTCCATATATTCGACTTGGGGAATATTTTGGATGCTTTGGATGTGTGTAACTCCTCTCATGATCCCTCTTGGTCTATTTTTATCTCTTACATTGTCATAGATGTCATAGAATCTGTCATAAGTGTCATAGGTGTCATAGAATCTGTCATAAGTGTCGTAATGCTTGTCATAGTTATCATACAATATGTCATTGCCTATTTTTAGCCCTATGACTCTTCCTCTTCCTCTTCCTTCACGAATGTTACCTCTTCCATTCCAACTCGAATTTGGGGATGGATCCATGTTTAAAGGAGGAATATTCTCTCATGTGGACCCCACATGTCCACTTGTGTGCCCCCAAGTCCAACTAGGACCTAATGCCACTTCATTTTGGAGCATTTAACATTTATTCCATAATTTATTGGCCTATTTTCCACCATAAATTTAGAATATGGAATTTTCATGAGAAACTATAGACCTTGGGGTTAAATGTCAGTATTTTAATTCTTCCACATAACCCTTAGGAATTGGGTAGGCCAACTTAATTATTTATCTAAAAATCATTTAATTGGGGACATGACAAAATTGTCAATGATGCTTTTTGATATATCCATGGTTTGCTTGGTATTTCTCTTTATTGAAGGGTTTACTGAACCTTTGAAAGGTTTGTTAAATTTTTTGAATTTACTTCAATCTGATCTAGGATCTTAACTGAGAGAACAACATGTACAGCATATCTACAGCATATCAATCATGGAGACAATAATGCAAGCACACAAGAGACACAAAGATTTACTTGGGGAAAACCATAAAGGTGAAAAACCCCAATAACTTCCTCAGAGATAGATAGAGCAATGATACAACCAACCAAGAGAGATAGCCATAACCTAGCAGCAGATCCTCCTCCTCCATAAGTGCGCCACTCCTCCTTGAGTGCATGTGTGAGAAGTGAGTGTGAGCAAATAGAGTGCCTCCCGCACTCTATTTATACTTGACTTGACTTGCCTTTTTACCTAACTCATGTAGGCTCGAACTTTACCACATAACATAATGCTGAGTGGGCCGACCCCCAATAGGGTGGTCTAATAACCCTTTGACCCACATGGCCGACCCCCAATAGAGTGGTCTAATAACCCTTTGACCCACATGACTTATATAGGGCCGACCCCAAATAAGGTGGTCTAATAACCCATCAAGTATAAGTTATGACACTTACAATATAAGTGACGACACTTCCTTATAGAGGAATAAAACCATCTCTATAGGAATACAATATACATATATGCGAAATACATTCCGAAGTTACATATACATCAACACTCCCTCTTAACTAGGAAGGTATTTCTCAGCACAGTTCTTCTAGCACAAGTCATCTTCTCTGGATCATCGTCATTGGATAATCGTCATTGAGTCATCATCATCGTCACTGCTGCTGCTATCTCAATCAATCTCTGAATCTACTCGTCATAGGAAGTTCTACAGAGCCAGTCCTTTTTCATACTGGATGTAGGCCCACCACCTGCAGGTCTTCGTCATCACTGGCCATACTGTGGAATCCTCAGGACTTATTACGTGCGTCACAAAGCCTCGAAAGAGCATCCCAGGATGTTACGGGTACACAACTCCGACCTGTAGGATCTCCCAGGGTGCTATTACATGTGACCCCACCACAAAACCTCGAAAGAGCATCTCAGGATGTTACGGGTACACAACTCCGACCTGAAATATCCCAGGGCAAAAATTACATGTGGTCCACCACAAAACCTCGCAAGAGCATCTCAGGATGTTACGGGTACACAACTCCAACCTGAAATCTCCCAGGGCGCTATTACATGTGGTCATGGCAAAACCTCGAAAGAGCATCTCAGGATGTTACGGGTACACAACTCCGACCTGAAATCTCCCAGGGCCCAAATTACATGCCATAGGACAAAACCTCGCAAGAGCATCTCAGGATGTTACGGGTACACAACTCCGACCTGAAATCTCCCAGGGCACAAATTACATGTCCTCCCATATCAATGTCTCGAAAGAGCATCCCAGGATGTTACGGGTACACAACTCCGACCTATAGGATCTCCCAGACATGCTCATCTGCACAACCTGATCCACGGCCACAGAGTATCAACCTGATACTCAACATACATCATCCTGATGTACTCATGATCGTCCTGATCATCATCACTGCAACGTCCTGCTGCATGTCATATGGAGCAACATCCTGAAGCTCGTCATCTATGATCATCCTGATCATCACTGCAACATCCTGCTGCATGTCATCTGGAGCAACATCCTGAAGCTCGTCATCTATGATCATCCTGATCATTAATGCATCTACTTGATGCATACCAAGTATCTACCCGATACATATCATCATACATGATCCGCCTGATCATCAATGTATCCACCTGATACAAATACAAATACATGATATATATCACCATACATGATCCACCTGATCACACAATGTATCCACCTGATACATATACAGATACATGGTCCAAGCATCCAACATGATGCATACATACATACATAAAATGATCCAACTGATCATATCCAGCATCCACATGATGCGTACATACATACATAAAATGATCCAACTGATCATATCCAGCATCCACATGATGCGTACATACATACATAAAAATGATCCAACTGATCATATCCAAGCAGAAACCAGAACATCATCCTGATGCTCATCATCCAGCGCTTACATCCACAGCCATGTGAAGGATCCTCCTTCCAACATGCTTGGAATGGCTTCAGCAAATGTGTCCATCACTTCTTCCTCGAAGTGTCCTCGATCTGGAGAACGCCAAGCCTCTCTCTGAAGTACTCAAACTTCACCCTAGCTAGTGGCTTCGTCAGCACATCTGCAATCTGCTCGTCCGTCGCAACATACAGGAGCTTCACAGCTCCTCTCTGCACCATATCCCTGATATAGTGATATTTGATCTCTATGTGTTTCGACCTGTCATGAAACACTGGGTTCTTGGAAAGCTTCACACAACTCTGGTTATCACAGAAGATACCAGTAGCTTCCAACGGGAGATCAAATAGCTCAGACAGTAGCTTCCATAGCCATACTGCCTCACAACTAGCTGAGCAGGCTGCAACATACTCTGCCTCAGCTGTACTCAATGCTACGCAGGACTGCTTCCTGCTAAACCAAGAGATCACACATGATCCCATATTGAAGCAACACCCAGATGTGCTCTTCCTATCTGCAGCACTGCCAGCCCAATCTGAATCAACATAACCCTGTAGGTTAAACTTTTGGTTTGCTTCATACTTGAGCCCATAATCCACTGTACCCTTCAGGTACCTCAGAACATGCTTTACAGCAACTAGGTGAACACTCCTCGGATCTGTCAGGAACTGGCTCAATGTGTTCACAGCAAAGCAAATATATGGTCTTGTGTTCGTCAGGTACATCAAGGAACCAATCATCTGACGATACATAGTGATATCAACTGGCTCAGATGAAGCATCACATAGAAGCTTCAGATTCGATGCCATAGGTGTGGCCATGGCCTTGCAATCCATCATCCCAAATCTCTTCAGGATATCTACTGTGTACTTCCCTTGACCAAGGAAGATTCCTTCTGCACTCTGCCACACCTCCATGCCAAAAAACAAATAGTGCATCATCCCCAAGTTCTTCATCTCGAACTCGGTAGTAAGCTTCCGCTGCGTGTCGACAATCAATCTATCTTCACCATACCAAGTTCTGCACATATATGATTTCCTATCATGTGTCTCAGAACCAAGTGGCTTCTCCACATACACTTCTTCTTCAACTACACCATTCAAGAAAGCTGTCTTGAATCCATCTGGTGTATCTTCTGTTTCGTCACTTTTATATTTCTCTATGCGGCCATCTGCAACATGCTTGATCTAATAGTTCCATATGGAAGTCATAACAAACTTCCCTTCAGGTCTTGGGATTACATCCCAAACATCATTCTTCATGATCGACGGATCATGGCATTCCATTTCTTCATCCCAGATCCTGGGATCTTCAATATCTTTAATAGATATCTTTGTTGTTGGAACAAATGTTGTAGCTTTTGTAGGTGAAGATATACGATCTTTCCTACAAAACAGGTTAAATTGCATGATTAGAAACATCTCATAATTTTCAGAACAAATTCTTACACATAAAGAAATATGTCATACAATCATGCAATTATCTTATCCAATGCTTCAATACAACATTTATCCATATCCCGTAACTTTCTAGATGCCTTCCAATCTCTACCAGAACATTGTTAAGAGTGTGCACAACTCCCAACATGTCAGCAAAGAGGTTTCATTCTAGATAAGTAGCAATGGAATGTTGTACAGTGCCATAGGCCACTTACCCATGTATATTAGTAGTATACTATTCATCAATGCAACTATTCTAATATGCACAATACATATCCTAAGTCTAGGAACATGAGCATATACATCATTGAACAATTTTATATAAACAAACAAATATGCATGAAATGATAATTAAAATACTTATCTTTGTTTGTTCGTTGGGTGGACTCCCTCTAAGTCTTTGCTTCCTTGCAGGAGCTACTGGAGTCCTAATCTGAAGTAGGTTCTTCTACACCTTTCTGTTGTGGAGTGTAGAGAGATAGTCAACTCCCTCTGAATATCTGCATCCTTGCAGAAACTACTGAAGTGTGCTCCTTTGCTTTATTGCAGGAACAACTGGAGTGTGCTCCCTCTTGATCTTTGCTTCCTGGATTACCTGTCTTTGAACTTATAATCATTCTGGATTAGCATGCTAGATATTTATGTCTAACATACCCGCATAATGTCTTCTGGTTCTCTTCAGTGACTTGTGCTAGTAACCTGCATGTCTCATAAGTTAACCATTGTAGAAACAAGTTATACATACCTCGAAAGTAGATCTTCTATGTAATCCATGACAATGGATGAATCCTTGTCTTCATGTCACCATGATCATACGTTCTTGAAGTAGAACATGATTTGTCTTTCTTGGTGTACCTTTTATGTTAGCAGACAACATAAACCTCATACAACACCATAATGCATTAGTACAATCATAAGTGTCAACACCTTAATCAATGAATATTTTCTATCGTGCATTCATAGTTTTATTAAGGTGATATGACAAGTCTAAAATCAAGATTGTACTAACCGTAATAACATGAAGACAAACATACCATAAACTTAATCATGAACAAATATCGAGACATACCTTGATGAGTCATACCTGTCGAGATCGCTTGTAATCTTCTTATGTAAGGCCTTAGCCTCATCTCCCTCTGAGACAGGAACTTCTTCACTTATGCAGGTGATCAATCCATTTTCTTCTAGGATTAACCCAATCCACTTGATTTGCAAGAACTGGATCTTGAGCTGGATATGGGTTTGTCAGAGAAACCACAAAAATTCAAACTTTGAATTTCAAACTTCTGACAGGATAGAAATATGTGCCTTGATGAGCTGATCAAGTTGGTATATTCAGAATTTGAAAACTGCAAAGTTTCACTCCTCAATTTTGCTTTTGAAACTTCTGGATTCACTGGACGTGACCCTGAACTGGGGTTTGATGAAGCCCACTCTTCTTCCCAATCAAAATGTTTGATCCAAATCTCTAAGCTTCTATTTTTCTGAGGAGCTTCCAGCCGTGGTCACAGATTTCAAAAATTCCCATTTTTACAGAAGCCCTAATTTTCCACTTTTCTGATCAAAGTCCCGAACTAGGGTCTAATCAAGCCTGGCCTTCTGCCCAACCAAAAATTCTGATCTTGGTCTCTAAATTTCTATTTTGATGAGTAGCATCCAGCCGTGGTCTCCGATTACAAAAATTCCAACTTTCTCCAAAGCCCTAAATTCCGGAAGCCATGAATGAAGGTACCAAAAAATAATTCTGTTTTGACAGAAATATGTACCTGATTGTTTCTGATGTAACTCCAAAATTTTTGATCTACAGGGTCTGAAAAAGTTTTTTGAGATATCCTGACCTGTTAGCTTTCCATCCTGACAGGTCTGACCTCAATTGGATGTTCTGAGAGAGAGTTATGCCAAATGTCGCAATGTGACCTGTTTTGGGAAAATACAGGAGAGCGAACTTGTACGGCGTGCCACGTGTCACTGTTTGACCTTCGGCCTCTAAAAAAGTTTTCTGAGATATCTCGACCTGTTATATTTCCATCCTGACAGGTATGACCTCAATTGGATTCTCTGAGAGAGAGTTATGCCAAGTGTCGCAACGTGACCTGTTTATGGGATAAAACAGTAGATCAAACTTGTACGGCGTGCCACGTGTCACTGGTTCAACTTCGACCTCTGAAAAAGTTTTCTGAGATAGTACAGTCTGTGTACTACCTGTCCCTTTTCACGAAATTTCATTTGGAGCTTCCTAGCCCAAGTTATGACCTTTTTCCCAAGGTCACCTAATTTTGACTCAGATCTGGAAGAGGCAGAAACCCTATATTGCACAGATCATAAATCACAAAGTACAACAAATTAGAGGTTTTCCTTTGGACACAAGGTACCTGGAGATCTTAGCTTCGGCCTGTAACAATTTCAGATCCGAAAACTTCGCCAAAACGGATTTATAGCGAAAGTGCTACGATGACTGGTTTTTGCTATATCAAGCCCTAGCATCGTAAGTGCAACAAGTGTCATACATGCCATATCATGCCTTCTTTCAGGCTAGCTCTGATACCATGTTAAATTTTCTGAATTTACTTCAATCTGATCTAGGATCTTAACTGAGAGAACAACATGTACAGCATATCTACAGCATATCAATCATGGAGACAATAATGCAAGCACACAAGAGACACAAAGATTTACTTGGGGAAAACCATAAAGGTGAAAAACCCCAATAACTTCCTCAGAGATAGATAGAGCAATGATACAACCAACCAAGAGAGATAGCCATAACCTAGCAGCAGATCCTCCTCCTCCATAAGTGCGCCACTCCTCCTTGAGTGCATGTGTGAGAAGTGAGTGTGAGCAAATAGAGTGCCTCCCGCACTCTATTTATACTTGACTTGACTTGCCTTTTTACCTAACTCATGTAGGCTCGAACTTTACCACATAACATAATGCTGAGTGGGCCGACCCCCAATAGGGTGGTCTAATAACCCTTTGACCCACATGGCCGACCCCCAATAGAGTGGTCTAATAACCCTTTGACCCACATGACTTATACAGGGTCGACCCCAAATAAGGTGGTCTAATAACCCATCAAGTATAAGTTATGACACTTACAATATAAGTGACGACACTTCCTTATAGAGGAATAAAACCATCTCTATAGGAATACAATATACATATATGCGAAATACATTCCGAAGTTACATATACATCAACAAGGTTTGGTTAAATCTCAAAGCCAACTACATTGAAATATGCCATGAAGATGACCATAGATTTGCATAATGTGATACCTAAGACAAAATATCCCCCCAAGCCCAATTTTCCTTCCAAGTACAAAGATGACAAGAAACCATGGCAAAAAGACTCATTTGGGAAGGAAAAGAAAGAAGGACCAAGCAAGGAAGAACTCAAAATGAAGAAGCTATCTTTCACATGTCATCAACCTTGGGTGCCAAGGCATAAATGTGCTAAGGGGAAAGCACACTTCATTGAAGTATTTTCTGATGAATAGGAGGACATGGAGGAAGAAGCACAACATTTATCCCAAGAAGAGGTATATGACACAGCAGAAGAAAATCATCCACCACCTGAAACAGGGAAGATGGCAATATTATCGAGGGTGCCTCGATTCCATACCCTTCGATGCAAAGGAGTTGTACAAGGGAAGAAGGTTTCAGTATTACTGAATGGAGGAGAAACTCATAACTTCATTGATGCAACCTTGGTGGAGAGGAGAAATTTTCCTACTGAAACATTTGATGAGTTCAAAACCATCATTCCAGGTAACAATTCTAAGGACTGTAACACATGGATTCCAAAATTACAACTTATAATAGGAAACTACACTGTTACTAAAAGCTTTTATGTGGCGAATGTTGCTGATTCAAATTTGGTTTTGGGAGTCCAATGGTTGTACTCAATAGGAGAGCATATAGTGAACTATTAAGTACCTGAAATGAGGTTTAAATATTCAGAAGGAAATCCAATATTGGTGAGGGGAATGCACACTTATCCTAACCAAGTGGTATCTGTTAAGATTTAATATGCTAAGACAGAAAATAGCAGCATTACATTCTATTTCACAATAATAGCATATACAGGATCACTTAAGAAACAACAAGCACAGCATAAACACAAGAGACACAGATTTATCCTAGGAAACCCTCATGGGGTAGAAAACCCAGCAAAGCTTCCTCAATATAGATGACCAGCAATATACAAAGGTGCAAACCAAAGAAATGATCTCCTGCTCCACCATAGCAGACCTCTCCTCCACAAGTGCGCTACTCTCAAGTGAGTGAGTGTGTGTAAAATGAGGAATACACCTCCTCTATTTATACACTACTCCGACTTGTCTTTTACACAAGACATGTAGGCGCGTATTTAACCAATGGGTTAAATACCCCACTACAACTGACTGGGCCGACCCCTCTAGGGTGGTCTAATAACCCTTTGACCCACATAACACATACAGGGCCGACCCCCACTAGGGAAGTCTAATAACCCAATTTACCACATTCCGACGGAGGAATAAACATCTCCGTATATACAATAAGATCTTCACGGAGGAATGAAACATCTCCGGAATAATAAAGTACAAATATAATATTCTTTGAAGTTACAATATCTCAACACTCCCCCTTAACAAGAAGGATATTATAACAGCATCTACCCGAGCAAGGAGTCATCAACATCATACATGATACATCTATAAATCATTGGAAGCTTTCTCAACATCATCAATAACTCAAGCAATTACTGGAATATCTTCAATACTGGAACATCAACATCTTCAGTACTGAGTCTTTATCTTCTGTAGCACTCGAACAGCTACAACACCATCAACATCTGGATCCTCACAATCATCAGCATCGTCATCATATGATTATCAACATCGTCATCACACGATCATAATGATCAGCAACATCGTCATCTAGATCATCACGATCAGCAGCATCATCATCTAGATCATCACGATTAGCAGCATCGTCATCTAGATCATCGCGGTCAGCAACATCGTCATCTAGATCATCACGATCATCAGCATCGTCATCTAGATCATCACGATCAGCAGCATCGTCATCTAGATCATTATGATCAACAACATCATCAATACAAGTATAAATATCATTAATACAAGTATCCTCATCAATACAAGTATACACATCATCAATACAAGTATCCTCATCAATACAAGTATACATATCATCAATACAAGTATCCTCATCAATACAAGTATACACATCATCAATACAAGTATCCTCATCAATACAAGTATACACATCATCAATACAAGTATCCTCATCAATACAAGTATACACAATAGCAGCATACCCTGCAACACACATGATCCAATTACGGGATGGTCAATCCCTCTCACTTTAGGACATAGGTCCAAGGATGATACAATCCTGATCCACTTACGGGATGATCCATCCCTCTCACTTTAAGAATCTCACCATGTCTAGGGACGATGCAATCCCAATCTATTTACAGGATGATTAGTCCTTATCACTTTAAGACATCTCACCATGTCTAGGGATGAGGCAATCCCAATCTATTTACAGGATGATTAGTCCTTATCACTTTAAGACATCTCACCATGTCTAGGGACGAGGCAATCCCAATCTGTTTACAGGATGATTAGTCCTTATCACTTTAAGACATCTCACCATGTCTAGGGACGAGGCAATCCCAATTTGTTTACAGGATGATTAGTCCTTGTCACTTTAAGACATCTCACCATGTCTAGGGACGAGGCAATCCCAATCTGTTTACAGGATGATTAGTCCTTATCACTTTAAGACATCTCACCATGTCTAGGGACGAGGCAATCCCAATCTATTTACAGGATGATTAGTCCTTATCACTTTAAGACATCTCACCATGTCTAGGGACGAGGCAATCCCAATCACATACATTTTGAACCAAGGTCCAGGGACGATGCAGTCCTATCTTCCATTCTCGGAGACACATGTCTACGGCTCACTTTAGGACTAAAGTCCAGGGATGATTCAATCCTTTTTCTTTCTCGGAGACATCTGTCTATGGCTCACTTTAGAACTTGAGTTCAAGGATGATGCAATCCTATCATGTCCACCAAGGACTTCATTTTCGGATACATCATGTCTACGGCTCTCTTCAAGATGATGCAATCCTATTCTGTCCACCAAGGACTTCATTCTCGGAGACATCATTTCTATGGCTCTCTTTAGGACTGAAGTCCAGGGATGATCCAATCCCCTCATGTCCACCAAGGACTTCATTCTTGAAGACATATGTCTACGGCTCTCTTTAGGACTGAAGTCCAGGGATGATCCAATCCCCCCTTCTTTCTCGGAGACACCTATCTACAGTTCCTTTTAGAACATGTGTTCAAGGATGATGCAATCCCCTTGTCACCTTAGACCCTGTCTAAGGACCATCCACCAACCTCTCTATCAGCATCACCAATATAGGTATCCACATCATCAACCTCACTGTTGATGCAGGCAATCTCGTCATAAGTGACCACATCACTCCCCCTCTCGAGGAGGGTCCTACCAACCTTGTCTCGAAAAATACTCAAACTTTTCTTGAGGTAGAGGTTTGGTTAGTACATCGGATCTGTAGAGGTTTGGTTAGTACATTGGTAACTTGTTACAAATTCGAACATATCTTGTATATAGAAATGTTAGATCTCTATGTGCTTTGACTTATCATGGAACACTGGATTCTCTGTCATTTTGGTACAACTCTGTTTGTCACATAGGATCACAGTTGGGTCCATCTCTAAGTCAAACAATTCTGAAGCCATACCGCTTCACAATTAGCAGAGCAAGCAGCCATATATTCTGCTTGTGATGAGAGCCACACTAGATTGCTTCCTTCTAAACCATCAGATCATGGCTGATCCTAGACAATAACATCTTCTCGATGTGCTCTTCCTGTCTGATACACTTTCTGCTCAATCAACATCTGTGTAGCCATCTGAAGTCATGATCTCCACGATAACATAGATCAAAGTCTATTGTATCCTTTAGGTACCTCATCACATGCTTTACAACTAACAGGTGAACACATCTAGTTTCCACTAGATACTGACTCAAGGTGTTCACAGCAAAGCATGTTAGACACATCAATGACTCAATAATTTGTCTATACAAAGTTATATCCACTAACTCTGATGAGTCATCTGCTAACAACTTCAAGTTGGAATCCATGAGAGTGGTCATTCCAACACATCAAGTCCTTTTAATATTTCTCAGCATACTTTCCCTAGTTGAGAAAGATTCCTTCTGATCCTTGCCATACTTCCAGACCTAGGAAGTAATGCATCAATCTGAGATCTTTCATTTTTCATTTCTGCAGTGAGTGATCTTCTGCATATCTATCTGTGCCATCTCTCGTTAGATGGGTCTACTGATATGAGCCTCAATATCATTTGAACTTTGTGGTGAGTTCTTTTTTTTTTTGCATCCATGTCATCTGTGTATAGAAACCATATTCAACTTTGTAGCAAAGGTTGAGATCCACATCACCCATGGTGATCATTAAGCTCATCAATTGATTATCGATCCTGGGAACCCATACAGAACCTGATTCACACTTCTTCTTTAATTACACCATTAAGAGAATGGTCTTATTTAGCCACTTGGAGCAAACATCTCATCATGATTCTCTTCCTCTTTCTAAGAGAATCTTCTAGCCACAAGCCTTCTATAGTTTGTTTGATTTGTAAATCTTTTTTTGAACATCCATCGCTTGTTCAGAGTTCAGAGTTCATCATGATCTTTCCTACAAATCAAAATTAAGTACATGATTAGTAATACTTCATAATCATCAAATCAAATTGACATGATAACCTATTATGCATACAGATATCATTTACATAGTTATGCAACTATTTTGACCAATACTTTGGCACAACACTTTCCCATATCCTGTATGCATACAGTGGCTATCTAGATGCCTTCCATCTCTACCAGAACATACTATCGAGAGTGTGCACAGCTCTCAGCATGTCAGCAAAGAGGTTTCATTCTAAACAAGCAACAATGGAATGTTTGTCCAACTTACCAATCATATGCATTTTAGTAGTATACTGTTCAATGCTCTATGAATGTTTACACTCAGCATCATATATTCTAGGAATACAAATATGCATATAACCTATTACAGGCAGTATCATTTACTATTTCAAATAACAACTCAAATACTTATCTTTTATGTTTGTGTGGTTGCCTCTCGCTTGATCTTCTGTATGTCTTTTGAACTTCTATTCATTCTATACCACTGTCCATGCTCAAGTGTCATCCTCATGATATCATACACAAACATACATTCATTAGTATATTCTCAACATTATAGTTCTAAATAATCTTGAAAATGTATAGTCATGATTATAGATAATATTCAAGGTTTCAGGGAAGTCTTCTTTTACTCATGCATATTCTTGTTTGATCTAGTTAGTTAAATCATCAACCAAGATAAGAGACATAATATGCATAAACCCTTGATTACTAACTTGATGAATAAGCATAACCAATCATACCAAGTATACTTATATAAGGGATCCTAATACAAGGTAAGATTCTAACATGACATAGGAAAACATACCTGGATTAGTAGACCTGCTTAGTTATGTACAACATACCTAAACAATCTCTTCAATGATTTAGAGATCCTGAGCTAGAACCTGCATGTCTCATAGGTTAAGCATAATATAACAAATCCATACATACCTCGTAAGTAGAACAAAGATTATGGATGAGTCTTTGTCTTCATGATGTCATGGTCATGGAACTTGATTTGTCTTTTGTGATGTACCTGTATCTTGTTAGCAAACAACATCAACCTCATACAACACCACAGTGCATTAGAACAATCATATAGCCCTAATCAATGAATGTCTTCTATCATTCACATGCATTCATACTGTTACTAGGGTGATAAGACAATTCTAACATTAATCAAAATTGTACTAATAAATAATATGAAGACAGACATATTATGAACTAAATTAGGAATCAGATTTCAAGACATACCTGTATCTCCTTAAGACATACCTGTCGAGACTTCGTGTAGTCTTCTTATGTAAGGCCTTAGCCTCAACTCCCCCTGAAACTTGATATGGAGCTTGATTAGGGTTTGTTAGAGAAACCCTAAAGATTCAATCTTTGACTTTCACACTTCTGAATGGATGGAAGGATGTGTCTTCCTGAGCTGATCAAACTAGCATACTTCAATTTTGAAATCTCCAAAATCTGACCCCTCAAAATTTTCCTTCGAAACTTCTGGATCTTCTGGACAGGAACCCGAACTAGGGTTTGATGAAGCCCACCCTTCTGCCCAATCAAAAGGTTCGATCCAAGGCTCTAAACTCTTATTTTTCTGAGGAGCTTCCAGCCATGGTTACAGACTTAAAAAATTCCAACTTTTGCTGAAGCCCTAATTTTCCATCTTTCCGATCAAAATCCCGAATTGGGGTTTGATCAAGCCCGGTCTTCTACCTAACCAAAAAATTCGATCTTGGACTCTAAATTTCGATTTTCCTGAGTAGCACTCAGCCATGGAATCCGATTCCAAAAATTCTAACTTTCTCCGAAACCCTAAATTCCAGAAGCCATGAATGAAGGTGCTCCAAAAATAATTCTGTTTTGACAGAAATATGTACCTGATTGATTCTACTATAACTACGAACTTTTTGCTCCACAGGGTATGAAAACTTTTTTTGTGGTATCCTAACCTATCATCTTTCCATCCTGACAGGTCTGACCTCAATTGGATTTTCTGAGAGAGAGTTATGCCAAGTGTCGCAACGTGACGTGTTTATGGGATAAAACAGGAGAGCGAACTTGTACGGCGTACCACGTGTCACTGGTTCAACTTCGGCCTCTAAAAACGTTTCCTGAGATATTACAGTCTGTGTACTACCTGTCACATTTTACGAAATTTCATTTGGAGCTTCCTATCCCATGTTATGCCAAGTGTCACAACGTGACCTGTTTATGGGATAAAATAGGAGAGCGAACTTGTACGGCATGCCACGTGTCACTGGTTAAGCTTCGGCCTCTGAAAAATTTTCTTGAGATAGTACAGTCTGTGTACTACCTGTCACTTTTTATGAAATTTCATTTGGATCTTCCTAGCCCAAGTTATGACCTTTTTTCCTAGGTCACCTGATTTTGACTGAGATCTGGAAGAGGCAGAAACCCTAACTTGTACTGATCATAACTTACAAAGTACAACGAATATGAGGGTTCCCTTTGGACACAAGATACCTGGAGATGTTATCTACGACCTGTAAAGGTTTCAGATCCTGAACCTTCTCCAAAATGGATTTATGGTGAAAGTTCCACGATGATTGGTTTTTGCTATACAAAACCCTAACCTTCAAATTGTCGTAAGTAAAGCAAGTCTCGTAAGTGCCATACCTTGCCTTCCTTCAGGTTAGCTATGATACCATGTTAAGATTTAATATGCTAATATAGAAAACAGCAGCATTACATTCTATTTCACAATAATAGCATATACAGGATCACTGAAGAAACAACAAGCAGAGCATAAACACAAGAGACACAGATTTATCCTAGGAAACCCTCATGGGGTAGAAAACCCAGCAAAGCTTCCTCAATATAGATGACCAGCAATATACAAAGATGCAAACCAAAGAAATGATCTCCTCCTCCACCATAGTATACCTCTCCTCCACAAGTGCACTACTCTCAAGTGAGTGAGTGTGTGTAAAATGAGGAATACACCTCCTCTATTTATACACTACTCCGACTTGTCTTTTACACAAGACATGTAGGCTCGTATTTAACCAATGGGTTAAATACCCCACTACAACTGACTGGGCCGACCCCTCTAGGGTGGTCTAATAACCCTTTGACCCACATAACACATACAGGGCCGACCCCCACTAGGGAAGTCTAATAACCCAAGTTACCACATTCCGACGGAGGAATAAACATCTCCGGATATACAATAAGATCTTCACAGAGGAATGAAACATCTCCGGAATAATAAAGTACAAATATAATATTCTTTGAAGTTACAATATCTCAACAGTATCCTCCCGCAATATGAGGTCCATTTTGAGACATGGGGACATTGAATGGGATGCAGGATGTTTAATCACTTCCCAAAAACCATGCATAAATATTTTAGAGCATCCCAAGGAGATAAGGCAACTATTGCACAAGTATGAGAAGGTTTTTGGATACCTTCCCCCTGGAAGGCCACCTGACAAGGGATTTGAACATACCATTGTGTTGGAGGAAGGTACTCAACCTATCCAAATACCGCCATATAGACACCCAAAAAGTTTCAGGGTTGAGATCGAAAATGCTATCAAATAACTATTGGAGTTGGCACTCATAAGGCCAAGTACAAGTCCCTATGCTTATTCAGTTATCTTGGTAAAGAAAAAAGATGGAACCTTGAGAATGTGCATCGATTTCAAAGCTCTAAACAAAAAGAAAGTGAAGAATAGATATCTAATTCCTCGGATAGATGAACTCATGGATGAACTATTTGGAGCAAATTTATTTTCAAAAATTGATCTTAGATCTGGTTACTATCAGATTCAAATGGAGGAAGATGTGCAAAAAACTAATTTCAGATGTCACTGTGGTCATTTCGAATTCCTTGGCATGCCTTTTAGATTGACCAATGCTCCTGCAACCTTCTAGTCAAGCATGAACAAGATATTTTCGAAGTGGCTTCGTAAGTTTGTTTTGGTTTTCTTTGATGATATTTTGATCTACAATAAGACATGGGAGGACCATTACATCATTTAGACATTGTATTGAAAATCTTGCATGAACAATCTTTGTTTCCTAAGTTCTCCAAGTATGAGATTGGGTTGACAGAAATATTGTATGTTGGGAATATCATTAGGAAAGATGGTGTAAAGGTACACTTGGAGAAAATAAGGGCCATTCTTGATTGGCCATCACCCAAGAACGTCACTGAATTGAGGGGTTTTTAATGGGATTTTCATTTTCTATAGAAAGTTTGTGAAGGGATTTTCCCAATTGACTGCTCCCCTCACTGATTTGACAAAGAATGATGCTTTCCAATGGAATGAATAGGTAGAAGAATATTTCCAAAGAATGAAAGAGGTAATGAGTAGTTGTCTTGTACTTGCATTACCATATTTTCTAAACCATTTTTTGGAATGTGATGCATCAGGGGAAGGCATTGGAGCAGTTTTGAAGCAAAATCAACACCCCGTATCTTTTCAAAGCATGAATCTACAACCACATGAGAGACTCTTCTCCATATATAACAAGGAAATGTTGGCCATCATGCATGCCTTGGCCAAGTTTAAACAATATCTAGTGGGGAACAAATTTGTGGTCAAAATTGATCATAATAGTTTAAAGCATTTCCTTACACAAAAATATCTCAATGAAAGGAAACAAAAATGGGTGAGTAAGATTCAAGCCTTTGATTTTTACATTGAATATGTTAAAAGAGAGAATAATGTTGTAGCAGGTGCATTGTCTAGAAGGCCTTCACTTTCTCTTATGGATATTTCGAAAGATTGGAAAGATGTACTAATGGTAGAGTATGCCAAAGATAGGTTTGCTTGTGAATTATTAGATGGGGCCAAGGGATATGATAGGTATAAATTTTTGAATGGCCTAATCTATTATAAGGACCAAATCTACTTAGTCCATGGTTTGAATTTGAAGCAAAAAAAATTGAATGCAACTCATGATTCTCCTTTAGTAGGCCATCCTGGTTTCTTCAAAACATATAGGAACCTAAGAGAAAGGTTGTTTTGGAAAGTTTTGAAGGGAGATGTTTTGAAATATGTGAAGGAATTCAAGATATGTCAACAAAGCAAAATTGATCACACCCATCCTGCTGGTCTCTTACAACCCTTGCCTATTCTAGAACAAAAGTGGGAAAGCATCTCCATGGACTTCATCACAGGTTTGACTAAGGCATTTGGTAAGTATTGTATTTTTTGTGGTGGATAGACTCACCAAATTTGCTCATTTCTTTGCTATTGCATCATCGTTTACTGTTCCACAAGTAGTTGAGCTATTCTTTAGAGATGTTTTCAGATTACATGGAATTCCCAAAAACATTGTTAGTGACGGGGATAGCAGATTTATCAGTGCTTTTTGGAAAGAAATATTCAACTTGTTGGGAACACAATTGACTCCAAGCACAAGCTATAATCCAAAAACTGATGGTCAAACAGAAAGGGTGAACCAATGGTTGGAGGGATATTTGAGAAACTATGTGAGTGGGCAACAAAAATCATGGGTTAAGTGGCTACATTTGGGTGAGTTTTGCTACAATACTACCTTTCATATGTTCATTGGAATGTCTCCTTTAAAATAAATATATGGTTATGAAGCACCTACCTTTGTTGATCACATTTTTGGTGATAGTAGAGTCCCAAAGATAAAGATTTGATTTAGGAAAGTCAAGAAATTTTGAAGCTCTTAAAAGACAATTTGCAGGTTGCCCAAAATCAACAAAAATAAATTGTAGATCAACATAGGAAAGAAAGAAATTTTCAAGTGAATGATTTAGTTTATTTGAGGCTACAAACTTACAAACAAAACACCATAAAAGGAAAAGGAGCAGAAAACTAAAGCCATGGTTTTATGGCCCATACAAGATCATTTGAAAAGTTGGAGAGGGGGCTTATGAAAAGGAACTTCCGGAAGGAAGTAAAATCCATAATGTGTTTTATGTCTCATGTCTTAAAAAGGTGATTGGGAATCAAATTCCCCTTTTAAAAAAACTTCCTACATTAGATGATGAAGGGTGGATTATACTCATTCCAAAAAAAAAAATTGAAGGTAAGGGAAAGGAAATTGAGGAGCAGAATCATAAGAGAATATTTGGTGCAATGAAAAGATTTTCCAAGTGAGGATGCCACATGGGAAGATGAACAAATTTTGTAGCATCCAAATTTTGAATTGCTTGGGGACAAGCAATATTGGTTGGGGAGGACTATAATGTCCCCATCCAAATAAATTTCATGAAGAAAGAATTTCGACCAATATACTAGTTCCCTAAGTTGGGGTGGAAACATTAAAACTTGGAATAAGGGAGCTACAAGACCCAAAATGGTATTTAGACTTGAAAATTCACATTAATTGGGTCGCATAAATGATAATAAAGGAAAAATAAGGTGGCATTTGGTCATGAGGGCGCATAGGTGGTGTGGGACCTACATGTGGCAAGATTCTCCACTACACATGGCAACATTTTCTCACCAATTCGAGTCCAAGGTGGAGTATAAAGTTCTTGGAGGAGTTGAAGAGGCATTATTCATGGCATGAATCTAGGAAGGTCGAATTGGAGTGGAAGATTAACTCCCATGGAAGAGGAAGATGAATCATAGAGAAATGTGACACTTGTAGCTAGATTCCCAAGCATGTATGACAACAATGATGGATAATATATGACAAATTCAGACCTGATTGTAGACCTATGACACATCTTACATATTAGGGCTAAAAATAGCCACCAATAGGGTGCAAAGGGGGAGTTATGGTCATCCAATATTCCCCATTCGAATTGGTGGAAGAGGAATGCAAGAAAGAGAAGGACAAGTGTCTCTCATGAGAATATATCCCTAACTCGAGTTGGGTGAAGACTCTTGGAAGGAATTCGAGACATCGAGACCATTGGAGGTTAATAAAAGAGAAAGAGGATGAAGGAGAGCATCTTTTGGTAATTTTTCATTTGCATTTTTGGAGAGCTTAGATTGTCCTTGCACGGTGGATGTTCATCCTCCCTGCCTTAGAACCAATTTTGTGGGTGCAAGATTCTTATCCAAGTTGGTTGAAGGAGATTCCACTCATACCTCTCAACAGATATTCATGGATAATTTTTGGTACAGGTTCAATCCCCCTTTGAGTTCGATTTCATGTTCACTCTTCTTTCTCTACTATCATTCTCTCACCACTCTCTCAATATTCATGTACAAGTGTGATAGTGCACTCCTAGTTGCATATTGTTTATGGAAGACTGATATTTATACCATATTCCCATGTCATCTACTACATTTATCTGTAATGAACTGATCATGAGAGCCATGGCTCGAAATACCAAGCATTTCATGTAATAGTTCCAAGTAAGATCTAGATTCAAGCTATTTTCCTCAATGTATTCTCATGGTGATTTTAGAATGACTTGTATCAGTGTATTATCAGAATTTTTATGAGGTATTGCTTATGATTCGAGTTGCATATGAAGTTAAATGGATGGCAAAAATGGTGTGTGCAAAACCATGAAGTCTTACTAAAGTTTGTGCAATAAATTCATTGTCCCTTGTTCACCATTTTCTCATAAATTCTATACCATACAAGCTGCTATTTTTTGGAAGATCTATCAGACCCTAAAACCTTATGTAATGATGCCTATGTATCTTCCCTAAGGTCCTATAATAGATACAAGTCTCAGATAAAAAATTAGGGAAGTCTGTATAGTGTTTGGAAGGCCAAATAGTCGCTAACCTAGTGGGATTTTCAACCAATTTATTTGACCAGTTTTATTCCCCTTCCTCCCTCTTTGATAATTGCAGACCATGAATACTTCTAGCAGGTGATTAAGTGTCTAAGCATTGCATTAGTTTTTCCTAAGTCCTCCCAAGTCCCTCCCTATACAATTGGAAAGCATTTGGAGGCTTTTGGAGAAGCTTGAATTCACCATTCCTAGGTTCAAAATTTGGGTCCAATTGAGCAACTTTGCATAGTAGGGATGTTACAAAGAAGTACATAAGGAATATACATCATGCAGATCAAATTCAAAGAAGCACATAAGCAATCTATCCTACTACATGTGGTACCATCACAGATATCAAGTCCACCAAGTCATACTCTCTCAAGGAAGCAGTCAAAGAACTGGGCAGACAAAGGTACATGTAAACAAGCAACCAATAAGTTGGTTAAGGAAAGGTACAAGTGTGCAAGCATGCTGAAAGAAGACTCTAGAATGTGCAAGCATTGATTGGTCAAATATCACAAGTTCGCAAACAGTAAAAACCTGAATAGTCCTGAAAGCACGTAATTCTTTCCAATCAGAATATCCTTTCATTCAATAAAGGGTGCACAAGTTCCAAGAAGGGTATAGCAGATGAAGTTGTTTATGCGCAAACCCCACAATCCTATCATACAAAAGATGTGCAAGTCCCACACATAATGGTACTGCAAGGTTCAAATTCCCACCAAGTATAAGTTAGTTTATGTGCAAATTCTGCAAAGCATTAATACATCAGGAGCGCAACACTCACAATGGATGGTACAGCAAGGGTCAAAGACTCATCAAGTTGAAGAGAAAATATGTGAACATACCTCTAAGCAATGGTACATCAAGATCGCAAGAGTAAAACACTAAGGTGTAAGTCCCACTAAGTCGTGGACCATGTATACGTAAGGCCCACAAAGGAGGACACATCAACAACGCAGAAGATGACATGTGGTGAAAGAAAAATCCGTGAAGTATGGAAGAAGGGAAGCCACAACCAACTTGTGGACATACAATCTATGTAGGACATGTATAAATAGAGATGCAAGTTGGATATTTGAAGTAATATTGATGGTGAGATCATATAGCTTCAATTTGAAGATAAATACTTATATTTGGGGCATCAAGGGCTTGAGGATAGAACAACATGATCTGACGAGGAGCCGAGTGCGCACATACAGAGGAATGATATAGATGATGGTACGTGGAATGGTGTTGTAGATATGTGACGATTGCACAAATATTGAAAGGAGGAACTACAGAAGTATGTGCAACTGCGTGAATATTGAATGACAGAATTGGAGACAACATGCACATAGTCACAAATGTTGTAAGTAAGGAACTAGCGTAGAAACAAAACCGTAGTATATCAAAAGATGTGTAGATGTTTATCTCATGCATGAAGACTGAAGTGAAGTGTGCATTAGAACAAACTCCATCCGATGCACAACGACAAAGCAGCAACAGGATCGAGTAAGCACGTCATGATGAGGATGATCTAAGACAAGTGCGTTAAACAGAGAGGACAAATCAATTGATGCATGGCATGTCACAGGTTGTCTAAAATATTGTGGCACTTAAACAGAACGGACACATCCAAGTAAGTGCATAGTTCCATCTGTTACTAGTGCATTATCTCAGAGAAACAAACTATCAATTGAAAGCACAATATCAATTCGTAATTGCAGTTGCACAGTATCATATCGATGGAGCATGCATTGGCGCAAATTGCGAAATCTATAGCACACAATACAGGAAGTAATACATCAGGAGAAGGGTTGAATTGAGAGGAATGAGAAGTCAAGTGATGTATGAAACACAATGATAGTGAATCGTCTATGTACAAAGGTAGTGCACAACAGAACTAATATCATAAGATCAAAAGTGTGTGCAAGTTGGAAGTTCAGTAAGTCAAAAACATATATTGGATATCTGGGTGGTAGGACAGGGCAAGGAGAAGGGGTTGTAGCCTCCTTCTAGTTAGTGCTAAAGAACACAGGGAGTTGGAGCTTCCTTCAGGTCAGTTCCTGTAAAAATAGGGGGTCGGTGTCTCCTTCTAGTTGGTCTTGGTAAATACAGGAAGTTGGTGCTTCCTTGAATGTATTATTTTCATTACAAAAGAGCATTCTGTGGTTTTCTCCCAATTGCGTTTCCACGTCAAAAATCCTATGTGTTTTTTTCTCTTTGTCTTGGTGCATACATGGATGAATAATTTTTTTTATATTGGATGCATAACTAAAGATCAAAGATTAAGTTAAGACTAATCAATTAAATAAGGTAAAAACTGTTGATAAATGCATTAATACTGATTCACCCCCCCTCTTAATATTAAATCGATTCCAACAATTGGTATCTGAGTGGGTTGCTTCAATAATAGATTAACATCTGGAAGACAGATCCCTGTGTAGAACTCAGCAGACATGTATTCAAAATATGAACAAATGGTTGAAGTAGATTTTGAAGGGGAACTAGTCAGTGCTCTGGATCAACTAAAGATTCAAGGAAGAAAAGCAAGCTCCTATAGGAATCTCTTCTGATATTGGAGGAAGGAATTTCCAGGAAGTTGAAGTTGAAATATGATAAGTGAGAGAGTCTAGAAGATGAAATTATCTCTCTGAGAAATGATCTACAGAAATTAAGCTTTCAGTTAGAAAGTGAGCAAAAGTGCAGAAACAGCATCAATGCAGAATCGTATTTTTCTAAAAGTTATGCAGACATGCTCAAGACTCCACTCTTGAGGATAGATCAAAAATTTGAAAGAGAGCACAAAAATCCAAGTCATATGGAAAACAAGCCTACGCAGCTCCGGGGTTTTCATCCTATCAGGAACCAAAATATTTTCTTAGGAAATTGCTATTTCTGTCACAATTTTGGTCATAAAGCAATAAATTGTAGAGCTCCTGCATTAGCATGCGTCGGGAAGAATGGTTTGCGTAATCAGATAAATCCCAAACAAAGAAACATCAAAAAATCAGCTAAAATCTTAATAGAAGATCCCAATCTCTTCAGTGTTTTAAGCTCAAAAGATGAGTGCAGTAATAATCCAAATCATGATAGTCGTAACAGTGGAAATCAGCAGCAATCTGCACAATCCACTAAAACAGCTAAAGGTCAGAAGGATCAAGTTCATTAGGAAACTTGCAGCTTAGATTTACATGCACAAAGTAAAAGAGGGAAATGGTATATAGAAAGCAAATGTTCCAATCATATTATAGGAGATAAAAACACATTTATGAAGTTTAGAGAAGACAAGGGAGGCGGTGTTTGATTTGGGGATAATGGTTTGGCCAAGATATTAGGTAAGGGCTCGGAACCAAAAGGACCAAGGAAGAAAATGTTCTATTGGTTGAAAACATGAAACACAATCTTTTGAGTTTCAACCATATGTCTGACCAAGGACACACTCTCACTTTTGACTCAGAAAAATGCAAAATCAAAAACAAGGATACATGCAAAATTGTGGAAACATCTTCCAGGACTCCTAACAATGTCTATATTCTAGATGAGGAAAAGGAATAGAAATGATGCATGGTACAAACCGATGAAATTTGGCTATGGCATAGAAGATTGGGACACATCAATTTTGACAACCTTGTCAGAAATAGTAGGAAACAAGCAGTAAGTGACATTCCAAGAATTACTAAGCCATCAAACTCATTCTGCAAACACTGTGTACATGGGAAACAAACAAGAATTAAGTATCAAACATAAGAGTACACTACCTCAAAACCCTTGGAAATGGTTCATTCGGATATTTGTGGTCCAATGAGAACCAGAGGAATGAATGGTGAGTCTTACTTCCTTCTTTTCATTGATGATTACACTCGAATGACGTGGGTTTTCTTTCTTAAAGAAAAGTCAGAAACATCCAAATGTTTCAAAACTTTTAAAGAAGTGGTTGAAAATGAAACCGACTTAAGAACAAAGTGTTTAAGATCTGACAATGGAAGAGAATATACTTCAAACAGGTTTGATAACTACTGTGACAAACATGGAAATAGAAGATAGTTTTCAACAGCTATAACTCCACAGCAAAATGGAGTAGTAGAAAGTAAAAACAAAACTGTTCAAGAGATGGCTAGGACGATCTTGAGAAAATCAAAGTTGTCAGATAAGTTTTGGACACATGCCATTCATACAACTATCCACATTCTCAATGGATGTTTGATCCAAACAAACAGTTGTTCGACACCGTATCAACCGTGGAAAGGAAGACCAACTACAGTTAAGCATTTCAAAATATTTGGAAGCAAACGCTAAATCAACATAAATAAAGAAAACATTGGAAAATTTGATTCCGAATCAGATGAAGGAATTTTCCTTGGTTAGTCCTCCATAAGCAAAGCCTATAAGTGTTATAATTTGTGACTCATAAATATAGTTGTAAGTGTTGAAGTGAAAGTTGATGAGGTACTGACTCATAGAAGAATTGAAGAAGATGATGATTTGCCCTTGATAGAACAGTCGTATGAAGAAAATGAAGAAACAGAAGTTCCATGGGAGGAAGTATATCAGCGCGGATTAGAAGAAGGAAAACCATTCCAAATATGTCCAAAAGAATCATTCAAAAAATTGATTATCGGAGACAAATATGCTGGTGTGAGAACTAGAAGGATTCTAAGAAATCCAACTGTGGAAGTGCATTCTCATTATTGTCTCAAATAGAACCAGAAGGAATTGAAGAAGACAAATATGATGAAGGTTGGATGAAGGCTATGAACGAGGAATTAGATCAAATTGAAAAGAACCAAACTTGGGAACTTGTTCCAAGACCTAAGAATAAGAATGTTACTGGAACAAAGCAGGTATTCAGAAACAAACTAAACGAAAAAGGACAGGTTTTCAGAATTAAGGCGAGACTGGTATGCAAAGGATATGCGTAGATCAAGAGAATAGACTTTGAAGAAAAAATTTCCCCTATAGCGCGAATGGAAGAAATCAGGCTATTCATGGCCTATGCTTGTGTAGAAGATGTCAAAGTATATCAAATGGATGTAAAATCAGCATTTTTGAATGGATATCTTGGAGAAGAAGTATACATTGAGCAACTAGATAGTTATTCACTCTCAGGTGACAAAGATTATGTTTGCAAACTGAATAAAGCTCTATGTGGTATTAAACAAGCACCCAAGGCCTAGTATTCAAGGTTGGAAAAGTACTTGCAACATCAAGGTTTTAGAAGGGGTAGTGTAGATAGCAATCTCTACATAAAAATTGAGCATGGAAAGATCATAGTCATGGAAGTATACGTTGATGACATCATTTTTGGAAGCAATGATGATAGAATGAGTTAGCAATTTTCCAAAGATATGCAAAAGGAGTTTGAAATGTCCATGCTCAGGGAATTTTCCTTTTTCCTTGGATTACAGATATCTCAATTAAATGATGGTATTTTCATTTCTCAATCTAAGTATGTAAAATAAATGCTAAATAAATTCAACATGGAAGATTGCAAGCCAGTTTGTACCCCTATGGTTACAGGGTGCAAATTGAGTAAAGAAGATGAGGGTAAAGAAGTTGATCAAATGATTTATAGATCCATTATCGGTGGTCTACTATATGTAAATGCCTCAAGACTAGATATCATGCAAGCCATTGGAATTGTCTCAATATTTAAGGTAGCACCCAAGAAAACACATGTTCAAGCAGTCAAGAGAATTTTCAGGTATTTGAAAGGAACCGTGAACTTTGGCTTATGGTATCCATGGAGAAAAAAGATAGACTTAGTAGCATACACTGATGCAAACTGGGAAGGAAGTATAGCTGATAGGAGAAGTACTAGTAGAGCTGCATTTTTCTTAGTAAATTTTCTTGTGTCATGGATCAGCAGAAAACAACCATCAGTTGCATTATCCACAGCAAAAGATAAATATATTGCAGTAGTTGCTGGTTGTTCACAAGTGTTATAGATGAAACGGACCTTGAAATATCTACAAGTAAATCTAAATCAGCTTATACAAATACTATGCAACAACACAAGCGCAGTTAGTATCTCCAAGAATCATGTTATGCACTGCAAAACTACGCGAATTCCCATCAAGTATCACTTTGTGAGAGAGCGAGTAGTTGATAATGTTGTCAAACTAGAATATGTTGATACTAAGGAACAAATAGAGGATATATTTACAAAACCTCTTCCACGAAGTACATTTGAATATCTCAGGCAAAAATTGGGCGTGGTTCTCAATCAACAACATAATGAGAACCCAAATAAATATGCATAAATCTGGAAAGGTTTTGGCACTGCACATTTGGCACGAAAGGAAGTCTGCATGGGTCACTGCGCAAAGAACGATTAAGTGTTGTGATAGGAATGGGAGATCAAAATGAAGGGATAATGTAACACCTATAACAATAAAGAAATCAAATATGATTATGAAAGGATATTAGTGGATAAGTATAGTAAAGAAATGAAGCATGAAGTCAGGGGGAGTCATCCCTTAAAACAGTTGAGATATAGTCTGGCACAAAATAAAACAAAAGGAGAACCTACATTGCGCAAGTAATGGAACCTCTTTTCCATTGATGTCAAAGGGGGAGAAATGAATGAAGCTGACAATGAATGAAGACGGTTGTACATAAAGCTGAATGTAGCTAAGAAGAACTAGCATGAAGCTCTAGCAGACGTGAAAGAGCGTGAAGCAAATCATTGAAGATACAATATAAAGATATAGCAGACGTGAAAGAGAGTGAAGTATATCACTTGGAGAAATGAAATGAAGATGATTATACATATGGTTTGCACAGAAGTAACAGAAAGCAGAAGAAGTACTAACAACAGAAAGCGCAGAAGTCAAAATCCCAAAGCACTCAAGTGGAGCATATACACAAGGGGAGCACTGCGACAAAGTACATATGAAGCATACAGTTCAAAGAAGATAATACATAGCTTCATAAGGTGTTGACATAAATTCCAAAGGGGTATATTGTTGAACTTTGGTTGTCATTCATGTCAACTAATGTCAAAGAGGATGTCAATTGATTCAATTTGAGTCATTGATGTCAACTGATGTCAAAGTGGATACAGCATTCCTATGCCATCTTAAAGAAGTATATGGAAGCCACTTTGAAGAAGTATATGCACAAGATGATGAATTCCAAATTGAAGAATCATACTAGAAGTTGCATCCAATCTAAAGATGTGTGTCCAAGTATACATCATGCATGATCAGTATGAAGAAGCACATAAGGAAGGTACATCATGTAGATCCAGTTCAAAGAAGCACATAAGCAATGTATCCTACTACATGTGGTACCAACGCAGATATCAAGTCCACTAAGTCATAATCTCTCAAGGAAGCAGTCAAAGAACTGGTTGGACAAAGGTACATGTTCACAAGCAGCCAAGGAGTTGGTTAATCAAAGGTACAAGTGTGCAATCATGTTGAAATAAGACTCTTGAATGCACAAGCATTGCATGGTCAAAGATCGGGTGTGCACAAATAGTAAGAAACTGAATAGTCATGAAAGCACACAAGTCTTTCCAATCAGAAGATGTTTTCAGTCATTAAAGGTTGCACAAGTTCGAAGAAGGGTACAATAGCTAAAAAAAATTATGCGCAAACCCCACAAGTCGATGATACAACAAATGCGCAAGTCCCACATGTAATGGTACTGCAAGGGTCAAAGTCCCACCAAGTATAAGTTAGTTTATGTGCAAATTCTACAAAGAATTAATACATCAAGAGCGCAACACTCACAAGGTATGGTACAGCAAGGGTCAAAGACTCATCAATTTGAAGAGAAAAGATGTGTACATACCTCAAAGCAATGGTACATCAAGAGCGTAAGAGTACACCACTAAGGTGTAAGTCCCACTAAGTCGTGTACCATGGATGTGCAAGACCCACAAAGGATGACACATCAACAATGCAGAATATGACATGTGGCAAAAGCAAAATCCATGAAATATGGAAGAAGGGATGCCACAACCAACTTGTGGACATACAATCTGTGCAGGACATGTATAGATAGAGATGCAAGTTGGAGATTTGAAGTAAGATGAATGGTGAGACCATATAACTTCAAGTGGAAGATACATATTTATATTTGGGGCATCAAGGGCTCTAGGACATAACAGCACGATCTAGAGAGGAGCCGAGTGCGCGCATACAGAGGAATGATACAGTTGATGGTGCATAGAATGATGTTATAGACTATTGTACAAATACTAAAACGAAGAACTATAGAAGTATGCGCAATTGTGTGAAGATTGAATTACAGAATTGTAGACAACACACAGATAGTCACAGATGTTGTAACTAAGGAAGTAGCGCAGAAACAAAACTGGATTATATCAGAAGATGCACAGATGTTTAGCTCATGCACGAAGACTAAAGTGAAGTGTGCAGAGGAAAAAACTCCATCGGATGCGCAACGACAGAGCAGCAACATGATCCAGTAAGAGCTTCATGATGAGGATTATCTGAGACAAGTTAATTAAACCGAAAGGATGAATCAATTGATGCACATCATGTCGCAGGTTTTCTAAAAGACTGTGGTACTTAAACAGAATGGACACATCCAAGTAAGTGCGCAGTTCCATCTGTTATTGGTGCATTATCTTAGAGCAACAAACTATCAATTGAAATCACATTATTAGTTTGTAAGTGTAGTTGTGGAGTAGCAGATCGACAGAGCATACCTTAGTGAAGACTGCAAAAACTATATCACATAGTACATGAAGTAAGACATCAACAGAAGTGTTGATTTGAGAGAAATGAGAAGTCAAGTGATGTATGCAGCACAGTGACAGTGAATAGTCTACATACGAAGGTAGTGCACATCATAACTAATATCAGAAGATCAAAAGTGTGAACAAGTTTGAAGTTCAATAAATCAAAAACATATATTGGATATCTAGGTGGTAGGATGGGGAAAGGAGTAGGGGGTTGTAGCCTCCTTCCAGTTGGTGTTGGAGAACACGAGGAGTTGAAGCTTCCTTTAGGTCAGTGCCTGTAAAACCATAGGGTTGGTGCCTCCTTCTAGTTGGTGCTGGTAAATATAGGAATTTAGTGCTTCCTTGAATGTATTCTTTTCATTACAAAAGAGCATTCTGTGGTTTTCTCCCAATTGGGTTTCCACGTCAAAAATATTGTGTGTCATATGTTCTTTGTCTTGGTGCATATATGGATGAATGATTTTTTTTATATTGGATGCATAACTAAATATCAAAGATTAGGTTAAGACTAATCAATTAAAGAAGGTAAAAATTGTTGATAATTGCGCCAATACTGATTCACCCCCCCCTCTCAGTATTAAATCGATTTCAACAGATCCTTTTTCAGCTTTCTCCAAATTTAACTAGCTTAGAAATCTTTCCATGTATTGCAGAGAAGTCAATCCCCTTATCTGAAAAGGACCTATCTCTTTTGGTATCAAGAAGGTCCTTTGGTGCTTGAAATGATTGCAGGGCATATTATCTGATATAAACATTTGTCTAGCAGACTCCATAGCAAACACTCTAGGAGTTAGAAATTTTGGGAGCTTGTAGGGATCCTCTTCAAAACCATATACCCTTATTATTGTATAGTTTTCATATAGAAACCAATCCCCATACATCATGTTAGGACTGAACTATAACCATTTTTTGGTTTTTGGGAACATTCTTGGAGGTGAAGAATCATATATCAGAGCATAAGTTATGCTCATTACTTAATTTGCAAATTATGTATAATTGGAAGTATCGGGTCTTCTCAGAATCAAGTTAGTCCAGTCACACACATGGATTTGATTTCCACTTTCATCTAATATCTTTAAATTTAGGCACTTGTAATGTTCAAAATTTTAATACAGGAACATGTAGAAAAGGTATGAAGGGTATCTAAACCATTCTATGGAAGGAAATTCCTCTGGTTATCCATAAATTGCTTCAGCTAGAAAACTGCAGATGTCAAACTTGGAAGGACTAAGTCCTGATCCATGGGTTATACTGAGGAGAATACCTAAGATGACATCATCTACTATATTATCATTTTCAGGTCCCAATATGGTGCATATCAATGAGATGGATTTCTTTGAGCTATCAAAAAACACTACTGTATCATATGGTGCTGAGGATGTAGGGATTGCAATTCCCTTCTCTAGGTGCTAGGGTAAAAACTTGTACCTATCAAAAGGATACAACACTTGATATAAGGTGGCCAATATTTTCTCAATTAATTCCTAGGTGGATAAGAAATTAGGAATGCAGACCATTTGTTGTAGAGTTTCAGCATTTATGATGCATAGGTTTTTGGAATAATCGGTTGACAGGATGGCTCTTTGGCTAGGGGCATACTAACTATAACACCATGTTATGAACTCAAGAAAATAAATGATCCAAGGAAAAATAGATCTGGCCAAATTTGAGTCCCACAAGTACCATGGGTCTTGGTCTGCAATGGGCAGGGAGCGGGCTTCTTGAATAATGGAATTTAGGTCATAATTGGTGACAATTGTGTCAAAGATATCAGCATGGTGGTAGTAAATGTGTTCATCTCCAGCAAATATGGGATTAGGGAGTTTATCTCTCTCGTTAGGAGCCATCTTGAGCGAAGTATTTAACTAGTAGGTTAAAAGATGGTTTTTCAAGGTAACTAGGGTAAGAATCTTTACTACTTCATATGATGGTAAAAACAGAATGACTGTGATTTAGATACAGTAAAATACCCAAGATGAAAAAAATTGGAGATAAACTGAGATTTTCGGTTACTGAGGTCACCTGGGGGGTACAATGGATGCCTGACGCCAAATATTTTCTTCAAACCGAGTAGAATAACTTTGAAATTCAAAATTTCCCCTTTAACGGCTTAAAAAATACAAGATTTTTTACACTTGAAATGTTTTATTTGGCGCACCTAATGATGTCATATGGGGTCAATGCACCCCACCTGCAACTTGTCTACTTGGGAGAGGTTGACGTGGATTCCATTTTGTTATTCATTGCATATGTGGAAGCCTTGTATATTTCACTTTGGGCGGATACCACCCTAGTTTCCCATTAGCCGTAATGGCTCGTGAGCTTGGTGGTTTTGAAAATGGCCTCAATGAGCCATTATCAATCATAATGCCCCACATGTCCATAGAGGTTCTGATCCAATGGCTCGTCGGGAGAAAAATAACGAGTGTGTACTTTCGGGCGCATTATCCATATCAGTCGTCGATCTCCACAATATTTTCTTGATTAGCTCGTTCCCACTCTTTATTTCGCTCATAATTTGTTAGCACGCTATTGATATGGGCCATTGATAATTGATTATAGCCTTTGATGAGAAATTCTGTAATGTCCCTTTTTAGAAATTTATTAAAATGGTGAAATTTTCAACTTTTTCCACTAGTTCGACCTTTGACTAGTATTGGTCTCTGGGTCTCAAAATGACTCCAATTGCTCCAAAATTGTTACAAAAGGTGTATGGATGATATTAGGACATAATTATGAGGTTCAGGGATGCTTTATATTCTTCAAGAGGCTTCTACAAGTCTCCTTTAAGTTCTGGCCAAAGTAGGGAGTTTGACTAGCAATCTCTCTTTGACTAGTATTGGTCTCTTGGTCTCCAAATGACTCCAAATGCTTGTATAATGGGTCTGAAGGTATTTGAGAGGTATTAAGACATATAAAAAAGTATTATTGATACTTACAAACCCTTACAACACTTCTGCAACATTCATTTACAATCTGGACAAAGTAGGGAAGAATATTAGTAATTTCGAGCTTCCAATCCCCCAAGGGTAGTGGACAAAGATGGCTTCCCAAATGCTGTTAAACCTTTCCCAATTTCTGAACATAGGTATGGTACTTATAAGTGGCTCTAATGAGATCCCCAATGTATCCTTAATTAGTTCTTATGGCCTTTTGAAACTCCTTAAAATCATATGTTTATATGCAAGATTTCACATAGGAGGAAAAGCTAGTTATTTTCACCATGACTTATGAAATTCAAATTTTAGGTGCCAAGGGTTTATGATATGTTAATGAAACTTCTTCAAAACTTTAATAACACTCCATACATCAAAAAAATCACATATAATAACTGATATAACTCAGAATAGTGTCTCTTCAAACTCCAACAACAAGATCTAGGGGAAATGGCATCATTTATGCATTGTTTGGTATTTTTAAATAACTCCACTTAGTATTTCGACCTGAGAGTCTCATGAAAATTAAAAACATATTATATATATCATATTACAAATATATGGGGCTTCAAGATCTATCCCAAATATTTCATCACCTCAACAAGTGCGCCTCTCCTCAAGGAGCAAGAATATGCCAAGAAATAGAAGAATGTTTGTAGAAGCAAGATGAAAGAGATGTGACCATGAGATGACCTATAGCTTCAACCTGTAAAAAAATAATCCATTAAATATCCAAATGAAAGTTATGAATGGTCTTTCCAATTACCAACTAGGATGGGAATCTTTCACCCTCGAAATTGGTGCTAAGGCAAGTAGAGTAGCACTCCACTAGCTCTCCTCTCCCAAATGCAAAATGCAAATTCTAAAATGATCAAAAGATACCATCCTTCTTTTTTATTGTATTTTATAAACTTCTAAGGTCCTCCATGGGTCTAATTCCTCCCAAGAGCTTCATGCCAACTCAAGTAGGGAAGAGATTCCCAAGTATGCCACTTGTCCTTCCAATTCTAGCCCTCTCCTTCTCCAAATTCGAATCGATGTCTCTTTGGCTGCCCTAACTCACTTAAGCGCCCTATTGGAGGCTATTTTTAGCCCCGACATGTCATATATGTCATATTTCAGCCTTCAGGTCTGATTTGTGTCATAGGTGTCATAGCATATTCATCATTGTTGTCATGGAGCTAGGGAATCTAGTCCAAGTGTCTCACTAGCTCCAAAATGCCTCTTCCTCTTCCATGGGAGTTACTCTTCCACTCCAATTCGACCTTAATTGATTCATGCCAAGTATATTGACCTTCCAAATCATCCCAAGAACCTTGGGCTTCTTATGGATTCGAAATGACAAGAGGAGGATTCCATGTGGCATAGAAAATCTAGTTTGTGTGGGTCCCACAACCTCCATGTGTCTTCATGATCAATTGCCACTTTGATTTTCCCTTGTATTTAATTATTTAGATACTATATTAAATATGTATTCCATTCTAATGTTCAAACATTATTTATTATCCCCCTTATTTCAAATCCCAAAGCTTCCACCCACCAACCCAGGGAACTAGTAATTTTCCTCCATGGCAGTTCATTTGGATGGGTATATTACAACTTTGAATTGGGAATTTCTCTTAATGTGACCCACCTTGTCCATTTGGATCTAATTTCACATTATTACTAACTTGGACTTCATTCTTGGCATTTATTTGACCCTTAGCATCCATTTTGACAAACTATCATGAGTATGGCTAAGGGGCTTAGGCCATTGTGACCCAATGCAAGATTTTGGGACATGACAAATCCTCCCTTCCCAATATTGCTTGTCCTCGAGCAATTTCAACACATGTATGTGGAAGAACCTTATTTCTTTCCAAAATTTGGCTTCCCAAAACTTCTCTTCTGGAACCTTGAGTAGAGTCACCCATGCACTACAATTGTGTGTTTCCAAAAGCAAGGAGATGTGGATTTTCTTTTTCATTTTGAAATCCCCTGTAACATCAACACTAAACACCAAAATGTTAATTAAATCCATCAAAACCATGTTTTCACAATTACACTTTACTTCTTTCATATTTTGGAAACCCTTTCTGATACCACTGCATAATTCTTTGAAGTTGCCACTGAGTTTCCCAACTTTGAGTCTTCGATATTCCATGAATATTTTAGAGAGGAACCACCATGCTTGCTGCTACACTACTCTGATTAAAATCACTTTATTAAGTGGGGAATCCATTCCCCATACTACTTGTTTCCCAAAAAAATTGAAAACAAAGATACTAAAAATTATCCCAGGGTCCCATTGCTTGTATTGCACTCCAACAATTAGGAGTGCTCTCCAACTCATACCATCAGGTAAGAGAATTACTAGATCCCATTTTCTTGTATGCATTCTTCCAAACATCATGAGTACAAAATATATATCATCAAAGTACATAACAACATAATGAAAATGTACATCAAGGAGATGCTTCATCAAAGAATCATGAAAGTGCTTATACCTCCAAGTAAGTAGATCACTATTTGCCAAGTGCATACAAGCATCAAGTGAACAATCAAATCTGCTCCAATGACATAGGTGAGTATCCCATGTCCTATAATGTTGCTCCAAAAATATGTAAGATGCATCAAAACGATCAGCCTTGTATTCTTTCATCCAAGTAGTTAATGAAGTTTCTCCAACATCAATTGAACTAAGCAAGGAGAAAGGAAAATCATGAGTCTTCAAGTGACTCAAGTGAACATCATAAGTGCATCCATGAAGATATGTATCATCATAAGGTAAAAAAGGATGTTGCTGCAAATGTAAATAATGAGGTGCTCTATTCATGTCATCATCAAAAGGAGAGGTAGGAGTTTCATACCCCTCATGTGGCACCATTAGAAAAAAACCTTTCACCCAATTTTCATCCCCAATTGATGTGGCTGAAAAAGAAGTAAGGGGTGAGGAATTATGAACCAACCTTAAATATTTACAACTCTTACCCATCGAAATATTTAATTCATCTTCTCCATAATTGGCTGGTCCAACTATTGTGAGATCATGTGCCTCCTCCAAGGCCTTGCAACTCTCTCCATGAGGCAACTCATAATCCCTCTGAACAAAGACAAGTGCTTGTCCTTCTTCTTGTTTGAGTGTATCAACTTCAAGCACCTACATATCAACATGTACCTCATGTTCCACCATTACATGAGGTTCCCCCTTTGTGACATAAATTCTTTCATCCATTGCCTTCTTTTCCTCAAAAGGAGAACCACTGCTCCCTCCTATTTCCAATTTGCTTCCAAAATGACTAGCAAACAATTTGAACCCTTGCATTAGTTGTTTTTCCATGTCTTCAAAGAATGGTTTCAGGAATTTTCTAAACTCCTCATTATCCACTAAGGTTCCCTTCTCATCCTTACTCATGGTTACCAAAGAATGCACTTCTTCTCCTACTTCTTCCCTTTCACCAAAGTACTTCCAATTTCAATTTCTAAGGGTGGGGGGTGATTTCTTTGAATTATTGTCCTCATGAATTTTCATCCACATAATGTGCAAGGACCATGCTCTGATACCACTGTAATGTCCCTTTTTTATAAATTTATTAAAATGGTGAAATTTTCAACTTTTTCCACTAGTTCGACCTTTGACTAGTATTGGTCTCTGGGTCTCCAAATGCTCCCAAATTGTTACAGAAAGTGTATGGATGATATTAGGACATAATTATGAGGTTCATGGATGCTTTATATTCTTCAAGAGGCTTCTGCAACTCTCCTTTAAGTTCTGGCCAAAGTAGGGAGTTTGACTAGCAATTTCTCTTTGACTAGTATTGGTCTCTTGGTCTCCAAATGACTCCAAATGCTTGTTTAATGGGTCTGAAGGTATTTGATGTTGATGTATATGTAACTTCGGAATGTATTTCATATATGTATATTGTACTCCTATATAGATGGTATTATTCCTCTATATAGAAGTGTTTGTATTCCTATAGAGATGTTATTATTCCTCTATACAGAAGTGTCGTCATTTATATTGTAAGTGTCGTAACTTATACTTTATGGGTTATTAGACCACCTTGTTGGGGTCGGCCCTATATAAGTCATGTGGGTCGAAGGGTTATTAGACCACCCTATTGGGGTTCGGCCATGTGGTTCAAAGGGTTATTAGACCACCCTATTGGGTGTCGGCCCAATCAACATTATGTTATGTGGTTAAGTTAAGGCCGACCTAGTAAAGGTTATTAGGCAAGTCAAGTCAAGTATAAATAGAGTGCGGGAGGCACTCTATTTCATCATTCTATTCTCTCTCACACTCTCGGGAGAGTGGAGCACTTGTGGAGGAGGAGAAGCTGCTGCTAGGAGATGTCTATCTCTTATGCTTGGGTTGTATCATTGTTCTATCTATCTCTAAGGAAGTTATTGGGGTTTTTCACCATTATGGTTTTCCCCAAGTAAACTCTGTGTCTCTTGTGTGTTTGCATTATGGTGTCCATGATTGATATGATGTAGATATGTTATACATGTTGTTCTCTCAGTTAAAATCCTATATTAGATTGAAGTAAATTCTGAAAAATTCACATGGTATCAGAGCTAGCCTGAAAGAAGGCATGGTATGGCATGTATGACACTTGTTGCAATTGCGAAGCTAGGGCTTGATATAGCAAAAACCAGTCATCATAGCACTTTCGCTATAAATAAATTTTGGTGAGGTTTCAGGGTCTCAAAATCGTACAAGGCGAATCTAAGATCCCCATGTACCTTGTGTCCAAAGGAAAATCTCTAATTCGTTGTACTTTGTAATTTATGATCTATACAATATAGGGTTTCTGCCTCTTCCAGATCTCAGTCATAAACAGGTGACCTTGGAAAAAAGGTCATAACTTGGGCTAGGAAGCTCCAAATGAAATTTCATCAAAAGTAATAGGTAGTGCATAGACTTTAATTTCGGAGGTAACTTTTTTAGAGGCCGAAATTGAACTAGTGACATGTGGCATGCCGTACAAGTTTTCTCTCCTGTTTTATCCCATAAACAGGTCACATTGCGACACTTGGCATAACTCTCTCTCAGAGAATCCATTTGAGGTAAGACCTATGGGGTTGGAAAGATGACAAGTCGAGCTATCACAAGAATATGTTTTAGACCCTGTGGATCGAAAAGTTCATAGTTACACCAGAAACAATCAAGTACATATTTCTGTCAAAAAAGAATTATTTTTTAGCACCTTCATTCATGGCTTCCGGAATTTAGGGTTTCGGAGAAAGTTGGAATTTTTGTAATCGGAGACTACGGATGAATGCTACTCATCAAAATCAAAATTTAGAGACCAAGATCATAATTTTTGGTTGGGCAGAAGGCTGGGCTGGATCAGACCCTAGTTCGGGACTTTGATCGGAAAAGTGGAAAATTAGGGCTTCTGCAAAAATGGAAATTTTTGAAATCTGTGACCACGGCTGGAAGCTCCTCAGAAAAATAGAAGCTTAGAGCTTTGGATCGAAACTTTTGATTAGGCAGAAGGGTGGGCTTTATCAAACCCTAGTTCGAGGTCATGTCTAGTGAATCCGGAAGTTTCAAAGGAAAATTTGAGGGGTGAAACTTTGCAGTTTTCAAATTATGAGTATACCAGCTTGATCAGCTCATCAAGGCGCATATTTCTATCCTTTCACAAGTTTGAAATTCAAAGTTTGAATTTTTAGGGTTTCTCTGACAAACCCTAATCCAGCTCCAGATCCAGTTCCTGCAAATCAAGTGGATTGGGTTAATCCTAGAAGAGAATGGATTGGTCACCTGCATAAGTGAAGAAGTTCATGTTTCAGAGGGAGATGAGGCTAAGGCCTTACATAAGAAGATTACAAGCAATCTTGACAAGTATGACTCATCCAGGTATGTTTCGAGATTTGTTCATGATTAAGTTTATGGTATGTTTGTCTTCATGTTATTACGGTTAGTACAATCTTGATTAAATTTAGACTTGTTGTATCACCTTAATAAAATTATGAATGCATGATAGAAGATATTCATTGATTAGGGTGTTGACACTTATGATTGTACTAATGCATTATGGTGTTGTATGAAGTTTATTTTGTCCGCTAACATGAAATGTACACCAAGAAAGACAAATCACGTTCTAGTTCAAGAACATATGATCATGATGACATGAGGACAAAGATTCATCCATTGTCATGAATCACTTAGAAGATCTATTAGCGAGGTATGTATAACTTGGTTCTATAATGGTTAACCTATGAGATATGCAGGTTACTAGCTCAAGTCATTGAAGAAAACAAGAAGACATCATGTGGGTATGTTAGACATAACTAGCTAACATACCAATCCAGGTATGTTTTTCCTATATCAAGTTAGAATGCTACCTTGTGTTAGGATCCCTTATATAAGTATACTTGGTATGATTGGCTATGTTTACTCATAAAGTTAGAAATGTAAGTAATCAAGGGTTTATTCATTTTATGTCTCTTATCTTGATTGATGATTTAACTAACCAGAAGAGTCCTATGATTAAAAAAGAATATGCATGAGTAAAAGAAGACTTCCCTGAAACCTTGAATACTAATGGTTACTATCTTTGTTTGAAATGATCATGACTATACATGTTTAATATTATTGTGTTTTCATAGTATTAAGATTATACTAATGAATGTGTGATTATGTATGAGAGCTCGAGGATAACACAATGATGATACTAATAAGCATGCATAGTGATGGATATATGTTCAAGGACAGGTAATCCAGGAAGCAAAGATCAAGAGGGAGCACACTCCAGTTGTTCCTGCAAGGAAGCAAAGATCAAGAGGGAGCACACTCCAGTTGTTCCTGCAAGGAAGCAAAGATCAAGAAGGAGCACACTTCAGTAGTTTCTGCAAGGATGCAGATATTCAGAGGGAGTTGACCACTTCTCACAATCCACATCAGAATGGAGTTGCAAAAAAGAAGCAAATATTGAGAGGGAGTCAACCCAACAAACAAACAAAGATAAGTATTTGATTTATCATTCCTTGCATAAATAATACTGTTCAATAATGTATATACTCATGTTCCTAGAATTAGGTGGTGTATTATGCATATTAGAATAGTTGCATTGAGGAACATTATACTACTAATATACATGGGTAAGTGGCCTATGGAACTGTACAACATTCCATTGCTACTTATCTAGAATGAAACCTCTTTGCTAACATGTTGGGAGTTGTGCACACTCTTAACAATGTTCTGGTAGAGATTGGAAGGCATCTTGAAAGTTATGGGATATGGATAAATGTTGTATTGAAGCATTGGCTAAGATAATTGCATGGCTGTATGACATATTTCTTTATGTGTAAGAATTTGTTTTGAAAACCATGAGATGTTTTCTAATCATGCAATTTAACTTGTTGTGTAGGAAAGATCATATACCATCACCTACAAAAGAAGGACTACAACATTTGTTCAGCAACAAAGTTATCTATTGAAAATATTGAAGATACTGAAGTTCCCAGGATCTGGGAAGAATGCGATGATCGAGGAGTACTAGTCGATCATGAAGATGTTTGGGATGCAGTCCCAAGACCTGAAGGGGAGTCTGTAGTGACTTCCAAGAGGATCTACAAGATTAAGCATGTTTTAGGTGGTAGCATAGATACTTTTGCTCCTGTAGCTAGATACACTTCCATTAGATCCGTACTTGCTCTGGCTGCAATGATGAAATCGAAGATACACCAAATGGATTTCAAGACAGCTTTCTTGAATGGTGTATTTGAAGAAGAAGTGTATGTGGAGTAGCCACTTGGTTCTGAGACACATGACAGGTAGTCATATATGTGCAGAACTTGGTATGGTAGGATAGACAGCTTCCTATCCAGTTTGGGCTTTACCAAGAGTAAAGCGGATTCCAAACTTTACTACAAGGTTGAGGAAGGAAATCCAGTGATACTACTTTTGTATATGGGTGACCTATTTATTACAGATTAAGATAGATTAATTTCCGACACGCAGTGGAAGCTTGCTGTCAAGTTCGAGATGAAGAACTTGTGAATGATGCACTATTTTCTAGGTATGGAGGTGTGGCAGAGTGCAGATGGAATCTTCCTTGGACAAGGGAAGTGTGCAGTAGAGATCCTGAAGAGGTTCGGGATGATGGACTGTAAGGCCATGGCCACACCTATCCCATAGAACCTGAAGCTTCTGTGTGATGCTTCATTTGATCCGATTGATGTCACAATGTATCGTCAGATGATTAGGTCCTTGATGTACCTGACGAACACGAGACCAGATATTTGCTTTGCGGTGAACACATTGAGCCAGTTCCTGACAGATCCGAGGAGTGTTCAACTGGTTGTTATAAAGCATATTTTGAGGTACCTAAACGTTACAATTGATTATGGGCTCAAGTATGATGCGAATCAAAAGTTTAACCTACAGAGTTATGTTGATTCAGATTGGGCAGGCAGTGCTGCAGATAGGAAGAGCACTTCTAGGTGCTGCTTCATTATGGGATCAGGTGTGATCTCTTGGTTTAGCAGGAAGCAGTCCTACATAGCACTGAGTACAGCTGAAGCAAAGTATGTTGCAGCTTGTTTGGCTAGTTGTGAGGCAGTATGGCTTCGGAAGCTATTGTCTGAGTTATTTGATCTACTGCTGGAGGCTACTGGTATCTTTTGTGACAACCAGAGTTGTGTGAAGCTGTCTGAGAACCCAGTGTTTCATGACAGGTTGAAACACATAGAGATCAAATATCACTATATTAGGTATATGGTGCAGAGAGGAGCAGTGAAGCTCTTGTATGTTGCAACGAATGAGCAGATTGCAGATGTGTTGACGAAGCCACTAGCCAGAGTGAAGTTCGAGTACTTCAGAGAGAGGCTTGGTGTCCTTCAAATCGATGACACTTCGAGGAAGAAGTGATGGAGACATTTGCTGAAGCCACTCCAAGCATGTTGGAAGGAGGATCCTTCACATGGCTGTGGATGTAAGCGCTGGATGATGAGCATCAGGTGATGTTCTAGTTTCTGCTATGTATGATCAGTTGGATCATTTACATTTTATATGTATGCATCATGTTGATGCTGGATATGATCGGTTGGATCATTTGTGTATGTATGCATCATGTTGGATGTTGGATATGATCAGTTGGATCATTTATATGTATTTGTATATGCATCATGTTGTCTGCTTGGACCATGTATATGTATGTATCAGGTGGATAAATTGTATGATCAAGTGGATCATGTATGGTGATATGTATCAGGTAAATACTTGGTATGCATCAAGTAGATGCATTGTATGATCAGGATGACCATGGATGATGAGCTTCAAGATGTTGCTCCAGATGACTTGCATCAGGATGATGCAGTGATGATGATCAGGATGATCATGTGTACATCAGGATGATGTATGGTGAGTATCAGGTTGATACTCTATGGTCGTGGACAGGTTGTGCAAAGGAAATCCTAGATTTGTTCTAGGTCACATCCAGTATGAAAAAGGACCGGCATTGTGTATCACATGTAAGACCTGGGAGATCCGATAGGTTGGGCTGTGTGCCCGTAATAAGTCCTGGGATGCTCTTTCGAGGGTTTGTGATAGTGGGCCACATGTAAGACCTGGGAGATCTGATGGGTTGGGCTGCGTGCTCGTAATAAGTCCTGGGATGCTCTTTCGAGGGTTTGTGGTAGGATGCTACATGTAAGACCTGGTAGATCCGATAGGTTGGGCTGTATGCCCGTAATAAGTCCTGGGATGCTCTTTCGAGGGTTTGTAGCAGAGGTCACATGTAATCAGTCCTGGAGATCTTGTCGGTCATGCTTAGGCACATAAATGTTCCTGGGATGCTCTTTAGAGTTCTTGTCGGTCGTGTTATGCACATAAATGTTCCTGGGACACTCTTTTAAGGTTTTGTGATAGTCACATGTAAGAAGTCCTGGAGATCTGGACAGGATGAAAAAGGCCTCAGATGCTCTTTAGGGTTCTTGCTAGTCAAGATACTCTTTTAAGGTTTTGTGACGCACGTAATAAGTCCTGAGGATTCCACAGTATGGCCAGTGATGATGAAGACCTGTAGGTGGTGGGCCTACATCCAGTATGAAAAAGGACTGGCTCTATAGAACTTCCTATGACGAGTAGATTCAGATATTGATTGAGATAGCAGCAGCAGTGACGATGACGATGACTCGATGACGATTATCCAGTGATGATGATCCAGAGAAGAAGACTTGTGCTAGAAGACCTGTGTCGAGAAATACCTTCCTAGTTAAGAGGGAGTGTTGATGTATATGTAACTTCGGAATGTATTTCATATATGTATATTGTACTCCTATAGAGATGGTATTATTCCTCTATACGGAAGTGTTTGTATTCCTATAGAGATGTTATTATTCCTCTATACGGAAGTGTCGTCATTTATATTGTAAGTCGCGTAACTTATACTTGATGGGTTATTAGACCACCTTGTTGGGGTCGGCCCTGTATAAGTCATGTGGGTCAAAGGGTTATTAGACCACCCTATTGGGGGTCGGCCATGTGGGTCAAAGGGTTATTAGACCACCCTATTGGGTGTCGGCCCAGTCATCATTATGTTATGTGGTTAAGTTAAGGCCGACCTAGTAAAGGTTATTAGGAAAGTCAAGTCAAGTATAAATAGAGTGCAAGAGGCACTCTATTTCATCATTCTATTCTCTCTCACACTCTCGGGAGAGTGGCGCACTTGTGGAGGAGGAGAAGTTGCTGCTAGGATATGTCTATCTCTTATGCTTGGGTTGTATCATTGCTCTATCTATCTCTGAGGAAGTTATTGGGTTTTTTCACCTTTATGCTTTTCCCCAAGTAAACTCTGTGTCTCTTGTGTGCTTGCATTATGGTGTCCATGATTGATATGATGTACAAGTTGTTCTCTCAATTAAGATCCTAGATCAGATTGAAGTAAATTCTGAAAAATTAACATTTGAGAGGTATTAAGACATATAAAAGAGGCTAATGGATACTTAAAAACCCTTAAAACACTTCTACAACATTCATTTACAATCTGGACAAAGTAGGGAAGATTACTAGTAATTTCGAGCTTCCAATCCCCCAAGGGTAGTGGACAAAGATGGCTTCCCAAATGTTGTTAAACCCTTCCCAATTTATGAACAGATATATGGTACTTATAAGTGTCTCTAATGATCTCCCCAATGTATCCTTAATTAGTTATTATGGCCTTTTGCAACTCCTTAAAATCATATGTTTATATGCAAAATTTCACATAGGGGAGAAAGCTAGTTATTTTCACCATGACTTATGAAATTTGAATTTTATGTGCCAAGGGCTTATGCTCTATTAATAAAACTTCTTTAGAACTTTAATAACACTCCATACATAAAAAATAAAAATAAAAAATCACATATAATAACTTATATAACTCGAAATAGTGTGTCTTCAAACTCCAACAACAAGATATAGGGGAAATGGCATCATTTATGCATTGTTTGGTATTTTTACATAAATACGCTTAGTGTTTCGACCTGAGAGTCTCATGAGCAGTAAAAAAAGAGTATATATATAAGATTACAAATATATAGGGCCTCAATATCTATCCCAAATAGTTCATCACCTCAACAAGTGTGCCTCTCCTCAAGGAGCAAGAATATGCCAAGAAATAGAAGAATGGTTGTAGAAGCAAGATGAAAGAGATGTGACCATGAGCTTCCCTATAGATGCAACCTGTACAAAAGAATCCATTAAAGCTCCAAATTAAAGGTCTGAATGGCCTTTCCAATTACCAACTAGGATGGGAATCGTTCACCCTCGAAATTGGTGCTAAGGCAAGTAGAGTAGCACTCCACTAGCTCTCCTCTCCCAAATGAAAAATGCAAATTCTAAAATGATCAAAAGATACCATCCTTCTTTTTTATTGTATTTTATAAACTTCTAAGGTCCTCCATGGTTCTAATTCCTCCCAAGAGCTTCATGCCAACTCAATTAAGGAAGAGATTCCCAAGTATGCCACTTGTCCTTCCAATTCTAGCCCTCTCCTTCTCCAAATTCAAATTGGTGTCTCTTTGGATGCCCTAACTCACTTGAGAACCCTCTTGGAGGCTATTTTTAGGCCTGACATGTCATATATGTCAGATGTCAGCCTTCAGGTCTGATTTGTTTCATAGGTGTCATAGCATATTCATCATTGTTGTCATAGAGCTAGGGAATCTAGTCCAAGTGTCTCACTAGCTCCAAAATGCCTCTTCCTCTTCCATGGGAGTTACTCTTCCACTCCAATTCGACCTTAATTGATTCATGCCAAGTATATTGACCTTCCAACTCATACCAAGAACCTTGGGATTCTTATGGATTCTAAATGACAAGAGGAGGATACCATATGGCATAGAAAATCTAGCTTGTGTGGGTACCACATCCTCCATGTGTCTTCATGATCAATTACCACTTTGATTTTCCCTTGTATTTATTTATTTAGCTCCTTTATTAAATATTTATGTCATTCTAATGTTCAAACATTATTTATTATCCCCCTTATTTCAAATCCCAAAGCTTCCACCCCCCAACCTAGGGAACTAGTAATTTTCCTCCATGGCAATTCATTTGGATGGGTATATTACAATTTTGAATTGGGAATTTCTCTTAATGTGACCCACCTTTTCCATTTGGATATAATTTCACATTATTACTAACTTGGACTTCATTCTTGGCATTTATTTGACCCTTAGCATCCATTTTGACAAACTATCATGAGTATGGCCAAGGGGCTTAGGCCATTGTGACCCAATGCAAAATTTTGGGACATGACAAATTCCCTTCTTTAAGCCGGAATCCATACATACCATTCAACAAATGACATGTATCCGAAGGGGGGCCAGTGAAATTATGTGACGTAATCTCAAAGTCACCCAACTTCTTAGGAATTATTCTTCAAACAACTTACTGACAAACTAAAATTTTGTCAAAGAAAGACCAATCACTCCTTCCTCAAGGGGTTCTACTTTGGGAGGGGGGAAGTAGATTTAGTAATTTAACCAAAAATTTCATAGGAACTTTTCTTCAAGCAATTTGTTGGCCAACAGAAATTTTATCAAAGAAAGAGTGGTCGCTCCTTCTTCAAGGGGTTCTATTTTGGGGTGGGAAAAGTAAATGGTAAGGAGAAAGAGCAGACGCTCTTTCACCAAGTAGTTCCATTGTGGAGTTTTGATAATTTAGTAGATTGTATGTGATTTCGGTGGTTTTGGGTCCCTCGAAGAGACCTATATTGGGGTTGGTGGACAACATGTTCTTTGTATGATTAGGAATTAGTCACTCATGCAATCTAACCAATTTTTCCAATGAACATCGTTATATGTATGGACACTTTGAGAAAAGAAACTTCTCTGAGAAAAGGAATGGTTGATCGTTCCTTAAGGGGTTCTATCTTGGGAGTGGAGAAAGTAGATGGTTAGGAGAAAGAGCAGCCGCTCTTTCTCCAAGTAGGTCCATTTTGGAGTTTAGGGAATTCAGTAATTCATATATGATTTCGGTGAAGGTGGCAATATTTTAATGAGTGTCCACCCCTTCAAGGAATATGGTGGCTGAATGGAGAAAGAGCGCGCATCCTTTCCTGATATTGTCGAATAGAATTTATAATTCATAGACATAAACAATTTTATATACATATATTATCATTATAAATGTTTCCAAGCTTTATGGTCCAAGCGACCCTTTTAGGAAGGAATGGTCGCTCCTTTATCAAAGAGATGTGTCGTGGGGTTTGTGGAAGACATGTTCCTTGTATGATTAGGAATTAGTCACCCGTGCAATATAGCCTTTTTCAAAAAGCATCCTTATATGTATGGACCCTTAGAGAAAATAATTTTCTCAGAGAAAGGGTCGTCGCTCCTTCCTCATGGGGTTCTCTTTTGGGGTTGGGGAAAGCAGATGGCAAGGAGAAAGAGAAGCCACTCTTTCCCCATGTAGGTCCATTTTGGATTTCTGGGAATCTAGTAGCTCATATATGATTCCGATGAAGGTGGAAATTGTTTAAATATCGTCCACCCATGTGAGGAATATGGGGGATGAGCGGAGAAAGAGCGCATGTCCTTTCTTGGTGTAGTCTAATAATAGGATTCATAATTCACAGCAATAAACAAATTGATACATATATATGTTACTAATATATTATCTTATATAGATGTTAGGAAGGAACAGTCACTCCTTCCTCAAAGAAATCTATATTGGGGTAAGTGGATGACATGTTCCTTGTATGACTAGGAATTATTCACTCGTGCAATATAGCCCTTTTCAATGAACATCCTTATATGTATAGACCCTTTCAGAAAATAATTTTCTCAGAGAAAGAGCAGTCACACCTTTCTCAAGGAGTTCTATTTTGGAGATGGGAAAAGTAGATGGTAAAGATAAAGATCAACCTCTCTTTCCCCAAGTATGTCCATTTTGAAGTTTGGGGAATGTAGTTGGTCATATATGATTTCGGTAAAGTCGGTAATCGTCTAAATAGTGTCGACCCCTTCAAGGATTATGGGGTCTAGACGAATAAAGAGTCCCCATCCTTTCTCGATACTGTCGAAGGAATTCATAATTCACATATATAAGCGAATTGATATGTTATATATAGCTGTTACTAATGCTATATTATCACGATAAATGTTTCTAAGCTTTATGTTCCAAGAAACCCTTTTAGGAAGGAACAATCGCTCCTTCCTCAAAGAGACATATCTTTGGGTTTGTGGATGACATATATCCAATTTGAGTAATGATTACTCATTCCTTATTCAATCACTTCATTCTCTTTTAGGAAATATTGTTTTTTCGTTCACACATTGATCGTCTTATAGAGAATGATATCATACAATAATATTATTATCTCGGCTAACATAGATATAATTGATAATATATAGTGGAAAATATTATTCTCTTTTTAAATTAAGTTATTATTTTTTAAATTATGTGTATTTTCATTGTGTTACTATTATTTTGTATTTCATAAATGGATTTTGAAATGGATCTTGGCTCTCAACAATGTGTGGACCTACTTTTGAATGGATTAAAGGTTGTTGCAGGAATCCCTTTTCCAAAAAGAAATATATTGCATAATATCGGCATTCATGATGGATGTATCGTTATAAGCCTTACCAAGTTTTTAAATGCATATTTTCATTTTCCTTATCCATCAGAAGGTGCAGATACATTGTCAAAGGAAGTTGGTGGTTATATTCAATGGCATACATCTGATATCGTTAACCACATTGAATCTGCTCTTCCACAAAATGAGGTTAATGACATACCAGTTTCCACTTCCACAATTGTAGAACAGATTATTTTAAGTGGAGATGGATCTTATTTTATCATGAAAAAGTTAAGTTGCTACATAAGTGTTCAAAATGCAAGTATTGCATTTCCATAGGTTTTGTAACAAATGTCAATGAGAAATATTTTATTGGAGGAACATTTTTGGGTGCTTTCTCCTTTTCTATTATGGGGGATGAAGTGTTGTTTTCTTGTATGGCATGCTCTCCAGGATTAAGTAGTGGAGGTATTGTAGTATGTCCAATTAAAAGAATCGTAGATTTTAATATAGGTACATTATTATCTATTGAAAATAATTTCAACAATAATCAATCCAAAGTTGCAGAGAAAGTATCAATCCAAAATCACAATATCAAGTTTATGGGAGAGAAGGTTAATTTGATACATCAATGTTCTTTAAAGCCAAATTATATTACTCGCATAATAGTGACAAGTGTTTTTGAAGGAGATATAGTACAATTTAAACCACTAGATGGTAGTGAGTTTGGCATTTTAGTTCAGAAACTCTTTTGCAATTCTGAGTATTGTGGTTTATTTGAAGGCTCTCTTGTAAGATGGCCTACAAACCATTTGCTTGACCTCAATTAAGTTCCTTTGGATGATGTCATGCTAAAAACGAACATAGAAGAAGACGCGGTCAATATTTGGAAGATTATTGAAGAATGTCCTTTGCATATGGTCCTTCCAGTACTCCCCATTGTGAATATACAGATGTCAAAGTTAATACAACAAGGCCATACAATTCTGTAAAGTGGCAAGCTGGAACTAAAATTTATAAAATAAAGTCAAGCTCAATACCTTATCGGATTGGAATTGATGAAGCTGCATTCCTTTCAAGTATTGACACTGAACATTTTTGTGCAAATCATTGTATATCGAAAATTTCACTTCAGTCGATAATTGAATGTGTGAATAACTTTCATAGTTTGAATGGAAATTCAAGAAGACAATATATTTTAAATTCTATGGCATCAAATGCTCCCATCTCCAAAGAAGGAGAGAAGGAAAGAAGAAGTTTGTTTACAATGAGATTGGACATAATATATGTCTATAAAAATGCATGGTATAAATTCCATGGAACAAAAAGAAGCACTTTCTACAGTTATAAAAGTATGTTATTGAATGGTGATTTTAGAGTTGTGCATGGTAACAGTGAATTAGAAAAATCTAGGCCAAATACTATTGCACCTATTGCTACTATTAATAAAATTGTAGAGGAGAATTCAGAAAAATCTCCACATCTTACACAATTAATCAATGAAGATGGAACAAGGACAACCATGAAATTATTTCCATCTAATATGTCCCATGTTTTTCTACGAAAAATGGGAAATGAAGAAATCAAACATATTGGTCTACATCTAGTATCACGGTCCTCCTTTAGCAAGGTGATCAGAGAATATTTTTGAGAAGTTAGAATTTCTAAAAACAACTCATTTTCAAGGTGTAATGGGTGCATTACAACACAGGATAAGCTACAGGGGACCACTGATCCAGCTGAGGTGGAAAGGACATGAGGAATCCCATAATAAATATATTGTAAGTTGTCGCCAAATGTATTTTTTTCACAGATTAGCTTCACAAAAAAATACAAAGACTTATCTGAGTATTGTTCATGACAAAATGGATAATTCAAAGTCTTCCATTCAAAGGATGGGTAAGAAGGAAAAGGATTTTAGTAATGTTATGAATATTCCCGTATCATTGACTAGTGAGCTAATTCATGGGCACAAGATAGGGGGATTTGACCATTTTAGTCTCTCATTTTTAGAGATCGGATCAATTTTCACTATGAGATCCTTGGATAAATGGTTAAGGAGTCTTGAAGAACCAATGGTTGATAAATATGGAGATTTTCTCTACAAAAGTGGAAAATCTAAGCACCAATTTCATGATGCTCTGTTGCAATCAGAGTCTTATGAAAAATGTGATATGCAAACAAGATGTTACACAAAAGGATATATTATGTGTTGATGATACATATCAATGCATGCCAAATAAAAAACTACCACCCATATTATTGTTGCAAACGGATAATTGTTCAAGCGATAACAAAAACCACTTTCTCTTTGCATTTTTATCTCTTTTAACAGCAAGAAGAGTGTTTGAGATTGTTGAAATTGGATTCCTCCCAGATGGACACACCCATGAAGACATAGATGGAACTTTGGAAGGTTATCAACAAAGCTAATGCGCAAGGATATATTTTCACTCTCAGAGATTATGGATACATATAGGACATGTGAAGATCGAAATTTCTATGTCCCTTATCTAATTGATGAATTTTATTATTTTAAGAATTTTGTGAAGCCCCACCTTTTGGACAAAAATGACAAGATCATCGGTATCAAAAGATGTCAGTTTTTTAGATTTATACTCATAGATAACATTCTAGTCATGGAATGTAGGGCACCACTTCAGGATGAAAAGTGGCCATCTCCTATTCATCTCTGGAATTCATTGCCAGATGGTAATGTAGACTTATCGGTGGGGAAGCCTAGGTTATTAAATCTATAATTAAAAAGTCCTTCAGACATGGAGGAAATAAAAAAAGGAATAAAACATATATTTCATTCTAGAATAGAGGGATTGAGAAGGCAAGTGAACAATTTTTGCATCCCAAGTTAAGTTATTGGGAGGCTATATATAAAGCTTTGGACTATCCCTATGAGAGTGTTGATCTATCAGCAACCAACTTTTGGCCATCAACAAGCCAGGATATACATAATAGTGAACCTACAAAATATACACTTGAAATTATGGATGCCTACCTGAAGGAAAATGTTCCTCCATTTGGGAATCGCTATGTTGGACCTGCATGCAAAAAACCTAGAGATGAATTCATTCCAAGAGTGGATGGTTGTTGTGCAATCACCAGAGCCAGATTGTGCAATTGATCAAGATTTCATGAGCAGAACGAAATGAATACAGATTATTATCAGATGCTTAATACAAAATAACAGAGTTACAGTAAAATTGGTTTTTTATTCAATAAGGAAATAAGCTAAAACTGTAAAATGCAGCGGAAAACAAGCTTGTTGGAATGGTGGCGACTTATCTCTGGGAAGAGATGTGACGGCTGTGCTCATTCGGAACAAGATGGTTACAATGAGGATCTCAAGGCCTTTTTACAATAAATAGGAATGTCAAAAACCTTAGACATCCAAAAACCTAACCCTATGAGACGAAGCGCCAAAAGCCATGTGGGCCCGGTTTGGGTAAGTTAGTACATCAACTTCCCGGGGTCGTAACTCTTGCATACGATCTCCGTTTGGGGTGTACAATAGCTCGTTGGAAAGATCTATTCAATCAATACAAAAAGAGTTAGCAAATCTCGAGTCCGAAACACGATAATGACAGGCACGCAGTACCCATATTTTCCTGAGAATTCGACACTGAAAAAACATCGTTTGGGGCCTCAAAATGGCTCCGGAAGTTCAGGACCCGAAAAACTGCTAAAAATAGTATATTACCGAAATTGCCAAAAAACCGTTTTGAGCCAGTTGGAAAGGTGGGTGGCCACCGATATCCACCTGGATCAATCCTCCCTCCTTAGGAAGCAATGGTCTCCATTGCGTTGATTTCCCCCATCAGATGAGGAAATTTCTGCTGAATTTGGCCCCGGGTAAGCCACTTGCCCTAGTGTAGGAGCTGCCCTGCTTTGACAACTCGATAAAGTTGGATCCTTTGATGTCGAGTGCACTTGATCTGTGTGTCTGCAATATGATCACTGGATTCCTGTTGCAGGCAATCAGGGTTGAGCTCTGTTGGTGTCAACTACTCTGTTATCTCCGAGGTGTCTAATAATGGTGGGAAATATGGTCGAAGGAGAGCCTCGTTGAAGACTGGATGCAAACCAAGGAAGGGGGGAATGTTGAGCTCAAAAGCATTGTCACCCACCACCTTGGTGATGGTGTACGGCCCATAACGGAGTGGGAAAAGCTTCCGATGGGTCCCTGTAAGGCGTTCTTTCTGCAATTGCAACCAAACTTTGTCGCCCACATGAAACTTATGTGGCACCCGATGTTGATCATGGCGTTGCTTGTACTTGGCATTAAACTTCTGTAGAATATCCTGAACATGTTGGTGGATATGCTGGATCTGTTCAATGAACCAGGTGGCTTTGTCAACGTCTGGGGATGAGTCGACCGAGGTGGTCGCGAGGGGAAGTGCAACATCCATGGGGCCCAATGGTTGGAATCCCAACCCCACCTGAAAGGGGCTATGGCCAATTGAACTATGTAAGGCTTGGTTGTAGCTATGTTGGACAGAAGGAAGACTCTCATCCCATGTGCGGGGGTGTGTTCAATTGTACATGCACAGGATATGTACGACCATCCGATTGACGACCTCGGTTTGGCCATCTGTCTGGGGGTGGAAGACAGTGGATTTGGTCAGGTTGGTATCCAGCAGTGACCAGAGGCTCGACCAGAATGAGCTGAGGAACTGACTGTCATGGTCTAAGATAATGGTATGAGGGATCCCAAGATGTACCCAGACTCGTTCAAAGAAGAGCTTGGCAGTGGCTTCTGCTGTGATGTTCTTCTTGCAGGTGGCTAGAATCGCCATCTTGGAAAAGCGATCAACAACCACAAAAACACAGTCGTCCCCCCTCTTGGTGGAAGGGAGGCCTAACATGTAGTCCATTGAGATGGATTCCCACGTCCTGTCAGGAGTAGGCAGCGGGGTGTACAGGCCCTGTTTCTTAGTGGTCGGTTTGGAAATAGCGCAAGTGGTGCAAGACCTTATATACTTGCCAACATCGTGTCAAAGTTTCGGCCAGTAGAAATGTTTCTACAGCACTGCCAGTGTCTTTTCGACGCCAAAGTGTCCTGCCACCCGACTGTAGTGAGCTTCCCAAATCAGCTTCACGTGCTCGCTTGATGGAACACGGATATGGCCCAAACGACACAACAACCCATCTTGAAGATGGAAATTAGTGACCACTGAGTTGGTGCCCAACATTTGGTAGGTGGTGGAGAAATCAGGGTCTGTCTCGTAGAGGTGGGGCCATCCAGAGGTCTCGTGGCTGCAAGAGTCTAGCATTGTGGTGAGTGTCGCGACTGGAGGTCGACTGAGGCAGTCAGCAACTCGGTTGGTACTCCCTGTTTTATTTTTGATGTTGAGGTGGAATTGTTGTAAGTATGTTGACCACTTCTAATGGTGGTCATTCTGCAACTTTCCTTGGGTCTGCATGAACTGTAGTGGCTTTTGATCAGTGTGGATGACTGTCTCCTTCCCAAGAATGTAATGTCTCCACTGGCAGCAGGATTGCACAATGGAGTACATTTCTTTGTCATAAGTAGGGTACTTACAAACAGCATCTGATAGTGTCTCACTATGATATGCCACGGGGTGGCTGTGTTGAGTGAGAATGGCGCCCACAGCATAATCTAAAGCATATGTCTCAATATCAAAGGGATGTTGCAGGTCCGGTAATGAGAGTACCGGCGATGAGCACAAACGCTTCTTCAAGTCATCGAAGGCTTGTTGTTGGGGCAGGCCCCACACAAATTTTTCCTTACTACCACCCCTGGTTATTTGGCTGAGGGCCCATGCGATATGAGAGAATCCCAACACGAACCGGTGATAGAAATTGGCGAGGCCCAAGAAGCTCTAAAGTTCAGTGAGTGTGGTTGGGGATGGCCAGTCACGGATGACCTGGATCTTGGATGGATCCACATGCACACCATGTCGATCAACGATGTAGCCTGAGTAATGGACCTTGTCCATGCCGAAGGAGCATTTTTCCAAGTTTGCATATTGTTTATGTTGCCGCAGGGTGTGCAGAACCTGTCGAATATGTTACAAGTGTTCCGCCCAAGTATTGTTGTAGATGAGGATGTCATCCAGATACACCACTACAAAAGTATTGGTGAAAGGTCGTAGGATATCATCCATCATCCTCATAAAATTTGTTGGAGCATTTGTCAAACTAAAGGGCATGACCAGCCATTCAAAAAGACCTTCTTTTGATTTGAAGGAAGTCTTCCATACATCTGTCTGTTCTATTGGGACCTGATGGTAGCCAGACTTCATATCAATCTTACTGAAGTATTTGGCCCCCGTGAGTTGATTAAGGAGGTCGTCAATTCGGGGAATTGGGTACCGATTGCGGACTGTGATTTTATTCAGGACCCGATAATCAATGCAGAGTCGCCAAGTCCCATCTTTCTTCTGCACCAACACGATTAGGCTCCCACAAGGTGATGAGCTGGGACGGATGTGCCCCTTGTGGATCAATTCTTGGATCTACCTCTTGATCTCCTTTTTTTCCAATAGGGAGCGGCGATAGACGGGCCCATTAGGTAGCGGTGCGCTTGGGGTCAGATCGATGGGATGCTTGACCTGGCAGTGCAGAGGTACCCCGGTAGGAGAGGAGAAGATATCTGAGTATTCTTCCACCACCTTATCCACTTGCTTCTGTTGTGTGGAGAGATTGGTCATGAAGGCCCTGGATGTGGCTATGATCTTTCTCTCACTCTGAGAGCGAATCACGAAGAAGACAAATTTTCCGGTCTGAGAGATGACCTTCCTGCATTGCTTGGCAGAGATCAAGGAAATAGCACTAGGAGGGACTACCCGGGTATCCTGTACAATTTCTTGTTCAAAGAAATAATAACACTATGAGGCCTAGACTCATATACAGCATGACGTTTCCATAAATAAGGTTGGCCCAAAAGAACATCTGAAACTTCGAGAGGAGCAACATCACACAATACCTCGTCCTTGAAGGGCTTGATGTCCTACGATAGTCGGCACTGTTGGCTGACGCGGAGATCGCTCCCTCTGCGGAGCCATCCAATGGTGTAGTGTTGTGGGTGCGGTGTTGTCGGAAGGGCCAGGCGCTTAATGACCTCTGCTGAGATGAGGTTCTTCTGGCTACCGCTATCAACGATGAAGTGCAGCGGGGTTCCTTTTACCCACATCTGTGAATGGAAGAGGTGTTCTCCTTCTTCCAGATCGTCTGGTTCATCAGGATGGAGCTTGGTGGTAGCAATGGTGGCACTGGGTTCCACATCAATGATCCGTGTTCCCCTTTCTGGTTCGGACTCAAAGTCAGAATCCACATCTGATTCAGATGCTTTCACTTCGGCCACCAGTGACTGCTTTGAACGACAGTCAGCAGTGTTATGCCAAGGGATCTTATGGAAGTCACACCACTTCCCGGTATATTTCTTTGTCTTTCCAGTGTCCCTCTTTGCTTGGGGCTTGGACTGGTTGTCCTGATACTGTCCATCTTTTCTCTGTCCTTTATTCTGTGGGTTAGGGCTGCCCTTTCCTGTCTTTTGCTGTGAGGGGTTCCCAGGCCCAAATTGACGCGTCTTTTTTTTGAGCTTCTGCTCGATTTTGACGGCATATCGGTAGGCCACATCCAAGGAAGAGATGTCCAGAAATTCCATTTCGGTCTGGATGTATCTATGCAGACCACCGCGATACTTGAGCACCAGATTTCACTCTAAATCTTTGATACCCAGCTTGGTGCGCAAGGTGTGGAAGATATTTGTGAACTCTGGCACTACTTAGTCTCTTTCTTGTCACAGTGTGGTCCATTTGGTATACAAGTCGTCATAACTTCCAACATGTTAGTATTGTTCCTTAATAGCATCCTTGAAGGATTCCCAGGTGGCCGTGACTGAAAATAATGAGGGTTTCTCTGTGTCCTTTTGTTCGCAGAAAGTTTCCCACCAATATTTGACATGGGGAACGGATTTGAGGAGTGCAAAAGTAATCTTTTCTCTATTCGAGAAGTTATGGACAGAAAAATACCCTTCTAGTAGATTCAACCATTTATCTATAGCATCTGCGTCTATCTGACCTTCAAATATAGGAATATCTAAGTTGATTTGTACCTTGAAGGGGGCGGTGCCTCCACTCGAGGAGGATGCGTCGCTTGTTGGTAGTCGCCGAAGGATTTGCGCGAAACTATCCATCATCTCGTTCCTCTGTTGCGTGAGGGATTCCTCAAGAAACATTTTGAAAGGATCTCCTGTCCCGTCATCTTTCTTTTCTCCTGCCATGAGAGGTCACTTAGGTATGCGAGAGCTTTTTTCCACAAGAGAAACAAGCTCAAGACCCAATTATTTGTACCCTGACCTCGTTGGGGACATGCATTAAGACAACTTGGAGCAAACCGCTCTGATACCACTGATCTGGATTTTATGAGAAGAACAAAATGAATACAGATTATTATCAGATGCTTAACACAAAATAACAGATTTATAGTAAAACTGGTTTTCTATTCAATAAGGAAATAAGCTAAAACTGTAAAATGCAGCGGAAAACAAGCTTGCTGGAATGGTGGCGCCTTATCTCTGGGAAGAGATGTGACGGTTGCGCTCATTCAAAACAAGATGGTTACAATGATGCTCTCAAGGCCTTTTTACAATAAACAAGAATGTCAAAAACCCTAGACATCCAAAAACCTAACCCTAGGAGACGAAGCACCAAAAGTCATGTGGGCCATGTTTGGGTAAGTTAGTACATCAACTTCTCGGGGTCGTAACTCTTGCATACGATCTTCGTTTGGGGTGTACAACAGCTCGTTGGAAAGATCTATTCAATGAATACAAAAAGAGTCAGCAAATATTGAGTTTGGCACGCGAAAATAGCAGGCACGCAGTACCCATATATTCCCGAGAATTCGACGCTGAAAAAACGTCGTTTAGGGTCTCAAAATGGCTCCGGAAGTTCAGGACCCGAAAAACTGCTAAAAATAGTATATTACCGAAATTGCCAAAAAACTGTTTTGAGCCAGTTGGAAAGGTGGGTGGCCATCGATATCCAGCTGGATCAGCAATATGGTTGGATAGGGTAATTGGTGATATTTATCAAGATTCAGATGCTAGTACTCTTGACTCTTACAAAGTAGAGGTGGAAGCCAACGGGAGCATCTAAAAACTATTTAAGTAAAACCAACAACGGGTTGTTGGTGCAGAAGAAAATATGATCATTGATGTAAATAGCATCATATGAGCATGGTCACCAAGGGTAGGATGGACCAGAGATAGAATAAGAATAAATGAGAAGGGCCTTGTAGCAGTTAAGGTGCAACGAGATCAGATGTGGAATAATGTGGAGAGTGGGATTGATTTCATATGGATATAGGTGGATGTGTTCTTTTCCCAACAATCTATTTCAATTGTTTTATTAATGTATAAATAAACTTACTTTAAATTACATGTTCAATTGTCACCAAAAGTATTATTCTCATATGTTAGCTTAAGACATGTGACAATCACAATTACTATGTACCTTATCTAATTATTGATGAATCTTTTTTTATTCGATGTGTTTATATTTTGTTGTTTCTAATTTTGTTAACTTAGACATAATTACTTGTGTGTTTATTTTATTTATTTATGTGTCTTTATTTATTTATGTATTCTAAATTGAATAGATTTGATTATTTTAAGTAATATTTAACACTTCCAAGAAAAAAAATCGAGTTTTAAATTCTCTATTTTCGACATGATTGGGTTTGTAAAATTTGCGTGTAGATATTTCACAATATAAGTTGAATAACTTGTTGCATTTATAACTAAGGTGTGGAAGTTCTAAAAAACAATGTCTCATTTTTTTAAACAAAAATTTAAATAGATTTATATTAAATGGCTGAGCATGCCAACTATCCTTTACAAAACATTACATTCAGCAAAATTCTGAAAGTTCTATGTAGAGTCCATCCCATATTATTCTCTTATGTGTACAAAATTTTCCAAACTGTTTTTTCATCTATTGCTACAGCATGGGTACTATATAGTACTTTGACATATTGTTTACATAAACATACACAAAAATATATAACAATAGTTCCCCGATTTAAACAAGGTTAAACCATCAAAACTTCCACATAACTATTCATGCTTGTCCAAATTGACCTCGAAGAGGTTGGATGACTGATACTTCATCCAAGGGATTGACATCGTCTAAAGGAGAAGTTTGGCACGGTTGCAATGGTTAATCCTTACCAGCTGCTCCAAATCCTTTATGACCTCGTCCATCAATCTGCTCATGCATATTTCCGTTTAAATCATCAATTCTCAACTCCAAACATGCAATTTTTTTGCCATTGTATCGCACTTCCTTGGTCAGGGTAGCAATTTTATGGTGCACCCCTCGACCCCTTCTTGAATGACTAGTAACATTTTCTTGAATTATTCTAAATACCCTTTGAAACTCGTATATATTTCTCGGCAAGAAGGCATGATATCCATGTCTCCTACATGATCATTAAGATCATCGAAGATTGTCAAATAGAAAAAATTTATATAAAAACCAACAAGACGTTATTTTATTTATGTACTATATTGGGGATCAATATTACTATATTGGTGCACATTATTTTTTTGGTAAGTAAGCAATGTCTACATCAATATGTCATAAATATGTATAGAGAGAGCAGAGCATGACTAGTAACATATCAAGTTTCCTTTAATAGTCTTCCACACTCTAAAAGTCAGGAAAACATGTCTGCCTCATTGGGAAACTACTAAAACTATCTACGTAATACGCTAGACAAATCTGATACTGCATCAAAAAGAAACAAGGACTAATAAACTTTATAATGAAACAAGAACTAATAAACTTGCTAATATTGGTCATGAGAAAGCTAGGTAGGACGTGGACCCATAGCATACCGACAAGTAGTAGCCTTGGAGGATGCAACCTCAGGTTGATTTGCTGAAGGCAATTCAAATGTTCCTCTTAGCCTTCCTGCTATCCAGCTAACCACTTTCATGAGGTGAGTATTTTGCTCCTATAGGGTTTCCATTCTATGCTTCAACTGGAGAAAATCCTAGTCTTTTGGAAGCATTTCAAAGCATACCAATGTTTTGGTATGACAATACAACTCCAGATCCCTATAGAATTGGGAATTTATATCTCTATTGCATCCCATATTTGGAATAATATGTTGCAACTGCTTCTCTAGATTGCCATATTCCAAGTAAGCCTTGGACATCTTTACCTCGGCTTCCAAAATAGGCATTAATGCTTGTTTTTCCTCTAAATCCTCAACATTGTATAATTTTGCAGCTTCCACTACAGCCTCAACAACCCGCTTTGAGCTAGGAAGAGAAGGTTAAATTTTCCCACTCTGGGGCGTCATTACAATATTAACAGGGGGATCTGAATTCCCGATCATCACTAATAATCGAATTTCTTCTTTAGATAAAGCAGAGCCAGAACTGGAGTGCTAAGACACTTCCTTCCCAATTTATCCCATTAGAATTCATGATGGAAGATAGTCTCGGGCATACTAGGCCATTAGTCTTCATCGTTTACCCACTCGCTTGCTCATGTGATCCTTAAGACCTGTCTCCATCCCACCGTTTATAGATCTTTGTTGGCATGCAGTCGCCTCAATATTCAAGGCAGAAGATCCTACCACATCCCCATTGACTAATTATCCGGCTCACCATGAACGTGCGGGCCTCCTACTCACAAGGCACACAGGCGAACCATCTCCGTCTAATCATTTGAAAATATCTGTTGGCGTGCAGTCACCTAAATTCTTGGGGCAGAGGATCCTACCAAATTCCCCTCGACTAACAAGTCACCTCACTATGATACTTGCGTTATTAATTGTGAGGGTTTGCATTGAATTTCCTGTTGAGCACCTCCTATCCACTACTTGCTTACCAATTTGTTTTGGGTGAATAATCCTTAGTGAATTATAATACATTTTGATGGAGCTAGGGTATAGCAGAATACATCACCCCCATTTATAGTTCTAATAATACTATAGACATTGCACTTTTCATATTCAAATATTGCATACTGCAAAATGAAAAATGCACTTTTCAAATAAAAATTCACATTTTTTAAATTGAAATTCATAGTTTTTGAAATGTTCTATTGTTGCTCTTCTTCTCGGGTGAATAGTGATGTCGTAAAATTTTGAAATTTTCTCCTCTTAACAGTCAGGCACGTTACAATTTTGGACACTTGGAAATATTCATTTGGTGTGCATGGATAATGTCATATGGTGTTAGTTTACCCACCTAACACATGTCGGCTTCTGATTCGTTGACGTGGATTCCATTGTGTCTCTCCCTTTCATATGTGGAGGTCTTACTTGTCCTTTTCCTTTTCTCGGGCAAAAACAACTTCTGGTCTTGTATGGGTGGTAAGGGCTTGGGAGCATGGTGGTATTGGAGAGGGATCTATGGATTCATTATCAATCAAAATCTACCACGTGTCCTCAATGGTTTTAGTTCAATGGATCCTCGAAGCATTTTAAAGAGTGTGCATCTTCCCAATGCACTTTTGTTGATAGACGTTGACCTATGGGGAAAGCTTTATACTTGCTCGTTCAATTTTATTATCATCCTTTCACTTTGACGGGGCGCTTTTGCATCCATGTGTACCACTCAACAAGTTACACATGTCCAGTGAGGGGGGGTCTAGTGACATTATGTGACATCATCTCAAAGTCACCCAATTTCTAAGGAACTCTTCTTAAAACAATGTCACATACCCACCCATCCATCCAAGGCAAGGGAGGGAACATGATGCCAATCTCTGGGGATTTCACATAAAACTCAGCCCATTCATTAGATTCACAGCCATAAATTCAATGTGTGTAGATGCAAATCAGTTAAACATGCACAACGGAATAAAGCATATTCATCCACACACTTTTCATATGCATTCAACATATCAATAACAGTCATTTATTTAAGCATTGCAGAAGTAGATACATAGACAGAAAGCACTTGTCTTCATTTTTGCAACTGTCCCAAACAACTAGCTATGTCGTTGCAACGTTCCACCCAACCATAGGCTCTTCGACAGCTTATACTGAGTCCGTCTGAAGGCCACCCCCGAGCTGGGCATGATTCTCACAAGGAAAAGGGGACATTCACTCTTTCACATCCAATTGGTCATTTCATCTGAGCCAAGCTAGTCCACAGCTGGGTTTATCAGGCTACATTTGAACCCTGGAGGCTTACACTCAAGTTCAAGCCAAAGCAATGGATTTACCAATAGATTGGCCATGGGTTTTCCCAAATCGTTTCCAGTCAAACTTGGATTAAGGGATGGGAAAAACAATCACAGGGGAAAACGAATTCTTCCCCAGCTAATCAGGCATTCAACGGCCCAAAACGACCTCTATGGAACCCCAAGTAAATTCCTCTTCTTCCCCACTGGTAGACAACACAAAAATGCCCTTCTCCTGACTAAGGAAACAAGGATAAACAGAAAAACGTGGCTGCAAAGCACCCAGGTAGCTCTCAACTCGTGAGGGAGGAAGACTGGTTGATGGATAATGGCCTGGGAGAGAAAATCATGGTTCATTTCTTTCCCAGGAAGCAAAATGCGATTTCCCATGCAGGGTGGCTTGCCCATACCCGAATTTGGACAGCCATACCTCCCATTCCCCAAGGCATTAACTACCTCAACCAACTCTTGGGAGAATTCAATGATTGGGTACAAAAGTCAACATGGGTAGTTGAGGGTTTGGTGGGTTCTCTCATTGACACTTGGCTTGACTTGATTGGCTCAAGGGTTTGAATTTTTTCCATCCCAATTCCTTGTAAAATCATGCCCCCATCTCTTGTTGCATTGCATAGCTAGTTGTGGGTATTTTATTAAAATGCATATTTACATGATGTTTGAATTTCCAATGTGCATTACTAACACACAAACCATACGCATCAATAAATCGATGGCGAGGCCTTGGCCTTGAGCTCCTCACCATGATTTTATAATAATATTACATCATTTACATTTTAATGCAATAGGGTCAAGGTGGGGACGTGACATTCCCCTCCCCTTGGAATAACACCGTCCTCGGTGTTCCAATACCTCAGAATATATACCCACTTTACACATGCCTCAAAATTCACAACTAGTTGCAGGTTTGTCCTGCATTTCATCTCCTTACTTTGAACTTTCAGGATCAAGTCCTTTGGCTTCCACAAGCTTCTCCTGCTAGCTTTGGTCTTCTAGCTCTACAGGTGGGCATTGCTCCAGAGCAATCCCTTCCCTTTATTCACCTTCCAGCTGATCTACAAGTCTAGAATTTCATGGATGCCATCTTTCTTGTTGTCCCGGCAACTATCTGAGGAATATTTCCAGCCCAAAATAAATAGTCTCTGGTTTGCTGCCATGATCACGGTGCACAAATGGCTCTCTCTTTTCTCACCGGCAACACTTGGCTAGTAATAGTTGTAATCATTGGCTTTCAATTTCTCACCTGTGAGACTCATCATGGCAATTCCTGTTAGGACAAGCATAACACAATGTTAAAATTAGTCAATTATTTTCCCAATTGACATGGAACGTCCACGCTTTACTCATGAGACTTCCACACATTTCATGCTTTCCCAATATACACATGAACTCATTCATGTTCATCATTTCACTGGAAAATAACCATTTCAGCATTCACAATTCATTTCAAGCAATTAAACACAATTTGTTTTCATTTATGACATGCACTCAACAGTCTTTTGTTTCTGAGATGCATCAGTCAAAAGGAAAGAGAAGAGTAAGAGTTTCCCCCTCTTAGTCTTGTTCCAATCCGGAGCCACACCATCACTTGTGGTTCTATGCTCCTTAGCCTCTTTCACTTCAATGTGAATGCTTGACTTGCCCTTTCTTGGCTATGACACTTTAGTGTCTAAGGTCTGTCTAATGCCTTTCAACTAGGGAACCCTTCCCCATTGTTGCTTACAGAACTGTTGGTTGCTAGGACCCTCATAGTTCCACTAGCACCATCTTTCATTACCGCTCATATTGAGCTCTCTTTAGGAAGGTCACATGTCCACATGCATCCTCCAGATGCTTTCATAGTCCTTGCTTCTAGCAACACCTATACCCAAACATTGAATCAATTCACATGTTTAGCTTATTATCATAGGGTTCATCTCTAAACAAGAGCTTAGGGAATCATAACCAAATCATATAAATGTATATTCATAAGCAAGAGTTGCAAGATAACCAAATACTTATCTTTATTGGATGTCTTCACTTTATCCCACAGGATCCTTCTTTGCTTTCCAAGTATTGGATTTCCCATGGATACAATAATGAATGTTGGGCCAGCACGCAGGCTACTCCACAACCATTCAAATAGGAAATGCCAGGCCAGTACGCTGACTGGGTTTATCAATTATTTAAGAAATGTTTGGCCAGCACGTCGGCTGCTCCACAACATCAAGTGGTTAATGTTCCCACCAACTATTCTCTGAATTTATCAATCATCAGTTACTCTCTGGATTTACCAAGAATTTTATCGTGCCCGACCAGTTACTCTCTGGTTCTACCAAGAAATTTATAGCGCCCAACCAGTTACTCTCTGGTTTTACCAAGCGTTTGTGGCTCTTTAAGGGTCCTTACTTCCTTCAACGGCCAAGGTTTCCAACAAAGAAACAACAGTGTATTAGCTTGGTTGTCATAAGACTTGTACCTGAAATATTCATTATTCCAAACAAGAAATAAATGAAAATGAATACTTATCTGTATTATGCATTTTCCTCGCTACTCCACAGGTTTCCTTCTCTGCTTTACAAGCCTTGGATCACCTGTGGGGTGGATGCTTGGCCAGCACACATGCTGCTCCACAACATCATCCGAATAGGAAATTCCAAGCTAGTACGCTGACTGGGTTTATCAGGCATTCCAAAAATCAGTATGCTAAGCCAGTACACCGACTGGGTTTATCAAGCATTTCAAAATCAGTATGCTAAGCCAGTACGCCGACTGGGTTTATCAAGCATGCAATAACCATTTCCAAGCCAGATCTCCGACTAGGTTTGTCAGGAAATAACACCCTTCACCAATACCTCCACAACATGCAAATAACCAATGCCAAGCCAGTACACCGACTGGGTTTATCAGGAATTAATTTAACAACATGCCAATCCAGTACACTGACTGGGTTTATCAGGCATCCAGCAACCTTTCGCCAAAACACCCAAATAACCAATGCCAAGCCAGTACACCGACTGGGTTTATCAGGCATCCAGCAACCTTTCGCCAAAACACCCAAATAACCAATGCCAAGCCAGTACACCGACTGGGTTTATCAGGCATACAACAACCATTGCCAAGCCAGTACATCCACTGGGTTTATCAAGCAATATGAACAACATAATATGATTACGTGGCTCCTTCTCTTATGCAAACCAGTGGTTCCCTCCAGGAACTCCATAGGTGACTCACTTGACTGCAGGCTAGCATGGCCCCACTGTTCGGGTACATAGGGTACTACCAAAGGACCGAACACCAAGAGCAACCACTTCACACAAACAGATCACAGATCAACACACCGATGTTTTGACGTGGTTTAAACCCTCTTGAGGGAAACACTCCACGGCCCCGACCAAATAGCTTCTACAGGACAATTTATTATGCAAAGAAAGAAAGTTACAAATGAGCTTCTCATAATCGATCAACTAAACAATGACCCTCCATGCTCTTTAAATAGAGATCATGGACCAATTAGGTGTTAAGCCACGGATCAAGGTTAGGTATGATCTAAGAGAAGTTGAGCCATCGGATCACTCTATGTTGGGAACATATCGTGATCGTCGAATTAAGTATTTACAAATGCATACTAATGCATACTAAATAAACACACTATCCCTAACGGATATATTACACAAGTTGATCTTAACTAACTCCTAAGTGTCTAAATATCCTAACATACCCCCTTAAGAACAACTTGGGATAGGATTGAAGGATTTACAAAAGTGACACTATTAGGAGAAGGAAGGAGGCATTAGAGCCTATCCCATCTTAATGACAAGTTCCTGAACTCCTAACATAGATCGAAGTTTAGAAAACTTCGCTTCTGTAAGAGACTTAGTGAAGATGACTGCAACTTGATCATCTGTAGGGAAAAAGAGCACTTCAAGAACACGATCATGAACAAGATTTTTGATGAAGTGCATATGTAGCTCAATGTGTTTGCTGTGTTGATGTAGAACTGGATCTTTGGCAAGCTTGATGGCACTTTGATTGTCGCACCAAAGTGGATTAGGCTGCTGCTGCTCGAATCCAAACTCTAAAAGGATTTGTCAAAGCCATAAAGCTTCCTGACTGGAATTAACTGCTGCTCGATATTCTGCTTCTGCTGAAGAAAGAGCAAGAGCTTGTTGTTTCTTACAAGCCCAAGTGATAGGTCCAGCTCTCAGACTGAAAACATAACCTGCAGTAGACTTTCGATCATCAGGATCGTCGACCCAATCTGAATCAGTGAAACCAACCAACAAAGGTTTCCCCCCTGTACTGTAATGAATCCCAAACTGAACTATACCTCGAATATATCGAAGTATTCTTTTAGCTGCTTTTCAGTGACTTTCATGAGGTGTCTGCATATAACGGCAACACGACCAATGGCAAAGGAAAGGTCAGGACGGGAATGAGTCAAGTATAAGAGACTACCAACAAGCTGACGATACAAGGTGGCATCAACTTCAGGTGAAGTCCAAGTGGCAGAAACTTTGACTCCAGACTGGAAGGGAGAAGGGGATGGTTTACAATCTTCCATGTGAAAGCGATGAAGAAGGTCACAAGCATACTTAGACTGAGAAAGAAAGATTCCTTCTTTGGTTTGCTGGACTTGGAGACCAAGAAAATAATGCAAATGTCCTAAGTCTGACATTTCAAAATTTTGTTTAAGACTGGATTTCACATGGGTTATAAGCTTAGGGTCACTACCAGTAAGAATAAGGTCATCAACATATAGAACAAGTATGATGAGATGGTTTCCTACTTTCTTGGTATAGACATTGGGGTCAGAATGGCATCTAGAAAAACCAGTGTCAAGAAGAAAGTTATCTATTTTGGCATATCAAGCTCTAGGAGCTTGTTTAAGGCCATATAAGGATTTCTTAAGGCGGCAGACAAGGCTAGAGTTATTCTGAACATATCCAGGAGGTTGTTCCATGTAAATTTCCTCCTGTAAATCACCATGTAAGAAGGAAGACTTGACATCCATTTGATGGACTTCCCAGTTATGTAAGGCTGTAAGGGAAAGAACAAGGCGGATGGAGTTCATTTTTGCGACGGGAGCAAAGGTTTCATTGTAGTCAATGCCTTAACCTCGGGAAAAACCTTTGGCAACTAACCTTGCCTTAAGTCTTTCAACACTTCCATCTGATGCATACTTAGTTCTGTAGACCCATTTACATCTGACAAGTTTTCTTCCTTTTGGAAGAGGTACAAGATCCCAAGTATCATTCGCCATTAAGGAACAATATTCTTCATCTATGGCTGCGTCCCATTCTGGATTCCCTGAAGCTTCTGCAAAAGTTTATGGATCATGATTCTCGGAAACTTGAGCCAAAAGAGAAGAGGCTCGCTGAAACTGAGAACGTGTTTGACGTTGATCTCTAGGATCACCGGCAAGATCACCAGCTGCTTCACATGTTGAATGGACCCATCGAGGAAGCACTTGTGTTGGTGCAACTGGAGGAACATGAGTAGGCGGAGGTGGATTTTCATCCTCACTGTCATCATCAGAAACTGGAGTTGGAAACCTATCAAGGAAGTTGGAAGAAGAAGAAGAAGGCACAAACGCCGAATTAGGCTCGCAGGCCAAAGATGGCACAATCGCCGAGTTAGGCTCGTAGGCCAAGAGATTTTCATCAAATTTAACATCTCTTCTAATGATTATATCATGAGAATGTGGTTGAAGAAGTCTATAACCTTTTACATCTTCAAAATATCCAACAAATATGCACTTTTCACTTTTAGGCTGCAATGCTTTCCATTTTTCATCCGGAATGTGAGCCCATGCTTCACTACCAAACACACGGAAGTGACTTATATCAGGTTTAGTTGTACTCCATGCTTTTTCCAGTGTGATACCTTGTAATGCTTTAGTGGGGGTGCGATTCACTATGTAATTTGCATAATTAATGGCTTCAGCCCAAAATTGAAGACTTAGTCCCTTAGATTGGATCATACAATTAGCCATTTCTTTTAAAGTGCGGTTCTTCCGCTTAGCTACACCATTTTGTTGTGGTGTATATGAAACAGTGTGCTGTTGTTGGATGCCTTGTTCAGTGCAGAAAGTAGTGAACTTTTTGTTAACATATTCTCCTCCATTGTCAGATCTTAATTTAATAATTTGATGACCAGATTGTTTTTCAACCCCAAGAACATGTTAAATACTTCGCTTTTAAGTTTTAGGAAATAAACCCAAGTGCGTCTGGTGTAATCATCAATGAAAGTTAAGAAATATTTGAAACCAAAAAAGGAAGCAGATGGATGTCAAAACCCAAAATTTCCAAAAAAAAAAAAAAAAAAATTTAACTAGCATGTAATATTATTAAATGCAGTCATTTAACTGTTTGATTAGCTTAAGTGATCATAATTATGTCTGAATGATCTTTTGTTATACCTAAATTTTAATATGAGTTTCTTTACAGTTACTGATTGTTTTTCTGTTTTACAACCACAAGGGGGAATTGCCATGACAGACTGGGCTTACTTAGCTTCCGAGCTAATGCAACAGATTTTCTTTCTCTTACAGATATACAGGTAATGTTCGGGTCGCTGCAATTAAATCTTTAAAGTATTTTAAACCAATGTGCTGTACCAATCGTTCAATAAAAGTATAAGCATGCTAACCAGGTTATCAAGTGTTTAAAGGTAGAACTCTTCCTATGATCTCCTTGTAATCTTACTGATAGAGAGTTGGAAATTACGAGGGAATTTGATAGCTATTTTTCTTGATAATAAATGAATTAAATAACTCTATAGAGTATTTGTCCTTTGATGATATTACTGTAATGCGAATATACTTCATAGCTAGCACTGTAGAATACAACTGGGTGACCATACTTAGACCAGTTTTTTTACTCATCAGTTGTTGCAGTATCATGCCAAGTTTAAATTAGAAATATATTTTCGATTTACAGCTTCAAATGCAAAGGAACTATTTGACACATGTCTCCTCTTAACATTTTAAGGGTTTGCATTGATTAGAAACTTCTTCTATTTGTATGATTGATGATTGATGATTTCCATAAGCACCTTTAGTCTAAATCCTGAATTATCACGATTGAATTTCAGTTATGATTTTCCAGACTACTCTGCCAACAGGTATGGTTATAGTAATTCACAAAACCTGCCTAACATACAATTCACTTAAACGTTCCTTGTACTTCTTGAACATGAAGAGTAACGAAGTCTATTTGTTATTACACAGAATCTAAGACTATTAAGAGATTATGAATTTGTTGGTAACAACCAGTACTATATCTAACTTCACCCCAATATTTTATAGTCTTCAAAGAAATATTATATCTCTTATCTCATCACATGAGACTAGGGTTAAGGCATTATAGTAATGAATTTTATGAACAACTTGTCATTTACAATTTTATCCATAATCTTACCATTCCTTTTTTAATTAGAAACAATACTTCATGACTAAATCTTTAAACGCCATTATAATGCATGGTTTACATGAATATAGGGCCAGGTCTTAATGTGTATTAAGCAAGGTTCGAAAGCGTTGTGCTAACATGCAAAAGTGTGACAGGTGAAAACTTTGGTATCGTGACCCTAATGGATATTCATGTTATGATTTTAATTGGAAAACAAATGATGGGAATCTTCGTTGTAGAACTTTGGAAAGTCGACCCACTGCATGGGAAATATTAAAAGTGCTACGTGGTTACTTCAGAGCCAAGTGTTGATGATATAAAACGTTGACCTAACCCTAACTTGGCATTTCTCCTTCGCCTTCGGGCTCGGTCGCTCTGTGAACCCTCCTGGTCCAGTCTCTGCTGTTACTGTGTGCTAGCAGCTTCTATGCTGCCTCAGGCCTTCGTGTTTGTCTATTGTATCATTTGGAACTTCTTATATTTTGCTGTTGGTAGCTATAAGTTTGTGGAAAACCTAGGGTTTATCCCTTTTCTACCATTACCAAACCGGTCATGGCATGAGTGTATTTTTCGACTTGCTTCTGCCCAGGCTTCCATCGTGAAAGACACCCCTTTGCTTCTGCTAGCTCATTCTTCGGTGACAAGGGTGGGGTTTACACTTCTTTGGCTCGTGGCTATCAGACTATCTATTGTGTTTGAACTTCATTCGAATCACCGGTAAGCTACAGGATTTCTTCTTCGTTTTCTAATTACAAGAATTTGTTTAAACTCAAACAACAAAATTTAAGTGTTAACTAATAATACTCTTTCGTTGCAGGTCCTGGCTTTACTTGCAGCGTGGATGACACAAGCTTTGGCAGTTGGTTGTTTAACCTGGTAAGCCTGGTTTTCACCATGGCGTTTCCTCCTTGCTGGTTGTTAGGATGGTTAGGGTTTGGACTTGGAATGAGTAACTCTGTGGTTACATCCGTTCTAATTGGTCTTTTAACTGCTTGTTAAACAAGTTCCTTAACAGGTTTAACCCTGTATTGTGAAGGGTTAATATGGCTTCGGTCAATTATTGTAATTTATTCGCCTTTCTGTGATGTTAAGGAATTTTCTATAAAAGAAAAATATTGTGTAAATACAAAGGTAACAACGGCTGTAAGCCTGTCTGTAGAAGTAGTAGAAAAAGTTACAGCCTCAATAATTTTGTTTTGTTGCTAAACTCTTAAATTATTCATGGTTTTCACCCCGGTTTTGATAATTTGACTTATTAAAAGTTCTCCTGTATATTTGAGCTGGTGTGTAACGTGTATTTTTAAATTCCAAGTGTTTAAAATCACCTATATTGTGAACTTGAGCTGTGGCCGTAGGTGAAATCGTTGTTTTAGATATTAGTATTTAATTTACTTGAAAAACTGGAATGATGGGATTCAATTCGAATTTTACAGTGGTAAATTGTTTAGATGTTGATTCTGTCATTACGACTATGACTCTATTGGTAGTTGAGGTTCAAGTGAAAGATATTACTATGATGCTTAAGCTCGATATTGAGCTAAATATTGTTCTGCTATTTCTTTGTTTTTAAAACAGTGACTAGGTTATTTAACAATGATAAGTTCTTTGTGTTAAATTTCTGCTAGGGTTTTGCACATTGATTTAGTTGTTATGTAAAGACTTGTTAAAATTTAATTTAGGGTTTGTACCCTCATTAGGGTATCCTATCTGTGAGTACAATTCTCCTATAATGATTGTTGACCAGGATAAAAAAATACTGTAATTTCTATTGTTATGAATTTACTATTGTTTCCCATAATTATTATTTAATTTTGTATACACAGAGCATAATTACTTGTACGTAAACCTTACTTATCTATTCATTAATTATAATTAAACTAGGTTTATATTTTCAATATTAAACTATTACTTAAAGTATTACTATTATATTGAAAGCATTATATACTTTATGAGTAATACAATAACGATACTAATCCCTTCTAAAGATGCGGAAACAAAAAACACAGTAACTCTACCAAATTTAACTATTGATATACTGAATTACTAACTTTAATAACTACTTACTCCTTAGACATATAGAAAATAAACACAACATACATCCATTCCTGATTAATAAACATAAGGAAATAAATGGTAGAACCTTTTTAAGCTGTGGACAACAACAGCAATGGGAGGCCGTTCCTCCCTACCAACTCCTGGAGAGTGCTTAGACAACAACTTCTCAAGACCCCCGAGCTTGCTCTGGTCTCCTTGGCTGGAACTAGGTGCAGCAAAGTCAATTCTCTCAGCCAAAAAGCTATAATGGAACCAAGTTACTGCAGCAATCCTCTCAAACAACTTCCTTACTGTATTTCCCTCTTCCTCAATGGATTTCCTGAATAACATTCACCTGAATGTATTCTCTCTGGAAAAATTCGAACCCCCAGCTCTGCTCATTGAGTTCTTTTTAAAAGATTGCCTAGGTCTTTGTTGGGTTAACTATCATTAATGAGCCACCTGCTCTGATTCCACTTTCTTGGGGAATCATGACCCCAAATATAGGGAAGTTGCCACCTGCAACTTAGAAAATGTTTGAGGATGCTGCCACTTGTCTTTTGCCTTCCCACCTAGTTCCATCCACCAATTTGACCAGTAACCTCTTTTTAACAGCTCTCCCATGCTGTTGTCTCCATAATTTATTTATTAATAATAAAATATTCTGAATTACACTCCATTTCTAGTGACTCTGCTGAGTCATCAATTCCTACTCAGCATTAAATTTAACATAATGTCTCAGGAATATAATAAAACAATTACATAATTTTCACAAAATTGGGGTATGTGACAATGGAAGAGGACCACACAAGTCACTATGCACAAGCTCCAAGGGAATCGAGGCGTGCCAAGAGGCACATTTGTCAAAACTGTCTCGATGATGTTTTCCAAGTACACAACCGGAACAAACACCATCCCTGCAAGATACCATCGGAAGACCTGTCACCATATTGTATTTACATAGTTGTTGCAATGAGCGATAATTTAAGTGACCAAATCGCTCATGCCAAAGTTTGCTCAAGTTATCACTATGAGCAACAAAAACTGAAGGGAAAGGTGATGACCCAAAGTTGTTAAACTTGTACAACCTGGTAATATCATCAACAATTCCGATAGCTAGGACCTGTTGAGGATCTTTAAAATCCTTGATTACAACTTGGTGAGGTGTAAAGGTCACATTTTTACCTTCACCAGAATGAGTGATCTGATAGACTGATAACAAATTGCAGGAAATTCTTGGAACACATAGTACATCACTAAAATGACCATTATCTACTGGAACTGTTCCAGCTCCTACAACACTTAGAGATCTATCATCACCAACAAATATTTGTTTGGTGTTACATTCATGCATAGTAGAAAAGATGGCTTGATCCTTAGCCATATGATAAGATGCTCTAGAATCAATGAGCCATTCATTTCAAGTAGAAGAAGAAGATGCATTATAAGAATAACCAGAAGCACAAAGTGCATGTCCATGAGAGGCAGATTCTGAAGGCGAATCTAGGCTAATGTGGTGCTTCTTCATTGCTACTTCCAAGGCTGCCATCTTCTTGAAACACTTAGATTCATCATAATTATCTTTCCCGCAATAGTTTCAATGACACTCAGTCTTCTTTCCTTTTGGCTTGCATCATTTGTCATTTTTTAAAGAAGGAGCTGACTGAGAGGGTTTTGGACCCTTGTTTGACTTATTATAGCGAAAATTTTGTTTCTTGGGAGGCTTGGACTTTTCTTTTTATTGGGACAATAAGGCTTTCCCAGATGTATCTGCATTGTTGATTATTCCAAGATGAATGAGTTTATCTTGCTCTCTAATCAAGGAATCGCGAAAGGATTCAAGAGTAGGCTCTTGATAGCTAGCTGCATTCAAGGATTCTTTCATGGAATAAAATGTAGATACAAAAATAGAATATGCAGGTCCAAGTTTGGAAAGAATATGATAAATGCATTGTTTGTCTTCCCTCTTAATCTTACATTCTGCACATAAGAGTTTAAGAGTTTTGTACTTAGATAAATAATCTTGAATGCATGAAAAGTCACTTGGATTTAAAGAAATCAACTCATTTTCAAGTTGGTGACCTCGAATATCATTATGTTTACCAAACATAGATTCCAACTTGTCCCAAGCAGCATCAGGTTCATCAATTCCATATATGTGGAATCGCAAATCAGTAGAGATTGACATCCCAATCAATCCATGAGCTTCGTCACATCTATTTGCCCATTTTATTTTCTTATCATCATCAGTGGGTTCTGTTTCTTTCCCTGAGGTAATTCTGAAAAGTCCCCTACTTCGTAGAACATCCTCCATACGAGATTTCCATGAGAAATAGTTGGAACTATTAAGTAGAATATCACAAGGGGCGGCCATATTTGTAAATTAATGGATGTAAAAGCAGAAACCAATAGTTTGGATGTGAAGAGCTCAACAAAAATAGACGGTTTCAAAAAAATGGCACTGAAAACTGACTTTGTATGATGAAGTTATGTTTGAACAAAGAAACTATTGAAGATGTCCCCAATAGTGACATGGCAGCTAGAGAATATCCAGCAAAAAAAAAAAAAAACCATCTTCCCAAGATGAACCTTTTGACAATCACTTTACAAGAAAGTTGCTTTAAGTGAACCACTTTTGTAAAATAAGTGATTTCACTTTTACAATGATATTACTTTTAAATAGTGCAACAATAAAAAAGAACTTAAGTGACTCAATTGTATTTTTATTCTTTATTATTTAAGTGAGATGCATTTTTACAATAAAGTAGTTTGAAAATAGAAATTGCATGCAATTTTTATTTTAAAAGTAACTTCCTAAGACTTGAACTCAAGGCCTAATAAGGAATAAAGAAACTTTGAACCAAGTGAGCTAGATTAAAAGGTATTTAAAAAATGGGAATGAGTAAGGGGGCTTTCTTTTTCTTTTTTCTTTTTTTTTTACTCTTCCCGCTCGGTTTCCATGCTTGCCCTTTTTCCTGCAAAACACACCACAAATCGAAACAAAAAAAAAAAATTCCACACTTCTGGAGTTAGATCTCCTTAGCTTACCCGGAAAGTCTACGTTTCCTCTCTGTTTCTGATTTTCTGAGATCGCGCAGTGTGCACGGCAAAGAGCATACGCAGCCGAGAAAAACCATTTCCCTTTCTGTTTCTGATTTGCCGAGATCGCTCAAGGTGCACGGCAAAGACCATACGCAGACAGGAAAGCAACAATCCGAACCCAAAAAAAATCTAACAGTAAAAAATGATAAAATATGAGATTTTTTTCTTTTAAAAACAGAAAATAAAAAAATGCGTCACTGTAACATTATACCTTCAGATCTGATGAAATACGCGTTTCTGGAGCAACCGGGAACCATTTTCGATCAAACGAAAACTATTTCCCAATGGAAACAACGCTCTGGATGCAATGGAACACCTCCCACAACCCAGAAATGTACAGAAATACCAGAACCAGAAACCCTTTCAAGTTTCGTCAACAACAGTTCAAGATCTAGATCATAACCCGAAGCGGCTCTTCATAAAAGCTCTGATACCATGTTCGGGTACACAGGGTACTACCAAAGGACCGAACACCAAGAGCAACCACTTCACACAAACAGATCACAGATCAACACACCGATTTTTTGACGTGGTTTAAACCCTCTTGAGGAAAACACTCCACGGCCCTAGCCAAATAGCTTCTACGGGACAATTTATTATGCAAAGAAAGAAAGTTACAAATGAGCTTCTCATAATCGATCAACTAAACAATGACCCTCCATGCTCTTTAAATAGAGATCATGGACCAATCGGGTGTTAAGCGACGGATCAAGGTTAGGTATGATCTAAGAGAAGTTGAGCCGTCGGATCACTCTATGTCGGGAACATATCGTGACCGTCGAATTAAGTATTTACAAATGCATACTAAAGAAACACATTATCCCTAACGGATATATTACACAAGTTGATCTTAACTAACTCCTAAGTGTCTAAATATCCTAACACCCACAATACCCACTCACAATACACAAGGATGATACCCCTTTTCTGCAACATAGCTCCTCGGGCCTATCCATCTCTTATAGTGTCCTTTAGTGTGAGCGTAGAAAGGTTACCACTTCCCATACAGTCCTCTTGAGCACCCTTGCTTCACTTTTCCTCTTAACGTGCAACACCAAATTGAATTTGTGTAAGCTGTTAGCACAAGAAGGATAAGCAGGCTCATCAGTATTGCTGCTCAAAAATCGTAATCATATTTCATATCATTCACTATCAAGTATTGAAACACCAGAAATGCGTCCATTCCCTTAGGGTGTAGTCAATATTGAAAACCCTAACATAACCCATCACCCGAAAGGTATGCATCCCTTTCCGATGTGAGCCATGTAGGCCTTAGTCACACTCAAGCAGTCTAGAACAATAATGAAATAATAAAACATGCTCTGCATATTAAATCTAACAACTAGACATGTATATTCTTAGTTAGGGTTACCGAATACTCATTCATTTCACATATGTATCTTTCTTTAATGGCGAAGAATGGGGCTCCCTTCTCTGAGTCAACAGTCTTTCGATTTTCCACCCCAATCTTTTCACATTCCATAACCCACACATGCCTTCTTGGCATAATTTACTATCTCACTCACATGCTTTACCAACATGCAGTTCGGTTGATACATTATCAACATTTACAATGGAGTTTCACCCGAAACCCATTTCCAAAGCATGGGATCCTTCCCATCTAGTTTGGCTTATGCAGGCCATCACACATGGTCTTCCTGCAATGTGTCATCCTGGCACACTTTATCAAATAGCCAAACAGTCAGCAACATTTAGCAATAAGCTTCAAATATGATTGTTCCATAACCAATCAATAGCATTAATAATTAAATTCAATATGAATTTACAATTCTGTCTCCTACAAAAATTGATTTGCTTAGCAATGAGGCCCTCCTCATATTGTTTGGCTCTTGTAAGTGGTATCATTCTGCCCATTATGGTTTCACCCTTGCTACCATACATGAACATCCACCTACAACATGTCCTCAAACGATGATTAGCAATTATAAGCAAATTCTCAAATCTGAAATCTACAAATCTGTTGTCCTACAAAGATTAGATTTGCAACCATGAGAATCCTTCTCATAACCTTTGGCTTCTGCACATCGTAGATCCCGGTCTTTACTATGGACTTATCCTCATTTCCATACGCAAGACCTTTCTACCTGAAATCTGAAACTTTAATTAGCCAAACATGTTGTGAGTATCTATGCATATAATCCTTTCATTGCTACAACAGTAACTGAAGTGATCTCAGAATTATAACACTCAATAATTCAAACACTCTCGGCTGTTAATATTTGAAATGCAATGAAATATATATCTTTCTATATATGCATCATTATCATAATAAAATTGCAAGACACAGTCACACTATCCATGCAATTTAAATAACTGTAAATACTCATTACTTCACATTCCATGCAACTCTATCCTTCCAATAGAGTGCTCTGGTAGCCCATCAACATGTCTACCTTCTTCATGCAGCCCTTCTCCTGCATTCATAGCAGCTCATGAAATGGTCTCAAGATTAACAATAGTCCACCATTCAATCTATTATCTAACTGCATTGAAACATATATATGTCACATCCATGCATTCACACAATGCATATTCACAACATTTACAACACTCACATAATATTTCAATACAACCTTGCATTAATCCATGAATACTATGCATTCCAACATATTATGGCCTAACCATGCCTATCCCATATGGCATACACTACAACAGGACCATAAGTCATCACTTGCTTTGGTTGTTAAACTCACAACCAACCTACACAAATGGTACGATATAATTTTCATGTGGATGCATTGAGGTTTCTAAGAAACTATAGGGTGTAAGGCTCCTTGCCTTCCTTTTCCCACACTTGACCATACTTGGTACGTTAACATTCACATTCAGGCACTCAATACAACATGCAAACCAAATCATCATAGTTTAACTGTAGTTGAAGGGATCTTACCAAATCCTCCTTCAACATTCATGCAACTAAGCATAAATAACCATTACCTGCATGGTTGTCATTAACATCGCTTGATGTTACCTAATCAGTTGGCCTCCTACCAAGGCTACTCCATCCTTTTTCCAACATCATGATCACGGATTTGTTGCACTATCCTCTCTTCATAAGATTGTATGCAACAATCATCATCCACATCCTTAGCCATTCTTCGGTTGTCTTTGGTCGTACAACCAATGTGAACATGACTAATTATTAGCAACCACAATAATTATCTTAAGTGGCTCATTGCATATGTAAAACCTCACTATTTTACTAATATGCAATATCATATACACACAAAAAACATTTTCACATGCACTGTGCAATATGCCATCTAGTACATATTCACTTCATCTATCTATCCTTTTGCATTTCCAGCATCCCTATGCCATAATTTTCAGGAAATATATATAAAAATAATAGCAATGGAGGATTCAAGGAATTCTCCCTTTCCAATTCCTCATCATGACATGGAGTTCCTCCTCCACATCATAGCTAATTGTTTTCTTGGCTTCCCTACCAAGCACATAAGGATTCATTAGCTATAATCTCCTCACGAATTAGCATTTCAGTATATACATACGTGTATAACATTCATTCTTGATATTTTCCAAATATGCAATTCTTATGCTATAAACAAAAATAGTTTAAGGTGAGGAATTTCCCTTTTATCCTCCATAATGGGTATTACAACCCATTACTCTTGCTGAGATTCCACAACCCCTTCTATGCAATTCCTGCTTCTCATTCCCAAGCATAGAGAATGCATTTCACACTTTCAACGACTGTCTCCGGGGGATGACGGGGGTCAAAGGGGCTTGCCCCCTTGTGGCTAGGGTGGGTCGAGGGCAGCGCCCTCGTTTTTTTTTTTTTGTAAATCCTTCCATTTCGCACAATCTGGCGCACAAGTTCCATGGCATTTTTCAATTTTTGGCACCTGAAAAATCTCCCTGGAAAATGGCTGAAATTCCTTGTTTTGGAGCAACTCAGCAGGTTCTTCTGACCTGTTTCGGGCCAACTCGCCGAGTTCTTCCGGTTGAAGACTCAGTTTTTCCTTCCGATCCGTTGCGAACCAACTTGCCGAGTCCTTCCACCGTTGCGGTACAACTTGCCAAGTTCTTCTGAAATTTTCTCTTGGACGCCAAAAAATACTTAGAAAAACCTTCCGCCATTTCGGACCATCTTCCTGAGTTCTCCCGTTGTTTCAGAGCAACTCGCCGAGTTCTCCCGCTGTTTCAGAGCAACTCGCCAAGTTCTTCCGAAATTTCTTCTTTGATGCCGAAAAACACTTAAAAAAATTTTGAAAATTTTCGGACCAACTCACCGAGTCCTTCCGCCATTGCGGACCAACTAGCCGAGTTCTTCCGCCGTTGCGGAGCAACTCGCCAAGTTATCCCACCGTTTCGGAGCAACTCACCAAGTTCTCCCGTCGTTTTGGAGTAACTTGCCAAGTTCTCCCGAAATTTCCTCTTTGACGCCGAAAACACTTAGAAAGTTTTTCAGACCAACTCTCCGAGTCCTTCCGAAATTTTTCATCTTTTTCGCCGAACCTAAAATTTTTGGGCGATCCGTTGCAAAGCAACTTGCTTAGTTCTTCCGCCATTTCGGATGAACTCGCTGAGTTTCTCCGCTGTTGTAGACGAACTCGCCGTGATTTGCCGGCACAGTTTTTGGCAGAAACTCATAGACACTTAGAAAAATTTTGAAAATTTGAAATTTTTAAAATTTTTCTTAACTATCAGTGCTGAGCAGGAAGCATACTTACCTCTGCAACTATGATAGGTATCCCATAAAGGCCCAATGCTGTAACCAACAGCTCTGATACCATCTGTCACATACCCACCCATCCATCCAAGGCAAGGGAGGGAACATGATGCCAATCTCTGAGGCTTTCACATAAAACTCAGCCCATTCATTCGATTCACAACCATAAATTCAATGTGTGCAGATGCAAATCAATTAAACATGCACAACAGAATAAAACATATTCATCCACACACTTTTCATATGCATTCAACATATCAATAACAGTCATTTATTTAAGCATTGCAGAAGTAGATACATAGACAGAAAGCACTTATCTTCATTTTTGCAACTGTCCCAAACAACTAGCTATGTCGCTGCAACGTTCCACCCAACCATAGGCTCTTCGACAGCTTATACTGAGTCCGTCCGAAGGCCACCCTCGAGCTGGGCATGATTCTCACAAGGAAAATGGGACATTCACTCTTTCATAGCCAATTGGTCATTTCATCTGAGACAAGCCAATCTACAGCTGGGTTTATCAGGCTACATTTGAACCCTGGAGGCTTACACTCAAGTTTAAGCCAAAGCAATGGATTTACCAATAGATTGGCCATGGGTTTTCCCAAATAGTTTCCAGTCAAAATTGGATTAAGGGATGGGCAAAACAATCATAGGGGAAAACGAATTCTTCCCCAGCTAATCAGGAATTCAATGGCCCAAAACGACCTCTATGGAACCCCAAGTAAATTCCTCTTCTTCCCCACTGGTAGACAACACAAAAATGCCCTTATCCTGACTGAGGAAACAAGGATAAACAAAAAAATGTTGTTGCAAAGCACCCAGGTAGCTCTCAACTCGTGAGGGAGGAAGACTAGTTGATGGATAATGGCTTGGGAGAGAAAATCATGGTTCATTTCTTGCCCAGGAAGCAAAACGTGATTTCCCATGCAGGGTGGCTTGCCCATACCCAAATTTGGACAGCCATACCTCCCATTCCCCAAGGCATTAACTACCTCAACCAACTCTTGGCAGAAATCAATGATTGGGTACAAAAGTCTACATGGGTAGTTGAGGGTTTGGTGGGTTCTCTCATTGACACTTGGCTTGACTTGATTGGCTCAAGGGTTTGAATGTTTTCCCTCCCAATTCCTTGTAAAATCATGCCCCCATCTCTTGTTGCATTGCATAGCTAGTTGTGGGTATTTTATTAAAATGCATATTTACATGATGTTTGAATTTCCAATGTGCATTACTAGCACACAAACCATATGCATCAATAAATCGATGGCGGGTCCTTGGCCTTGAGCTCCTCACCATGATTTTATAACAATATTACATCATTTACATTTTAATGCAATAGGGTCAAGGTGGGGACGTGACAAACAATTTGCTAACAAACTAAAATTTTCTCAAATATAGATCGGTTGCTCCTTCCTCAAGGGGTTCTATTTTTTGGGTGGAGAAAGTATATCTAGGTACTTTAACCTCAAATTTCATAGGAACTTTCCTTCAAACAGTTTGTTGGAAAATGGAAATTTTGTTAGAGAATGAGTGGTCGCTCCTTCTTCAAGGGGTTCTAATTTAGGGTGGGGAAAGTATATGGTAAGGAGAAAGAGAAACCACTCTTTCCCCAAGTAGGTACATTGTGGATTTTTGGTAATTTAGTAGATCATATGTGATTTCAGTCATTTTGGGTCCCTCAGAGAGACCTATCTTGGGGTTAGTGAACAAAATGTTCCTTGTATGATTAGGAATTAGTCACCCATGCAATCTAGCCAAGTTTTCCAATGAACGTCCTTATATGTATGGACCCTTTGAGAAAAGAATGTTCTTAGAGAAAAGGAACGGTCAATCCTTCCTCAAAGGGTTCTATTTTGGGAGTGGAGAAAGCAGATGGTAAGGTGAAAGAGCAGCCGCTCTTTCACCAAGTAGGTCCATTTTGGAGTTCCAGGAATTCAGTAGGTCATATATGATTTCAGTGAAGGTAGAAATCATCTAAAGATCAACCACCCCTTCAAGGAATATGGGGGTTGGATGGAGAAAGAGCGCCCGTTCCTTCCTGATACATCAAATAGAATTCATAATTCCCAGAAAAACAATTTGATGTGTGTGTGTGTGTAATACTAATATATTATCATTATAAATATTGCCAAACTTTATGGTCCAAGTGACCCTTTTAGGAAGGAACGGTCGCTCCTTTATCAAAGAGACGACATGTTCCTTGTATGATTTGGAATCAGTCACTCGTGCAATCTATCCTTTTTCAGCAAACATCCTTATATGTATGGACCCTTAGAGAAAATAATTTTCTCAAAGAAAAAGCAGCCTCTCCTTCCTCAAGCCGTTCCTCAAGGGCCTTGCACCAGTTAAGGTGCAAAGAGAGTAGATGGGGCATAATGTGGAGAGTGATATTGATGTTTATATGGATATAGGTTGATGGGTTCCTATCCCAACACAATGTACTCTTTGTTCATGTTTCCTAAAATGATGGATCTATCTAAAAATAGATCGGTTGAAAGGATCGGTCAATCCTTTGTTATCTACTATGTCGTCTCACTAGACATGTTTATAGTGTACATGAAAATATTTTACTATGATATTATATTTTCCATATAAAACATTAGGTTTCAAAAGTAACAGATGATCCTTCTTTTCTTATTGATTTGACGTATATTAACTTGAGTCAAACAATAATTACTTTCATAATGTTCTCATTGAGAATGTCATGGAGATTGTTTTGACAACACTTCTTTATAATGGTGTTAACGTCTAGTTTATACCTTGCAAACTTTATCTAGATCTATTTATATCATGGATCGTTGGTCACATACGATAACATGTAGAGTTGCATAAAAATTGTATTATATATACAATTTCGCAATTTCATTAATCATTTATGTCAGTAATGAAATATGATAAATACAACATTGAAATCCTTCTAGTTGTGTACCAAGCATCCTTTAAACTTGAACCCATCCTAGCCCTTTCGGAGTCTTCTACATGTCCCAGAATGGAAAAGTTAAAATTACCCTTCTAAAAAAATTTAAAATTATATTTTTACCCTTCCAATTAAGAAGGGCATAATTTATAGCAACATTTCAAAGGAATGGCAACTTTTTAAACTACTTGTCAATATGAATTTCAATTTACAAATAGTGTGTTTTTAATAAAATAATCATTCTTGTTGCACTTCAAAAATGAAGGATCCAACAGACCCTGACCACAAAGGTTGACTTGACCTCGAGTCAACTCTGCTTTGTGACTGATTCCCGCACTTCTTCAATTGGTGGTCCTTCAAACGAAGGAGCCAAATCAGGTACTAAACAACATCAGATAAGAAAATATGGTATTGAACAATATCAAATATTTATCTTTTGTTTCAATTGTCTCAGAAAGAAAACACCAGATGTCGATTCGAGAAAAAATACCTTCCAAGAAGACGCCAGCCTGCCTGGCCCACCAATTGATTTTTTGTCTTCAAAATATTCGTTCCTCAAAATTCCAATATAGCTAGGAAACCACTATCTCCATATTCAACAAGAAACCGAAGTACCAGAGACAGTGTACTAAGCATCAATGAGCCTAAGAAACGAGGATGAAGCACGGGCACTAGACCCCAAAAGAGGAATGTATTAGTCTTGGCTTACAGGGAATCACTCTATTTATCTCCAACAAGATGTAGCAGTGGCATAAAGGATCTTTACAGAGTGAGATGTGGCAGGAATCCCAGAGGCAATCCATGGTCTTAAAAAATCGATATTTCTCAAAATGTTCAACTACTGTGGGTCTTAGAATTCATGTTGAGGATGGAGCATCAAATGTTCAGCTACCGCAAACGGGGCTTGGGAGTGATCAATGAGATGATATGTGGGGAATTGGACAGCATCTCATATAACAACAAAGGAAAAGATATAGGGGGGTGGAACTATTTGCATTGCTTCAGCAACACAGTGCATGGGAAAAATTATTGTGGGTGACAAGGGATGTTTCGACTCCTTTTTATAGGTGAGGAAACTATGATGAGATGGTGTTTTGCATGGTAAGGATGGATATGAAATGATACCTCGAGGATTTGAGTATGGGATAGGGATCTTCATGATGGCCCTTGCACAAGTTGTAGATAATGGTTTAGGGAATCAAATGTGCGATAACTGGATAATGATGAAGGATCCATCGTGTGGGTGGGAAAACTAGGCTGCAGTAGAGATGGGATGATTGATCTTTCCATGATGTCACATGGACTAAGATGGAATGGCTACGGCCTCACACGAATGGTCTAATTGATGGATTTTTTGAATCCATGTGTTTCTATCTTGATGTTTCTAATTTTTTGATTCGATGTGTTTCTATTTTGTTGTTTCTAATTTTTGGAATGCATGTGTTTATATTTTGATGTTTTCCAATTTTTTTATTCAATGTGTTTTTATTTGTTGTTTCTAATTTTTGAATCCATGTGTATGTTTTCTATTTTTTTGTGTTTGGGTATTCGACTCCCCTCACTCCTGATGTTATGGCATCCTATGATAGAAAGTCCCCCGTTCAACGACCGGTTTGACTCGCATGGCCAAGGATGTTATGTAAGTATCAAATTTCTACAACATAAAAGTCTCGAGTGAGGAGCGGGAAGCTATGGACTTGGTGGAAGGGGGTTAAGCTCATTAGGTCCTACCAGGAAGATGACGAGGTTGAGAAGAAGATTCAAAGGATAATTATGTACTTGGGTTTCACTAATACTGGAATATCTCAATTCTATAGGACTCTGGAGCTATATTGTCACGCAAAATCTATGGTAGTTGTGGGTATGCGGCCGAAAGATGAAGACTTATGCCAATTGAAGCAACGAATGGAGAGATTAGAGGAGTAGAATTCCTACCTCCTGAAAGCCATTAGATGGATGGATGGCCAATTGGGGGGATAGTTCGAACATCTGGCTGATATGGTTGGTCGATTGGGGGGATCCTTAGAACATCCTGTTGATAGGAGGAGGCCCTCGGAAGATTTTTTCTTGAACGCTTCAAAAGGGTCTCCTTCCCATGTTATGCAACACCGAGACTTGCATTAATCTAGTTTTTTATGTTTCAGTGCCAGGATATATTAGTTTATTTTAGTTTCTTTCATGTACGAATCGTGTTTTTATGTTTCAATTTTTGGGATATTTTAGGATGTTTTGTTATATATTAATATAGTTACCCCCACTTAAAAAAATTATGTGTCGAATAAATGAAGTGTTATGTGTGGAATAAATAAATAAAAGTGTGGATTAAATGAAGCGCTATGTGTTGAATAAATAAATAAAAAATATGTGTGGATTAAATGAAGTGTTATGTGTGGAATAAATGAAGTGTTGAGGTTTATTGTATCCATTGTTTCTTCTTCAAACTACATATTCTATTGTTTTCTTATATAATATTAATATAGGTTTTGGTAGTACAAGTTATTTTATCAATGGTAACATGCTACCAAGGAATCCTTGACAAAATTGTCTAGGAGGAACACTATTATTAACATTGTTAAGTATAATATGGATATTGAATATTATAAACATTACACTATTCAGATTCAAAGATTGCAACTTTGGAAATGAAAAATGCACTTTTCGAATTGAAATCATACTTTTTGAATTGAAATTCACACTTTCGTAATAATAAAAAGTGCACTTTCATAATAATAAAAAGTGCACTTTCATAATAAAAAAATGCACTTTTAGGGTTCAGAAGTAGTAAAAAAACACACTATTAGAATAGAAAAACACACTTTTCAAACCCAATATTGGCACTTTCATAACCCGATTTTGCACTTTAGAAAGGTTGATATTGACGCTTTGAAAGGCTAAATTCACACTTTTTTAGTCTAGATTTTGCCTAAAATGTCCATGTTTAATGAAATATGTGTTTAGTTATTATAGAAAGGGTAATCATGCATTTATTTGTCCTTGTCAAAGCAAGGAGTATACTTTTGATTTGCAAGTCAAAGTACTTTGACTTTACATTAGTTCATTATCATGTTATAAATTTTTATAATGCTTTCCGTTGTTTTCAAAAAATCATTATTAAACTGATTTTTTTGAAAATTAAAAAAATAAATCACATTTTTTAAAATTTTAATCATTCCATCTTTTGATTGGTCAAAAAGGTTATTACTAGGACATAAATCCTTGAAAGTGTGGCTTTATAGTTAAAATGTAGAAAACAAAATTAAAAACATATTATGTGAAATTTTATGAAAGTGCCATGTGGGGAACTTCGCATGTCATTGCTAATTTTTGTTTACTAAAAAACAAAAAAAAATTGTTGTCACTCCTCATGTGATGTTTTTTATGTTACCTATTTTATCTATTTTTATTTTAATCGAGGACAAATACTTATTAATGTGGAAGATGCTATAATTTTTTTTACTTTATGATGCTTTCTCATTTACTTTCTCAATTATTATATTCAATTTAAATCTTATCTACTTTCTCAATTTTTCTCAATTTTTATATTTAGCATGGACTAATCACTTTGAAGCATATTCACTTATTACACAAAAATAACCCTTTACAATCAATGAAATATAATACATAGAACTAAAACATTATTATGAGATAATTAATTTACATATAAAAATAGCTTATGCTGACAAAATTTAATTGTATACTAAAGATATGTCTATGTCCACAACATAATGAAGGGTTCATTATAACTAGTCATCGAACCTCTCTTAAAGTGGTGGAAAGTTTAAATTTGAAAATCATTACATATGTTGGAGGATGTCCTTGTCTCCTTGATTTCAATCAATCCCTCTCATTCATAATTATTCACCATGTAAAAGTGACATGAATATACATGTAGACATAAATGCCAATTTTGGTATAGGTGGTCTAAGGGCTAAACATTAACATGGTCAAATCATGATTAGGTAAAGGGACATGATATTTATCTTTCAACTCACTCGACCAAATTCAAATATGGATCTGTGTGTCATATTGTTAGGATTTAATGGTTTGGCATGATGGCAAATCTATGGTTTGGAGGAACAAGGCAATTATTCTAGCAAAGTTTCAATATAGAACGAGAGAGAAGGAATGGCAACAATTGTCATTTGATTTGAACATCTTGGTATTTTTAGTTATATAGAAAGAGAGAAAGAATGGTAATAATTGTCATTTGATTTGAACAGCTTGGTATTGTTATTTAAGGGCTTTTAGTAGAAGGATGGGGAAAATGAAGGGAATTGTAGATGATATTGATGATCTTCATGAGGTGGGTAAAAAAATGAATGTTGTATTATTTCAGAATGTTACCTTTAGAACTAAACTTTATTTCAAATTAGGTGTTAATTATTTTAGTTAAGACAAATATATGACATTGGAAATGATGTACCATGAGACATTATTTAACGATGATGTAAATTGTAAATTTTTTCAAACATTTTTAATATAAAGCATCCAAGGCTGACTGGGCAAGGTCAACTTAATCAGAGACCATGATACCTCTAGTGGGGAAGGTAGTGTAGGTTTAAGAAGTCCAAGTGTCAACCAACCTTATCTTCTCTCCTTAAATGAGGAAGTGATTGTTATACCTCAAAATCCCACTTTGAGTTCCATTTCACGTCGTCATGTCGTAATATCATGCAAAACCTAATGGTGCTATCTCCTAACGAGTGTTGGACCTTACTCCTCCCTAGTTGGTCCCCTCCTAGGCCTTCATTGAAGTTCTTGGAGATAAATCCAGCTTACCTCAGCCGAATTCCAACTCATGAAGTCCAAATGCCACATCATTGAGCACCTTTTACTAGGATTTATGTGCCCTACTAGTGGTGCAAGGCACGAAAATTCCTCATTTTTGCACCCTGCATGCCTGCAGGGGCACGAAAATTACATCATTTTCATGCCTTGCTCGGTGTCTAGGGTGCGAAAATTGCCTTAACCATATCTTAGCTTGGAAAGTGGATCTTACCTTCGGGATATTTTCTTGGGATTGAAGCTCCTTTCGATCCTCACTTACCCTCCCTCTTTGGCCTGGTTCAACCTCCTGATCCACCATTCACTCATCTAGATCCACCTTCCTCTCTTACTGGTTGGCCTCTCAAATCCTATAAGAAGGAGGCCATCCATGCACTAAGAGGAGAACATTGGAGGCATCAAACCTATGGTCTTGGAGCTTTTGCAGAGATATCAAGGAGGAAGGCTTGGAAGGAGACTCTGTTGCTTGGTCATCAAGGGTAACATTGTACTATTTTTCTTTGAGCTACCTTAATATAACTTGGCTTATTCTTCCATATGATGATTCTTGTTAGCTTAGATTCATGATATGTTTCCATTAGAAGTTAGATCTTGATCTTTGTACTTGGTATTTGGAGATATTGTGCTTGTCTTGCTTTCACAGGTTCACATCTTGGACATCAAGCTTGGAGCTGGAGCTCAGACAACTAACCGGTCTGAAGTAAGTTATACCTTCTTCTCTCTATCAATGTCCTGATCCTCATACATTGAACTAGATCTAGGATTTTAAGGTCCCACTTGTTACTTAGTTGTCTTAGATTAGGCCTGCTTGAATCTTGTTTGATCTATGAGTAAGTTTAACTATCTGTAGGATGAATTTACTTGAATAGAAACTGGCGACTCTGCTGGGGATAACCCAGTCTTCATTTGGTTATTAAATCTTTGTTTTTTAACCCATTTGATTCATTATCTCTACATCTGATCAATCCTTGACCTACGTTTATCACTTTGATCCTCAGAAATCAATTTTCTGGGTCTGCAAACCTGAGAAAAACACAAAAATTTCTTAGACCTTCGCCCCTATCCACTTATAGAGAAATTTTGCACCACCCCTATACACCACAAAGTGAAAATACTGATATTTCCGCGCCCCAGCAATGCAGCAGAGCGCAAAAATCCAAAAAAATCGTGCCTAGGTGGTCTTCAAGGTAGAAAAAAATCCTTATGTCCCATTTAAATTTGATTTTTTGCTTGTTCATTTTTGGTTTCTGATTCTTTTGGTTTGAGTGCACCTTTGTGAACCTGTTTAGACCTGTGTGATTCCAGTCTGACTCCTGCATTTCTTGCAATGTATTTTGAACCTTTGTTTAGCTTGGTTTGCTTGATCTCTTTTGGTTTGGATTTGTTTTTAGTGAAAGTGAAGAGTGAATTTGTTTTGCTTGGATTCTTGACTTCTTCATTGCAAAAGGTGATCATTTTTAAAATTTCAAGGAAATTTTTTTATACATACTCGTTTGCATCCCTGAAAGAACTTAGTGGAAATTTCATTACTTGAGAAAAATTCTTTGCATTTTGAATTGGCTTAGAAATTTTTTCTTCAAGACCTATCTCTCTTTCGTTTAACGATCAAGTTGTATTTTGCAATCATAAGATGTTGTTCCATTTACTTGTCATACTTTAGATACTCATTTGAAGTAGAAACGAAAACAAAAATTTGTTTCTTAATTAGTAGTTCGATCCATTCATTTCTTGAAAGAGTAGTTTACTTTTGGTTTGGCATATAAAAGTGACTGATTTTTTCTCTCTTTTTGAAAAAAGTTGTGTTTAGACCTGTTATTGGGAACGAAAGAACTCTCTCCCTTCCATAGCTATACATTCATCGAAAAGAAAAGTTGCATTGATTCATTCTATATGCATGGTTTGAGTCAACTCTTCACACCATCGAGTTGCACTTCTGTCACCTATTGAGTTAACAACTAGTCCTTAAAATCAATCTCCTAACTAAACACACATTAACCTCACTTGAGGATACAAAACAATTGGTTAGTTAGGTACAACATCGGGGATAGGAATCCAAATAATTCCCCCTGTCACTTTACATCTGAAACATAGTTGTTTTCCTTTAGGGTGCTCCAATCCTCTAGTATTTTTTGACACGGTATTACACCAACTTATTGGGAGGGCCTCCCATTCCACGGGGGTAAGCAGTGAGGACTAGTTCCGGACGGACTTTGTTGAATACCACACTCCACTTAGCGCCTAAGGACATCAATCCATTGTCTTCCTTGTATTTTTTACCTCCATATCGATTGTACGAGGGCTCAAAGGTAGAAGCTCCAATAAACCTTCTCAGACGTGTCATGAACGAGGTATCTTAGTGACCTTCCTTCTAGGGATCTTTTACCCAGGATCCCTTTTAGTAGAGGGATATCCTTTAGATTTTGGTCTCTCACTTCATATTGTTCGACTTGGATTTCATCACCTTGTGAAGGATATGATATGTTGAGGTCTCCAGACCTTATATAGGAAGATTTCCTGCTATTGTACCTTATAGAGGGTCTTTTTATTTTTAGTGCTGCTTGTTGGCTTTCTGGATATTTTATTGTAGCTCGCTTACTGTGACAGCGGTCTCAGTGTAGTTTTTACACACTCAGTTGCTTTAGGGTTTTTGAGTTCTTTTTCAACGAGACTTCCCCCATAACATTTAATCTCGTTCCATGGAGGACCAACGAAAATCATGAATACAACAAGGGAAGAGTCTCGAACCAGTACCTAGAACTAGTCATACACCACCCTCACACATACCTACCCCTCCTACTAGTCGACCGACTTGTTGGGGGACCATCCCAAATCACTTAGCACGACACCACCAGCTGCTACGGTACCCCAAACCCATAGCATAGTCCCAGAGACTAGTGTAGTACTTGAGACTAGTGCAGTACCACAATCCATTGTTGCACCGGAAGTTGGCATCACAATGGAAACCACTTTAGCACCTGAGGTTAGTGTATCTCCTCAAGCCGACGTTATGCCGGTAGTTATTATTGTTCCGGAAGCTAGCACTGCTCCAGTTGTTCCATCACCATTTGATCTCCCTGAAGGATATGTCGAGATTATTGAGGAATCTGATCCAGCACCCCCTTCGACGATTCACTTTGCTGCGAACTTTAACCAACCCTTTGTACAATTGGTAACCCCGACTCTCATAACTTCTCCCTCAGTTATACGTAGCTACAAAGTTGGATCTTTTAGAAATAGATCATTTGGAATTCCTTCCCCCGATCTCCCTTCAGGCCATGATATCATGGCATCCATACGAGTATAAATGGTAAGTCTATCCCATGAACAGGCGGTGACAGAAAGATTTAGACGTGAAGCTGCGCAAATACTAGCTTTGACCTCACAATACCCACCGATATCCACTTATCAAGTGGTAAATCCTTGTGATTCCCGATCCCTCTTATCTTCATCCCATGATACTACCTATGGCACATCATTCGTAGGACGATCTGGACCCACAAACTGGATCCATCCAGAATATTTCCCTGATGACTCAGGAACATCAAACATTTTTTATCCAGCCTCATCATTATGGAACACCACTCTAGGCCAATCCCTCGACGATTTTCGCACTTTTTCAACACCCATGCAACTGACGCCGAAAATTCCCCTCTGACCTTCCCCTCGTTTATTACCAAATGACATGTTTGGTTCTTCTTCGAGGAACATCCCTACTCAGATAACAAACCCTACTTTCCCATCATTTCCCTTAACATATGGAACTAGTACATGATCATCTTCACAAGTCGGTACCACTAGTGCATCCAGCCAACCTGCATAACCAATTCCTTCTAATGTTCATGTTGGAAGGCCACCCATTTCTATTGTTAGAACACCTACTGTGACTGGAGGTCAATCTTCAGCCACAATCTATACTATTTCCGGAGGATAACCGTTCATTGGTCCCCTAATCGGAAGCAATAACCAACCCCCTCCATCAAGACCATCCTCCCTGTGGGGATCACAAGCCTCATTTTTTGGAGGACAACCATCTGTTGGTGCCCTAAGTGGAACCAAACACTAACCTCCTCCATCAGCATCATCTCCTCTGTGTGGGCCACAAACCCAACCTACCAAAGGACTGTTATCAGACAATCTACCAAAAGTGGACTTAAGGCGTGATCTCTCTATCTTAATGCAAGTCTAGAACAAATAAGACAGAATATGAAACTACTCTCCTATATCTAGTTAGAGATCAAGCAATTAAGCAATCTTACCTCAGATTCGTAGATATTTCTCCTCGTTGTTGTTCCAAGTCCCGCGGTCGTCAGATCTGGAGCTGTAAGACCTGTCAAAACACATAGGAACAATACAAGCAGTAAAACATGCCTAAACACTAACTAGTCTATGTAAACAGTTGAGGAGGTGAACTATAAATATCATTAACACAATAAAATTTATGGAAAGCATTTATATTATTGTATAAAAAGTGGAAAGTACAATAGAAGAGAGGATTACAACTAATGCCTCAACGTCACAATCTACTTCCGACAAGCCAAGCCAAAGCCCCTAGAAAGAAGTAGGTGCCTCCAAGACTAGGGTACTAAACTACTGAGCTAATTTCACCAGCATAAGAGTACCATAGACTTCCTCCCCTTGGTATGGAGAGAGCTCTTGTATTTATAGGACCAAGTGGATAGAGTAGGTTGAGGATCATGGGGAGAGGGTTAAGGGATCTTCCCATTAGTTTAGGGAACCGAAGGCCAGCTCACCTAGGAGTTAGGGATAGGGATCCACCTCATCCAACTTCTAGAATTCGCTTGAAAGCTACCTTTATCCCATTAAACTGAATGCGGCGCATGTTGCATGAGGGAAACCTGCGCCGGCACATGTTGCTCAAAGACAACCTGCGCCGGCCTAATTAGAAGTGTGGATAAATGCCATCAACTTGCTCTAAGTGACCTACTTGATCTTGGAACTTCAAGGATTAGGAGGTGTAGATTTTGGGTGTAACAGAATATCCCCCAAAGCATGAAGCTGGTAAAACTAATTAGGTAAAATGCTTTGATAGAAGGAATGGCAAGGACTTGTCGGAGAGAAGATGCCGTTGTAGTACAACTGACTCTGAGAACACAGTCTCGTATGATGCACAACATGGCTGTCGACCAATACATTGCAGATCCATGGTAGTAATGACTGACTGAACATAATCATGGCTACTAGACACAAGCGTAGATCCATCATGAGATGATAACACAGCCACTACCAATACAAAGTGGATCCATGTAATATGACTCAAACAATCTCCATCGCAACCTGGGTAAAACATGACTCCCCAGGGTCTTCAATTCAAACCCACAATGATATGAATCTATCCATGTGATTACAAATGTCTTGATGTCGAACATGGTAGAAACCACTTGATTACCGGTCATTAATGTATACCGTTAACAAGCGCAAGGGAAATCACCATTAATTTCAATGATCCCCAAGGTATCACAGTACATACCATTGAGCGTGAATTAATGATTTGAAGTCGAACGCTCAATGGGATCTTTCAATCAAGAGTCAATGATGCAAACTCATGTCTAAAGCGAGGTAACCTGCCATTGAGGCATGCAGGCCCAAGGTACTTGATTGGTTTCTAAGTTCAATCCTCGGATGATGATCTGAAGTCGACAAGGATGAACCCGTCGAAGGAGGGCCATGATCAATCCCCCATCATCGACACGAGACTCGATAACAGATGTTTGGAGCAGATCGGATGGTGCAGTAAAATGCAAGACTGACTCGGAGTAGTGCCGACATGATGGAAGGTGTACTGATTGAAGAGCGGTAAATACATCTCTTGAACATGGGCATGGCATGATATGGCAGTATTGACCTGACGAGAATGACGCCAACTACTAATGCAACTGATGGTGGAAGCATTCTTTGGATGACCCAAAGGAGTAATAAGACTCACGAAGTTAATAGGACTCGAGGACAAGTATTGAATGAAAATGCAAGACGGGTGCCATGTTCAAGAGAGACTAAGTACTGCCATGAGTAAAGGTGTAACACAAAAGATTTCCTTTTTCCCCATCATGATTGATGAGTGCCTCATGTGTTTTTAACGAGCTTGATGAGGGTAACCAGATGCTTGGTATAGCTCATCTCATAGATGAGTCCAATCCCAAATATTTTCCGAACCTGGGAAAGGATGGGTTCGTCCCATGACAGGCCCTTCAATGTCGAATTTTAACGAGCCCATAGAAGGTAAACTCAGCATCATTTCATGTTTAGAGATTCTGAAAAGAACTAAAGAAGACTCCAAAGGTCATTTTTCTTAAGGTTAGCCTCGCCGCCCGGTAAAGGGTAAAACAATGCGAGAGAGGACTCTTCCAGTCATGATTGTCTAGAGTATTCCTTTTTCATAAGTAGTGCCCCCTGGTCTGAAAAAGGGGTAAACTATCACCAAGAAGATGACCATTCAAATACTTTAACAAGCATGAACGCGACACAATCTTTTCATGTTTCAAGAGCCTGAAAAGAGCTTAAAGAAAACTCCGTGGGGGGTCCTTTTTCGTGGGAGTTTAACGAGCCCGAAAAAGCGATAAACTATAACTTGGTGACTTATTCTCATCGTTTAACGAGCACGAGAAAGAACAAAGATTTAGCTTGGTTTTCATTTGATAATTTACATTAATGAGCGAAATAATGACAAAAAGACGCTCGGAGAGTGTTCATACCTGATCATACTTACTAGATGACCACCACATCAAGAAATGGCACTAATGAGGCACCTGTAGCTCAAAAACTAGGTCAAAAGTGGTTAACCAAGTATTAAATATAATAAATGACCCAAACTATAGTAAAAACTCACTAAGCATCAAAATATAAAAAGGAATATTCCCTTTTTTGTTATAAAATGAATGAAATAGTAAAAAGAAATTACAATTGTTTTTTACCAAATTGGGAGAGTGCAAAGTGTCGGTTGGAGCCGAATTTCAACTGCAATTTCCGAGAGCTATGATCCGTCATTTCGCGAGCCGTCTACGACAGGTAACCCTAAACCTCCTCATTTAACTTTTCAGTGGATTAGAATTTGCTTTTTCATGTTTTTAGGTAGTTTTTAAGTGATTGAAGTTGGTAGGAATGCATCCACGGGCCGGCGCAAGAAGCCCATTCGAGCTCTACACCGGCGCAGATCCCAAAACGAAGTTCTGCGTCGATGGTGCTCTGTCAGAATAGGTGATCTGCGTCAACGCAAACGGCCAAATGAAACTTAAAATCTAGCAAAAATAAAAAGTTTTAGGTGAAGGGACAAAGTTCTAAACATGTTTAAATGACTTGCTTGGCAGGTTTGGAGTGATACCATGGTCCTTGAATGGCGAGAACATGAGCATGAGCTCGAGGATATGCAAGTGGAAAATAATCCACAAAGTGTTGTAGCATTGCGAAACTGTGGGATACTCAAGTACTTTCGAGTGCCAGGGATGAGATCCCAAGTCAACCTACTGACATACCTGGTCTAATGTTGGGACCCTATTCAGCAGCGCTTCCAGATAGGTGAGCACACGCTTACCATAGATGTTGAGGACATCTATTTTCTGACAGGATTATCCCAGTGAGGGAGTCCTGTGTCTTTGACCGCGTCACGGGGTGGTGACCATTTGGTTGAGGACATGATAGATCAGTGTTGTACCCCGGGTACAGCAATGGTTGGTGGGAAAATTCCCATCAACCATGTCATGGACAGGGACCTACGAGCGATACTCTTCACTATTGCGTGAGTTGTTGGCAGCCAAGCGGCTCACTTGGCCAACAAATAAAAAATGATGTATGTTGAGGAATGCAGGGTTCCTACAGTGTTTAACTGGTGCGAGGGGCTTCTTATTAGCCTCAAGGATCAATTGACCAAGTGTCAGCGCGGGGCGCTAAAACAGCTCGGGTATGGCTCGATCGTGGTATCCTTCATGTTGGAGCGGGTACCTCTCTTGTGCCCATAGCTGGATTTCGAGGATCGCGAGGTACGTGATCCTCACATGCTGAGATGGACAGATGTGATTGCTCGCCATGGTGGCAGAGGGCCCATCGTCAGCTTAGGTACTGGGTTCTTCACATGGCTGCAGGCACAAATCCTCATGGTGGAGGATTATCCATATCCCGGTAGAGACTTCTGGGGAGATCCTAACCTAGTGCTTCGAGAGGGGATGCAGTGGCGCGACATAGGTAAGAACCACTGCTCGTGTTTTTATATTTTATGTATTTTATAATTTTTTGTAGTAGTGTTGACAATGCTTGCATGTTTCTATGCAGACGTCGGTCCAGAGAGACCATTGGGAGTCTCCCGCCAGGTGCAGAGAGGAGGAGTGTTGGAGATGGAGCCCATAGCCCGTGATGCTCTTGAGTAGCAAGAGGTGCTTGGGGAGAAGCTCCAGGGGATGAATTTCGACATTCTGAAGCCTGCAGTGCATGACTTACCCCTCTGGTATTAGGAGTTGACAGTGTGGGTATCAGCTCACTTCAGCACGGTACTCCAAAAGGTGGCAAGGGCCGTTGTCTGTTACCACAACGGCCCTCACCACCTACGCATCATGAGAACATATGCGGTGTAGGATGCCTCTCCCTGGGAAGGATAGGTTTGTGCGATCAGCTGTTGGTTCTCAGTGAGGAAGGGATCGTTGAGAACTATGGTAGTAGAGTTTCCTTTGAGAAACTTCTGCACTTCGTCTCGATGGGGACATTATTTTGAGAAATGGTCTCCACCGCACAGCAAACAAGGATACTTCAACTTCCTCTTTTTTTTGGTGTTGTCGGGGGTGGGATTGGGATACTGTTGGTTAGAATATTTCTTAGGTTTCCCTTTTTTTTTCTTCTTACCATCGGATTTCTGAGATGAAGTTGATTGCACAGAATTCACCTCTTCGGTGGAGGCAGGAGCAGTGGACTTGGTAGTGTTGTGGCCAGCCTGTGGTGGTGATGGGGAAGAAACTTGGGGGTTCGGCGAGCCACTAGTTTGAGTAGAAGGATAGCAGGTAAGGGAACCAATGATGCCATCGTCCTGTGGTCCCTTAGGTGGTTCCGTAAGGTCATACGTAGGGCAAGGTGCATCAGGAACAATTTCATACAATGTGTCGGATTGAGCATAAACCAAGTCTAAGTAATGGGCATGGGAAATAGCATGTTCCTTAGTGACGGCCCCTCCCATAGCTACGTCTCGAGCCACGACAGGTGAAAGTGACTCTGTGAACCAGTCGGCTAAGAGTTGGTCCGGAATATGAGCCTTAATAAGACATCATATTCACCGCAATTCATGAATATGATCTGAAATATGAGTGGCAGTGTTCTGGCGAAGGAAGGTCAATAAGTCCGTACCAGTCTCATAGTGAATAGGTAACTGGAAGTGGGTCAAAAATGACATAGCTAGAGAACGGAAATCTGGAAAAGAATTGGGTGGTAGTTCAATATACCACTTGGCAGCTAGGCCAGTGAGAGTCCGTTGAAATAACCTAAGACAGATCGAGTCGTCCATCAAGGAATTGGATGAACACCATAAATGGTATGTCATCACATGGTTTTTTGGATCCTCACCGAGCTTGCCATCAAATTTGGGAATATCTGATGGTAGTTTCACCAGAATAGGTGGCCAATTATGTTCGTGGAAGATGGGGTCATTAGTCAGACGAGACAGATCGGGTAAGTCCAATGTAGCCAAAAAGGGGAGTTGTTGGTTCGGCTACGGGTACTGATAGTACAGGTATGGCATGTATGGACCAGTGGGACCTTTCATCAACTGGTTGTACGGTGTCCCTGGAGGGAACTGACCGTAAGGGGGTGTGTCACTCGGACCATATGTGGGTCCACCACCATAATAAGGTGGTCTGTTACCATAATAAGGTGGTCTGTTAACATAAGGTGGGGGTCTTCCGCCACCACCGGGAGGGGGTGGGCCACCTACAAATGGTGGGGGTCCACCGCCACCACCGGGATAGGATGGGCCTCCATCACCTCCACCGGGATAATGTGGGCCGCCACCCGCCTCCACCGGGAGGAGGTGGTTCTCCATCGCCGCCGCTGGAAGGGTAAGGGTCGCCTCCTCCACTGTATTGGAGAAAACTCAATATGGCTTGGGAATACCACAACAGACAGATGACTACCAGAAATCTACTCAATTCTCAAAGCATTGCTATTATAAATGACAATGTTGAGATAATGGAGAAATGTAACCAACCTCGATCCAACGTTTGATGTAGATCCTCGTTGGAGCTTTCAATCCATGCACTCGTAATCTGCAAATTAGTCTTGACAGCCAATATCCAACAAGTACATATAATATATAATTGACATTAACATTATCAATAATAATGGTCCATAATATCATAAGCAAATGTAACCCAATGTATAATAAATGACATTCACACCATGAATGGACGAGAATATGAGTATTTCTATTAATGAACAAGAAGAAGTACAAAGTGATACGACCTCTTGCCGGCAACCAATCTGAACCAAGATCTAGATCAATCCACTTGTGCCTCCACCACTTCAATCCTCCATGAACGCCAAACTCAAACTAGAAGGAGTTTGGAAGGTGAACACAAGAGGTTTACAACTACAAGGATCAATGAGTGCAGACTCAAGATAGGGCAAAAATCCACTAGAGTTCCTTTACTATTCTCTTCTTCCTCCCGTCCATAAGCCATATGTGCTCAATATATAGTCCTCTCAAAGGTAGGTGAAAGGACTCATCGAGACGTTACTTGGGCAGATGGAGAGCCAAAGGTCACCCAATGACCGCTTTTTGGGAGTAAAAAGTAATTAATAGTGGTTTTTACCATTTTACATGCTACCCGCGGGCTATAAGGATGCAACTCGCGGGTACGACTGCTATAGTGATGCAACAGGCGGGTAGGAATAAAAATAGGGCAAACTGGTATCACTGAAGGATAAAAATGGATCTGAGTCACTGAAATGGATTCTATAGGCCAAAGAATGCTAATGCTCACAGGGTGGAATATTTCTGTGAAACAAATGCCCCCTAATGTGTGAGGTCAGAGACTGAAATGTGCTACACTGGCTGAAATACATTATAAAACTCAGAAGTGGAGTGATGGAGACACGAGTGGAAAGAACAGCTCACTCATCATAATACAATAGTATCTCTAAATACATGTCGGTATAGTACAACAATCTGATACAATGGCCATGAATAGGAAGTACATAATGGATACATGTGATAAGTGATCATAGCCATGATCCCTCTACAGTAAGATATGGTCTTCTGCTGAAAAGAAGACAACCGGTGCAAACTGGAGGTACAAACTGCTGGAATCTGAGAGGTGATATCTCAGATGTAAAGTCAAAGTCATATGTAGCATACCGAATGCCACAATCGCCTGGGGTCTTCTACACAAGTCTTCGACGGTGAAAGTCCCATCAAGTGAATAAAGGATTTGGGGTCGAACATGATGAGACATCGTCTGATTACCGGTCAATGATGTATACTGTTAACAGACGCGAGATGACCCACCAATAATGAAAATGGGCATCAAGGCACAGAGCACAATAATCAGAGTGTGAATAAATGGGTTGAAGTCGAACACTAGGATGAATCCATCGATCAGGGGACATTGAAGTATTCCCAAAACTGTCGATGGCGAGAGAACCTGCCACTAATGATTGCAAGCCTCAAGGTAATCAACCTAACTCTAATCCTCAAGTCCAGGAATAAATGAGTTGAAGTTGACGGAACGAGACTCACTGGAAGGAGGGCATTAAGGCATCCCCCATCAACCAACACAAGGTACCAGCAATGCTGAAAGATTTGGAAGATCTCAGGTGAAACGGACTGACTCAATAAGGATGGCCGACATGCAATAGTCAAGATATCTGAGGAGTGGCCGACACTAATTTCAGGACTTCCTTTGAAAAAGAGCATGAGCATATGGATAGACTCAGGCAGCATAGACTTGACATAAACTATGCAATGCAGGAGGCATTACAGAGGGCTCCATAATGACTGGAAGCTTAACCAATCGGTGGAGAAAACTGAGAAACAAGTACAGCTCCTAAGGCCGAACTATAGTCCCAACTAATAATGTACGGAGTGGAATGAATGCTCTGTTCAAAGGCGACACAACAGCTTCCAACAAGAAATAGTGACCATAATCCCGTCTGGCTTTTTGGAATATTTGATTTTTTTGGTCTTTTTCATATTTGGGAAAAGCTTGAAAAAGAATAAAATTGCTTATAATACAACAAGTGAGGGAACAAGTGTCAAATAGATAGCAAACTAGTCCCAAGCAGTGGAACATACCTATGCTCAATGCAAGGAAGTGCATGCAGGATGTGGACACTCGGGGGTGTGTTCCCTCAGGGTCAAATGGTCATCAAATTGTGAAGGGAAAATATATAAGCTCTGCAGGGCTTGACAGGGAAAAGTGCTCAGGCACTAGGCTATCAATTGAGTAAGCGGGAGCCGGCACAAGGCTCAAGCGGCAAGCAGGATGATGCAATGCAATCACAACTCGACATAAAAGGAAAGTCCTTTTTTGTAAAGTTAGTCTCCTCACCCGAAAAAGTGTAAAACAATGAGAGAAGAACTCTTCTAGTCACGTATGACTAGAGTATACCTTTTTCGTAATTAATCCACGAAGGTCCGGAAAAGGGGTAAACTTATACCTAAGTGGATGTCGCTTCAAATCCTTTAACGAGTCTGAAATAACAAGTATACTCGGCAATCTTGTTTGATTTTGAAAAATTCTAACAAGGGCTTAAAAAAGACTTTATAAAAAAAATTTCCGTAAAGGTTTAACGAGCCCGAAAGAGTAAACTCGTGACCTCCTTACTGTTTTTAACGAGCTCAAAGGAGATATGGAAGAATGCTCATAATGAGAGCAGATGAGTGTCAGGGGCATCCGAGACTAGTTCCAAGCGCATGGAACAAAGCTATGCATAATGCAAGGAACATGAGCAAGATAAGGACACTCAGGGGGTGTCTGCGAATTCGGATGGCAAAAGGTTCAAATGCATCATAACAATGGGGAGGCCTAAACCTATATGCAGGGTTCTGAATATGCCTGCCATGACCGAAGCAAATGTCGAAAAGGACCGGTAAACAAGTATAAGTCCAGCTAAGAATCCTGTCTCCAAGAAACATAAGTACCAAGATCATCTCTAAAACATACGTAAAGAAAAATCTGATACAAGTCACTACGGTAGAAACATTTTCAACTTCACTATTGTTAACCTCATACATAAGGCATGTAGAGCTAACCACTAAAGGTGCTATAGTACCAACACACGAGGGATCAAAATGATCATCTTCAAAATGAAGAGCAAAGCTGAAGGATGTGAAGGAATCTACAGTGGCAAATTCATCATCACGGGAATTGGAAATTCTAGAAGTAGAATCAAACTCATCAAGATCACCGATTTGCGTATCTATGGGAGAGTCTAAAGACTCGTCACTAGGGAAATAAGACTTTAATGTCAAACCGGGGCTAGAAAAAACTATGCCTGGATCAAAATGTATAGCATACTGTATTCTAGACTCATCTTGTTCAATAAGATCAAGGGTAGGAGGGGAATGAGATCTATGATAAAGATCCCCCCATGGCTTGTCATCACCACTCATGGCCTCAATAAAAACTTCATATGAAGGTAGGATACCATCGAGGAAATCATGTGAACAAGATAGGTCAACTGCACGCATGGGCAGCATAACAGGATCTTCCTCTACTGTCCATGAAGAAGAGAGATCCGGATCTGCAGTGGTTTGTTGGATATGATCGTAAGCGAGCTCCGCTACAGATAAAGGCATAAACATCCTGACATGCGTAATGTCTCCAGACGTGGAATTCATGGATGGTAAATTCCATGGATCATCTAAATAGGAGGTCCGGAATAACATATTATTTGAAGGAGGAGACGCATTGTCGGTAATGGTTCCAATAAAATTCATAGGTGCAGAATGGTTAAAATTTCCCATCAATGAAGGGTACATTCCAACACCTATGTTCCCAGTTGCCGACTAAGAATTAGAAACTTGCGGGACTACAGATCCCATGGATGATGTGGAAGGAGTGCCAACATAATCCAATTGATCGATCGTCACAATCTTTCCTTCATGGGGAAAGTAGATAACTCTAAATACAGTAGATGCGATAGCCTTCATAGCGTACATCCAGTTCCGACCCAGTAAAAGGTTGTAGTCGATGGGCGCATCAACCACTTCGACTTCAATAGGCACGGACTTACCTCCCAAGGAGACAACAAGGGAAGGGATAATTTCATGCGGCGTAAAAGACCTACCGTCGAATGCAGTGAGTGTAGTTCTAGACGCGAGTAGAGGAGGAGAGCCAAGAGCTTTCCAACAAGCTAATGACATTACTGACGCAGAGGAAACTTCATCAACCATAGTACGTTGGATGAAGCTTTTAAGGCAAACCACCTGGATTTGAAAATCCACGTGGTAAGATAAGCGAGGCTGGACATCAGTAGTATCAAACTTGATAACACTAGGATTTGCCCCATCCTGAACTCCTAACGCACTCAAAAGGGCATGCTTTTGAGAAGGACAGGCTTGCAAAACCTCAAGAGCCAACATGGCACATGGAATTTGGCCCAAATCTTCTACAATGGAGTAGTTCTGGGCGGCTCGAGCATTAGGATTATGCATGGAGCGCTTGAGAACACCTTTCGGTATCCGCGGAATAATAGAGGGCTTCTTGATATGGAAGGAAATGTCAGGAGTAGGGGGAGGCTCTTTCCCCAAATTTGGTTGTGGTGCACCATAATCGCATTGACGAGTAGTAACACAAATCTCCGACTGAACCATATTCACACATCCATAACCACTAGTATTGGAAGAAGATGTTGCCGTTTCATTAGTACCATAACCAGTGGTGGGAGCATGCGAAGCCATGTTTTGATGATGAGGAAGGGGATCCTTCAACACAGCTGGGCTCTGTGCCAAATGCTTCGATGCTTCTTCAATTCGAGGACATAAGTGAGTAAGATGATCCTCCCCACAAAGCTTGCAAGGGAATTTCACCATACGCCTAGGTTTATGATCCTCGCCAGCATTACCCGCCTTCCCGAGGAGGGTTGGCATTCTCTTTACGGGGAGTATTACGATTGCTATTGTTATTACTTCCATTGTTTCCACCCCTACAATTATTTCTCCCCTTTTTCTTACCACTAGGTTGCTGGTTACCCGACGATTTCGTTGATTGCACATTGTGTACATCAGACGATGGAGTGGAAGTGGACAAGGTGTGTACCTATCCGGGAGCAGACTGGATTAGCGACAAATTTTACATTTGATTAGCCACCAAGTCTACAGGGCGAGTGCATGAGGACCCCACGATGCCATCGGCATGTGGTCCAGGAACTGACGTAGGCTCATGTCTTGTTCTCGGTGCGTCAGGAATAATGTCATACAAAATGCCAGACTGAGAATAAAGTAGATCTAACTGCTGGACTTTCAAGATAGCTTGTTCCTTAGTCACAATGCCAGACATCGAAACATCCTTAGCAATGTATGGGAGTAAAGACTTAAGGAACCATTCCAACAGGAACTCTAGAGGAATGTTGGCTTTCACTAATGTCTTCCGCCGACGCCATTCTTGAACGTGGTCAAAATATGTGTGGCCGTATTCTGATGGAAGGTGTACAACAACTCAGCACCAGTATCATAACAAACCGGCAACTGGAAATGGTCTAAGAAAACCAAAGCAATCTCCTTGAATCCCCTATAGGTGTTTCTAGGCAACTCCACATACCACTTCGCGGCTGCCCCCATGAGGGTGCGTTGAAATAGTCATAATCTAATGGAATCATGATTCAAAGAGTTGGAGGAGCACCAAAGGTGAAATGTCGTGACATGATTTCCCGGGTCCTCACCACCTTTCCCCTCAAACTTCGGAATGTCCGAAGGGAGCTTGGTAGGGACCGGGGGCCAAGTAGGGTCGTGACACACCAAATCATTCGTGAGCTTTGAAAGATCTAGGAGATTCAAGCGTGCAAGGAAAGGGAGCTACGGCTGGAAAGCTCGATTATAAGCCCCCATAAAAGGTTGGTTAAACGGAACTGTGTTATAAGAAGGACCAAAAGCTTAACCATGAGGATTAAACTGCTGATAATGAGGACCTGATAGTCCATAAGCTTTCCCATGGCCATAAGGTTGATAACCTCCCCTTGTTACCCATTTGAGAATAAGTAGGTATATGCGTGTTTTGAGCCCCATATTGGGGTGGTGGGTGATACTGGTGGCCAGCACCGACTGTGTTGTAGTAAGGGTTGCCACCATGAGTATGGGGCATGTATGTACTATTCATAGTGGGAACCATGTTGTAATGTCCGTAATGGTATAGTATGTTCCCACCCCCAGCATTAGGATTAGCTTGAGCAGTCGTGTGCTGACCAAAAGCATGAGAAGTATGCCCATCCCCAACATTAGTGTAATTAGTAGCAGGGTTGTGGTGTGATGTCCATGTGGATAGGAAATATTCCCACCCCCTATATTAGCATTACTAGTGGTGGCAGTGGACGCAAAAGTATGCGGTATATGTCCACCCCTGTGGTTGGGAGGAACGGTATCATGTGCAAAAGTAGTCATGGGTTGACGAGTAGCAACACGTGTATTAGGTGGTGGATGGTGAGTCGTGTTCCAAACAGCATTCCGGCTAGGTTGGGTATTCCTAGGAGGTGATCGTGTTCCAACATTAGCATGGTTAGGAATCTGACCAATCTCCATACTATGTGAGTGGGTGGACAACGTAGTGCCCCCAGTGAGGGTAGTGCCCCTAGTGGGTATAGTATGGCTAACACTTTGACTAGTGCCAGCGTGAGTACCAACCGTAGTGGAAGGTTCAACAATACTATGACTAGGCATACCAAAAGAAAGTGCGGTGGGGTTGATCGTAGGGCCAATGTCATCATGAGTCTCAGGCCTCCCGTATCTATAATCACGTGGAAACGAAGGAACGAAAGGCTCGTCATGTTCTTCCTCCTTGGGTAATTCGGGCATCCCGTAAAGATAATTATCCAGATTTGAAGGATCAAATGGATCCCGGTCAAGTGGATTAGGCCAAATAGAACCATGTTGAGTGTCAAGTGGATCACCTCCCCAATCCTCACGAGGAGTATGGGGATCGGACGTATGTTCAACTCTACCCGAAGGAGTAGAAGGGTCTTTCCCAATATTGGGATGTGCAGCCATGTAGTCTTCGACGTAAGTCACGTAAGAATCTAAAGACTCAGAGGGAGCCCTCCGGCGTCCTCTAGCAATATGGCATGTAACTTCAAGTGGCTTTAAACCATCCAAATGAAGGGACCGGTGGAGAGTAGGGCTTCGAGCCACGATATCTCCAGAGAGAGACACAACATCCCCTAAAGGCCAACTATCGATCAAAAACAATAAATCAAAAGCACACACCTAGAGAAACTACAGCCAAGAGTAGACAAACAGAGTGGCTAAATGAGCTCCCGACACTAGAGCCGGTATGTCTCGCCTGCGAGAGGCTTGAGACTCCCAAACTATAGCCGGAGGTAACAGAATCAGTTATAGAGACACCCAGGTTTCACTGTGTTGACAAGGTCAAGTCCACTACATGAAGACAACTGTGATGTCCAATCCCTATCTGACTCAGGACACAAACAGCATAACCACTGCAAGTACCCTGTGCGGTACCTAGGTAAGGCAACTATGTTCACCGCAATATAACCAATGCTCAGGGGGACAGTCGCAGGTGGGACCCGTTGTATGGGTAGGGTAGCTAAGCCCGAAGCACAAGAGGATGAACCTCCGGTACCTGCAGATACAAACAAATCTTGTATATATCTCCCACGTTCAACCGGTATCAGAGGGATATCTCCTCAACCAACCTCCCGTGACCTCATGCTTAACTCTAGATTGAGTAGAGCTTCCTGAGAACACCGATTTATGCCATGGATTCCTCCACTTCCTGGTCAGACACCTAATGTTTCGTCTAGTAGTCTTGGATTGTTAACTCACAATGATCTATTCCAAGACTCTAAACCTATGCTAGTTGGTGTACCCTATAAATAAAATCAGTCTAATCAATTTTATGATTAAGCATTAATTTTAGTGGCTGTGATTACTCAAGGGATATGATCGTGAAACTAGTGATGTGTAGACTCAATAGTATGCAACATCGTCCAATCCTACACTCATCTATCCAATAAAACAATGTCACTAATATGCAAAATCAACCAACAATTCCAAAATAAATATGCAATCTTTTATCTTTTCGATGCACAGGCAGAACCTAAAATGAAGGCAACAAGCACTCAATGCAAGATGCAGTACATGGAATAAAATATTTTTGTATTTTCGCTTATAAACAAGAAGGAAAATGCAAAAAACTAAATGAATATTTTTGTATTTTTTCAATATAAATGGAATGAAAAAATGCAAGCAAAATCCTACTATTCAGTCACTAAAGTGCAGAGAAGATCACTAAGACAACCCAACAGATCCTAAACAGCAAGACTCAGCCAAAGGAATGAGCTCAAAAGGAGGAAACCAAGAGGCTAAAACCAAAGATTGGTAAAAAACCAAGAAGGCTCAACCAAGAGAAACAAAGAGATCTGGTCACAACCAAGGCATGAAACAGTCAAGAAAGAGGCCAACAAAGACTTAGGAACCAACCAAACTCACCCAGCAACAACCAATAGTCATAAACCAACAAAAGCCGGAGTTACACGCTACTATCGAAGGAAATCATGTGGGTACCCGCGAGCAGTAGAGTAAACAGAGGCGGGTAGACGCGGGCAGAACTAAGCTAACCTGCGGGTGAGGAAAGGAAAATGGGCAAATAAAGAGTCCAGGGGCTCAGAAAAAGCAAGTTTTCTATAGTGTATCTTAACGGCCAATCAATGACACAGAGCTTCGATAAACAGCAACTCTAATTATGCACTAGTGCTCAAAAAATTTCCCAAACATGGATGTTTTCCCCATTGGAGTCGCCATTTCTGTATTGGAGAAAACTCACTATGGCTTGGGAAACCACAACAGACAGATGACTACCAAAAATCTACTCAATTTTCAAAGCAATGCTATTATAAATGACAATGTTAAGATAATGGAGAAATGTAACCAACCTCGATCCAACGTTTGATGTAGATCCTCGTTGGAGCTTTCAATCCACGCACTTGTAATCTGCAAATTAGTCTTGACAGCCAATATCCAACAAGTACATATAATATATAATTGACATTAATATTATCAATAACAATGGTCCATAATATCATAAGCAAATGTAGCCCAATGTATAATAAATGACATTCACACCATGAATGGACGAGAATATGAGTATTTCTATTAATGAACAAGAAGAAGTACAAAGTGATACGACCTCTTGCTGGCAACCAATCTGAACCAAGATCTAGATCAATCCACTTGTGCCTCCACCACTTCAATCCTCCATGAATGGCAAACTCAAACTAGAAGGAGTTTGGAAGGTGAACATAAGAGGTTCACAACTACAAGGATCAATGAGTGTAGACTCAAGATAGGGCAAAAATCCACTAGAGTTCCTTTACTATTCTCTTCTTCCTCCCGTCCATAAGCCATATGTGCTCAATATATAGTCCTCTCAAAGGTAGGTGAAAGGACTCATCGAGACGTTACTTGGGCAGATGGAGAGCCAAAGATCACCCAATGATCGCTTTTTGGGAGTAAAAAGTAATTAATAGTGGTTTTTACCATTTTACATGCTACCCGCGGGATATAAGGATGCAACTCGTGGGTACACCTGCTATAGTGATGCAATAGGCGGGTAGGAATAAAAATAGGGCAAACTGGTATCACTGAAGGATAAAAATGGATCTGAGTCACTGAAATGGATTCTACAGGCCAAAGAATGCTGATGCTCACAGGGTGGAAGATTTCTGTGTAACATCCACTAGGATAGGATGGTCCTCCACCGCCACCACCAGGATGGGATGGTCCTCCACCACCACCACCAGGATGGGATGGTCCTCCACCACCACCAGGATGGGATGGTCCTCCACCATAAGTTATGGGTCCACCACCTCCGAGGGGGGTGGCCCTCCTCCTCCGCCTGAAGGGGGAGGGCCTCCACCTCCGTCGCCAGGGGGGTGGGCCATGATTTCTAGAATGAGGTGGTCCTCCGCCAGAAGGTAAAGGTCCACCTCCTCCGGAATTGTGTGTGGGCCCGCTGCCTCCGATGAGAGGTGGGGGCGGACCAAACAGGGGTGGTGGGACTTGAGGGACTGTAGGTGGGGGTCCATGTTGTAAAATATTTTGCTGCCCCCATAGAGTGTATGGATTTTCGGGATAAGGTATCCCGTAGAGTGCGTTTCCGGGATTGAGTTGTCCCGACACAGGGTTAGGATAACCTGGATACGCTTGACTCCATGGTGGTTGAATTACATTGGATGGTCCCCCAACATGGGATAATCCTGTGGTGGAAGGTCCAGGAGGTAAGGAATTTCCAATAGAAGGACCGATGGGAACTCCTCCTCCAGTATTATGGTGAGGAGATGGGGGTTTCCCCGCAGCAACAACTTGCTGACCACTAATCAAAGTTGACCCAATGCAGGTTGTTGATTATCTACTGCAGGATTAACATTACCTGTAAAGAAGGTAGGGGGTAAAGGGTATCCTCCCCGCGAGTTTTGGGGTGGGGGAGGAATGGGTAATGTAACCGCGGTAGTAATAGGTTTGTTGGACTGTTTTCTTTCAACAGGTTGAGTCGTTTGAGGTATAGAACTGGTCTCTTGTCTAGGGGGAACATGTGCAGGAGTTGAGGGTTGACCAGATTCAGAAGTGGTCATGTGTCAAGTGGATGATTTCAGTGAGTCAAAATATAAATAACGACTTGGGAGTGGTTGATAAGGAGGTAACGTCGGGTCTTCAGCCCTCCGTAGTTTACTTTGTACTTGAAACCCCTCAGCCATAGCACATAGTCGAGTCAACTGGTCACGATAAGGTGCTAAAGGTTCGTGAGGAGTAGTCCCACTGGGTGGGGAAGCAATGGAAAAATGAGCCACCGGGTGGCCTAGAGATGAAGTCCAAAAAGCTGCAATTGGACCAACAAGGTTGTCCTAGGGTGGATTTAACCATTCCATCGATCCAGGCTCTCCCTGTAACACGAGAGGTGTGTCTTGTGAAGTGGAAGGTTGCACCCCTTCACCCTGTGGGGGGTTGGAGGCAGGTGAATCTAGAGGGAACATATGTGCTCCAATATTCAAAGTAGGGTTTTCTACTTTAGGTGACACGACTGTGGCGCGTGGGTCCATTCTTACCTTTGGAACTACCTCTTGGTTAAGGGGATATTCGGGTGGTAAGTTCAAAATTATGTGGGACATTCTCCAAGGAAAGTCATCCAGAGTGACTGAAACAGAGTTTCTCCTAGGGTAATCTAAACAAAAGAAAAGCAGTCTAGAAATACCTACACAAACTAAGGCCACAAGCAAACTTATGTGATAAGTGTGGATTCAAAAGTCTGGAACCTCACGGGATTGTCAAGGCTTTGCAACTCGCTATATACCGTAGAGTCCAATAGTAAAACGCGACAAGGAGGATTGGGACTGTACCCTTGCCTGAATACCCGACTACCTGGATAGCACGTGCGTAGTAAGCTCCCCAAGTGTTGTTCTTGGTGTATTGCTCTACCAAGATGGCCAAATGGATAGCTCAGTTGGTTTCGGGAATCCTAATGGGAATCAGTGGTAATGTGTGTTGATTCGAGCCAACAAACACTGCTTGGGCTATAGATTTTCTAGAGTGTGCAGAGTTATTCAAAACAATCGGATGGTTTAGTTTCTTTGAGAGAATTGCAGGTTTTAATGTAGATGTTACCCACGCTTTTGCTCAGAATCTGTCCAATTTTACTATTAGCTTTGATACTCTAAAGATTGAATTGACAGAGGGTTTAATAACTGAAGTTACTGGTGTTCCCATTGAATGAGAATGTCGGTTTAAGAAGATTCTTTTTGAATTTGATCTAAGCACCTTTATGCTATCAGGCTGTGAATCTCTTCATTGGAGCAAGCGGGTTCATCTAGATAAGTTTAAGCTAGAATGGAAGGAATCCATTGGGATCGTACAAAGCTACCTTACCTACGAAGGAAGGTTTGCATCCATTTTTAAATACCATGTTAGGTTTCTTCTACATTTAAATCAACAATCCAAGATGAATTTACCATTTTTCTGCTCAGAAGTCTCCAAAAGATGTCGAATAGGGTGAAAGGCCATGCAGGTCACACAAGTCGATCCTTATTTCATCATGGCTTGGTCAAACTAATTGTTTTAACAGAGATGGACAAGACAAATCAAAAGTGGTAGCATTTTTTGTATTGGTCAGAGTTTAAGATAGACGAAGATGAACCTGGAAAAAAACCCCTGCCTAGCAAGCAATCTAGCTTTGCTAAAAGATTCAAAAGAACTCCAATTGAAGACGCAGTAGAATGTAATTTGCAGAAGGATAATCTACAGGAAGAAAATCCTAATGGTGCAGAACAGGAACACATGTCTGAAAAAGAGCATAAACACATCCCTGAGGATGATACAGTGGAAAATAACAATGTTTCGAATAAGGAAGAAGTTGTTAGTTTGATTGAGGTAAAAGAAAGTTATATATCTGAAGGAGAAAGCTTAGCCCTAAATACTCTCGCTGCCTATACAAAGGAATATATTTTCCATGTTCCAGATTTCGAAGCAGATATTGAGTCCTTGGCAAAGCTTGAAAAACCTAAATGGAGACCTAAAACTAGAGCTACAAACAAACTGAGGTTGAACATGAGAAGGATTTTAAATCCTAAGTTGGAGAAATAGAGGGTGACTATTATTCAAGATTCTTCGGGTGAAGAAGATGGAGATAACAAAGAAGAGTTAAAGTTACAGCAAGTTCAAACAAGCACAGGGCAAGATCATGTAATGATACCAGAACCAATTAAGGAATGTCATGAAGTTGCAGAAGAAGAAATCGTTCCTAGTTTTGAACAAGGCATGAGTTCAAAAACTTCATTTTCAGAAGCAGTAGCAAGGAATAAGTATGAAGAAGACCTAATTTTCAAGAAATTGGATATTCCATTGCTATCAGATCAGAATTCAACACTACATGAAGGTCTTTAAATCGATTCAGAGATAGAAAATCTTAAGAAATCATTGCAGCCACATAAGACACAGGTTAGATTCCTGAATGAATCAAATGAAAGACTCATGACAACAAATAAAATACTAAGAGAGGATATTGAAGATGTAAATGTTCATTACCAGGAATTATTTTCAGTGGCTAAGGAAGCTTTAAGAAGAAAAGGACATGCAGAGACACAAGCTGAAGAATTAACTAAGCAGATTGAAGATTTGAACAAGCAGAACAAAGTGTTATCAAACAAGGTTCGAGGCATGGAGACAGGGCAGGCTCGTCATGTTAAGAGATCTCATGCATTGGAGGGAATAACTATGCTAGCAGCAGCTGCTAAGCAGTTTTGATTGCCACCTAGTTGCACAGTTGTCCAAGTATTCCTATATTTCATCTTGTTCATAGTTGTTTAAAGTTACTTTTTGGTTAATTAGTTTTTAGTCATTCGAAAGTTAGTTTGTATAACTACTTAATGTAACTGTTGAATACTTTCGAAAACTGACCTAAAGAAGTGGTTATGGATACTTCATTTTGTAATTATAAAAGAGGGAAAAAGATACACTATGGGGGTTGGTTTTTGTTCGGGAGAAGGGATATAGGACTGATGATGTTGTTTTGCATTTAGACAGTTATAGTAACTCTCATGTAAGTGTTTTGAAGACTGAGATTGATCTGAATATATTATATAAGCCATCTATTGACTCTTATTTCTGGTTTATGTTTATGGTTTGTTTAACCACCTAGTTGATAATTTCATTTCTGGATAAAAGTGTTTATCTTGTGAATGCTTATGAATTTGTGGACAGAACTAGATTCTTATTGAATGAATGCTTATGGTTTATATCTATGTTTTATATCTTTGCACCTCATATTTTCAAGATTTCTTTATGATTAGTGATTGTATGTGTTTGATATTAAATTTCTCCCCTTCTCATGAATGATTCTTTCAAACAAAAATTACAAAAACAAATTCATTTTAGTTTAGTTTTCTTGAGATTGTTCTAGCTTGTACCCTTTGTAGTCTTGGGACAATTTCTAGCATAGACACCAGAGATACTTGGAAGAGATGTATTCTTTTACACATTCTTTGATAGGGCTTGAGAGTACATCCAGCAGAAACTTCAAGGAAATAATGTTGTCTTTCTCAACTTATGTCTTTGTCTTCTTGTTGGGCTAGACAGGTGGGTTAACCACAATTTCCTAAACACCAAATTTCTTCAAATAATCTTTCATTCTACTTCTCCAACCAAAATAATCTGATTTCTCAAAGACTGGAACTTCATTGTGAATAAGCTTTGTTGGTCCTTCCATTTTGTGTCCACGGATCCCTTCAATCTTGCTAGGCTTGTGATGAAGGCCTGCCCTGATACCAATTGATGGACACAATTGCTCACTGAGAGGGGGGGTGAATCAGTGAGCTTGCATTTAATTCCAATTTTTAACTTCTTCTAACCCTAACATATATCATTTACAATTTCACTTTAACACTTTCATCAATCTCTAAACTATACTTCATTAGTCATCAAATTAAAACATGACATTCATCAAGTTAAACGCATTATCATCAACTCATCACAAGAGACACAAGATAAGCTTTGTAATATTTGTATATTTCTTTAATCGGCTACAACCGTGAGGTTTTATCAGCTACAACTGAATCAGAAGCACCAACTTCTATTCCAAGACTCAGCTTGGTCTTTTTCTCAGATCCAACTAAGAAAAATAATTACAAGGCCCAGCTTGCATTTACATACAAATTACATCAATTTACCCTTTTCAAACACATCACTACAACAAGATCATCCTCATACTGTTCATATCATCATTATGCCCTTATGCACATATATCATAAAACTGTCATATCAATCAAATCATTCTGTCCACTTTCAAGCCTTTAAGTCTCTGCACAATCATCCAAAAGCACAAGTCCATGTCTTCATCAGTCTGTTGCCCAAAATATCAAGTTGTCTCTTTCAAACTTCCATCTTAGGCTGCCTTTTCTATTCTGCTGCTACCTCAAAAAGCACCCAAAATCAGAGCTACTCAATTCCACCGAATCCTCCACCAAAATCCCATCTTTCAAATTAGAGATGTGTCTCTCATTTATACTTTTCTTCTTCATAAATTATGGAGTCCGACATGTCAAGTTTATTATATATTTATCATTAAATAATAAATCAATTCATTTTAGGATGGTCGACCCCATCACATTATCTCCATTTTTCTTTCCTTCAAATATATATAATTCAACCTTTTTGCCATGTCACCATAGTGGGATTGTCACCACTTTACCCCTGCTCCTTTATATGCCCGCAAGGGCTCCATTTCATGCCTTTCATATGCCCACATGCTCTTCATCATATGCCCATAGGCCTCCACAAAAATTCCTGCAACGACTCTTATGCTCTTCCAACAAATGCTCGCAAGGGGCCCTCTTCAAGCCTTTCATATATGCCCACAAGGGACTTTTATTATGCCCACAATACCTTGATAAAATGCCCACAAGGGCTGTTTCAAATGCTTGCATTGCCACTTTAGAAATGCCCACAAGGGTTGTTTCAAATGCTTGCATTGCCACTTTAGAAATGCCCACAGGCTTCTTCTAGAAATGCCCGCAAGGCTCTACAAAAATGCTCATAGGGGCTTGTATAAATGCCCGCATAGGCACTCAAATGAATTCCCGTAGGGCCATTTAAAAATGCTCGCAAGGGTTTATCCAAAATGCAAGCAGGGCCCTGAATTATGCCCGCAAGGGCTTCATAAAATGCCTGTAGAGGGGCTTCCAAATTTCCGCAGTTGACCTTCCTTTTATCAATAAGATGCCCTCAAGACCATTTGAAAATGCCCGCAGGGATCCTTCTCCATGCCCACAAGTTGTCCTTTCATCAACCCTTGCCATGCCATGCTTGTCCATGCTTGCCACTTGTCATGCATTTGTCATACTTGTTGCCATGTCATCAATACTTAACCTTTCATTACTTCAACTTTGTCATCTCCTCATGCTTACTTGCCATGTCACCATCTTTGTCTTCCATGTCCTTGTCCATTGCTTGTCCTCCATGTCATCTTATCCTCCATGTCATGTCATCATGTGTGTTCTTCATGTCATCATTTTAGCCTTTGTCATCAATGACAATCATATTCATCATAGGAGAGTTATTCTGGATATTATTTAATACTTTTTTGGGTCCAGGGACTAATTTTTACGAAAAAGTCAAAACTTGGAGTCTTCTTTAGGTTATTTCAGACTCTCTAAACATGAAAAATCATCGAGTTTCCCTTCTTTGGACTCGTGAAATTAAACATCGAAGGATCCTTATGGAGCCGAACCTCTCCTTCAATGGGTTCGTGAAATATACAAGGTTGGACTCACTTAAAAGTGAGTTATATCGAGCATTTGTTATCCTCCTCAAGATCGTTAAACAAACAAAGAGGTACTCGTCAACCATGATGGGGGAAAATGGGGGGATGAGCGGAGTCTATCTTTTGGCAGCCTGTGAGTCATCACCTTTGAACATGGCATGTATCCACACCTTGTCTTCTTCGGGTATTCAGTCTGTATTCAGGTCTACAGTCATCGGTCGTCTTTTTCATTAGATTCAGCTCACCCTGTGGTCGTTTCTACTATCAGTCCCTGCTGCCAAGTCATCTTTCATGTTGTTATATGTTCAAAGGATCAGTGTTAACTTGAGTCAACCTTCTACAATATTGTCAAGCCTCTGCTTTTGTGACAATCCATACTCTTTTGATCTATTGCTACACACCTCTTTCCTATATCGGTTTCGTGTCGATGATGTGGGATCCATTATGGCCCTCCTTCGATAAGTCTATTCCTGTCGACATCAACTCATTATCCAGGAATTAGGCTTAGGAACCAATCATAGTACCTTGGTGCATGCATGCCTCAATGGAAGGTTTCCTCGTATTTGACAGTAGGTTTTCATTATTGGCCTCTAATCAAATAATCCCTCGAATGTTCGACTTCAAGAACTTTATTCACATTCGTTGGGTTGTACTAGAGATACCTTGGGGATCATTGTCATCATTGGTGATTACTCTCGTACTTGTTTACGGCTTACATCATTGGATGGAAATCAAGTAGTCTCTGGCATGTTCGACTTCAACACCTTGTAATCACATGGTCAGATTTGTATCACTCCGAGATTGGGTAGAAGACCCTGGACGGTCCTAATGTTTCTTTCATGTCCAGGTTGTGATGGCGATTATTGAGTAGGTCTCTACATGGACATCATGTTGGTGACCTCATTCATGTACTGTCACACAAATCCACTATTGTATCGGTCATGGTTGTGTCGTTATCTTATCATGGATCTACATTTTTTCTTAGTAGCCATGATTTGTCTCCATTCTATATCATGTCAATTCCATCATGGATTTGCAATGTATTGGTCGGCAGCCATGCCTTGAGTCAGTTGTTCTGAGCATGGGTATGCCTGCCTCAGCGTTATTTGACATATTATTTGTGTTTCCTTGTAGCTCCACTCCAAGCTCCTTCCTACTATCTCTGTGGACTCATTTATTTGTAAAGTGTTTCGACCATCGGTTTCTTTTGACCTCACACTTTAGGGGGCATCTGTTATACCTCAAAGTTCCACTTTGAGTGCCATTTCACATCTTCATGTCGTAATATCATGCAAAACCTAACGGCGCTACCTCCTAACGAGTGTTGGACCTTACTCCTCCCTAGTTGGTCCCCTCCTAGGCCTTCATTGAAATTATTGGAGATAAATCCAACTTACCTCAGCCGAATGCCAACTCATGAAGTCCACATGCCACATCATTGAGCACCTTTTACTAGTATTTTCACACCCTGCTAGTGGTGCAAGGCGAGAAAATTCCTCATTTTCGCACCCTGCATGCATGCAGAGGCACGAAAATTACATCATTTCCACACCTTGCTCAGTGTCTGGGGTGCAAAAATTACCTTAACCATATCTTAGCTTGGAAAGTGGATCTTACTTTTGGGATATTTTATTGGGATTGAGGCTCCTTTCGATCCTAACTTACCCTCTCTCTTTGGCCTGTTCAACCTCTTGATCCACCATTCACTCATCTAGATCAACCTTCCTCTCTTAGTGGTTGGCCTCTTAAATCCTATAAGAAGGAGGCCATCCATGATCTAAGAGGAGAACATTGGAGGCATCAAACCTATGGTCTTGGAGCTTTTGCAGAGATATCAAGGAGGAAGGCTTGGAAGGAGACTTTACTGCTTGGTTATCAAGGGTAACATTGTACTATTTTTCTTTGAGCTACCTTAATATAATTTGGCTTATTCTCCCATATGATGATTCTTGTTAGCTTAGACTCATGATATGTTTTCATTAGAAGTTAGATGTTGATCTTTGTACTTGGTATTTGGAGATATTGTGCTTTTCTTGCTCTCACAGGTTCCCATCTTGGACATCAAGCTTGGAGATGGAGCTTAGAAAACCAACCGGTCTAAAGTGAGTTATACCTTCTTCTCTCTCTCTCTCAATTTTGTCACATCCCCTCCCATCTATCCAATGCAAGGAAGGGAACATGATGCCAAATTCTGGGCTTTCACATAATCTCAGCCAAATTCATTAGAACCAAATTCAACAAACAAATGAAACATGCATAGCGGAATTAAACTATCCACACACATTACTCATGCATACAGCATATCAACAGTCACCAAATTAATGCATTGCAGAAGTAAAACACATAGATAGAGAAACACTTATCTTTATGGTGAAATGGTCCCAAGAAACTAGCTATGTCGCTTCAACGTTCCACCCAACCATAGGTCTCTGCCCAGCCTATATTCTTTCAGCACTCAGAGACCACCCCCGAGATGTGCATGATATCTACAAGGAAAATGGGACTCTCAAGCTCAACTCAGCCAAATCAATGGATACCCATCCCAACCCCAGCATTCACTTACACACAAAACTCAAATATGGGCTTGGAAACACACTTTCAGCAATGGGACTTAGAAACTAGATGGACATGAGTTTTCCCCAAATGTGGCACACCAAAAACAGATTTGTGAGAGGGAAAATCAACTAGAGGGAAGGAAATTATTTCTCCCACAGATATACAAGCAATCAGTGAGCCAAAACAACCTCTATGGTCCTCAAAACGATTTCCCTTTCTTCCCCACTGTTATACAATACAAAAACGCCCTTCCCAACTAGGAGAATGAAGGAAGACACAGCAAAACCATGGAGGAAAACGCCCAGGTAGCTCCAAACTCGTGAGAGAGCAAAACTGATGGGTGAATAATGGCTTGGGGAGCAATTCATGGCTCTTTTCTTGCCCAAGAAGCCAAACATGATTTTCCATGAAGGATGGCTTGCCCATACCCGAATTTGGACAGCCATACCTCTCCATTCCCAAAGGCATTAACTACCTCAGCCAACTCTTGGGAGAGTAAATGATTGGGTACAAAAGTCAGCATGAGTAGTTGAGGGTTGATGGGTTCTCTCATTGACACTTGGCTTGACTTGATTGGCTCAAAGGTTTGAATATTTCCCTCCCAATTCCTTGTAAACATCATGCCCCCATCTCTTGTTGCATTGTATAACTAGTTGTGGGAATTTATATTAAAATGCATATTTACAATTCCCATGGTTCACTAGCACATGGGTAGCATAATATCCAATACTTGCCTCTTCAAGGTCGAGCATTCACTAGCGGGGCCTTGGCCTTGAGCTCCACGCTAGGAATCATACATAATATGCATACAATATTTACATTATAGCCCAAAATATTATAAGGATCAAAATGGGGACGTGACATTCCCCTCCCCTTGGAATAACACCGTCCTTGGCATTCCAATACCTAAGAATACATACACGCTTTATACATGTCCAAAATTCACAAAATGTGGCAGGTCTGTCCTGCATTTCATCAATTGGAGATGTCAAGGTGAGGTTCTTGAACCCCTTCACATTGATCCTGCTGGTTGTCTCTTTTCTTGTTACCCCTTGTTGGACATTCACGGAGAAGGTGACTTCCTCCACATCCCCAACATTCTATTGGAGTTAACTGCCTCTGTTTTCCTTTGTCAGCATTCTTGCTCTCTTCCAGCCTTGGGCGTTTCTTAATGGGGTGATTGGATGAATGCCTCTTCATTGATCCACTTTCCTTTCCCTTACTGATTGCTCCTAGAATACTTTTTACCTCTTTTTGCAGACAAATAGAGTCCTGCAAAACCTTGTGGTTCATCACATTCTGCTGCTTCTGTAGCTTGAGCATTTCTCCAAGATTTTCTTGGGTCTTGGCAATTGTTTGAAGAAGACTTTCAACTAAGTCCAATAGCCATTGGTCTGCTGCCATGGTCAATGCGCACAGTTTCCCTCACTTGCTTGCTAGCACCACTTGTTTGTTTTTGCAACGGCTGCAACCAATTGTGTTCAATTTCTCACCTGTGAAATTCATTATTGCAATTCTTTGTTAGGCCGAGCATAACATAAACATTAAAATTAGTCAATTAATTTCCCAATTGACATGGAACGTCCATGCTTTATTCATGAGACTTCCAAACTTTTCATTCTTGCCCAACATACATATGAACTCATTCATGTTCATCTTTTCACAGGGAATTAGCTTTTTCAGCATTCACAATTTATTCAATCAAATAAACACAATCAACTTTCAATCATGGCATGCATTCAACAATTTTATGTTTCTAAGATGCATCAGTCAAAAGGAAAGAGAAGAGTAAGAGTTTCGCCCTCTTATTCTTGTTCCAGTCCTGAGCCACTCCAACATTGTGGTTCTATGCTCCTTAGCCTCTTTCACTTTAATGTGAATGCTTAACTTGCCCTTTCTTGGCTATGACACTTAGTGTCTGAGGTCTGTCTAAGGCTTTTCTCCATCAGGGAATCTCCTCCCCATGGTTTTTCTATAGAACCTTTGGCTGCTAGGACTCCCACACATTTCCACTAGCATCATTCTTATCATTGCTTCTCATACTGAGCTTTCTAGGATAGTCACGTGTCCATATGCATCCCTAGGATGCCTTCAAGGCTTCTTGCTTTCCTGCAAAGACCAAAGTTTCCAACAAAGAAACAACAGTGTATCATCCTGGCTGTCATAAGACTTGTTCATGAAATTTTCATTATCCAAAAATGAATGAAAATCAAATACTTATATGTATTAAGCAGTTCCTTGCTACTCCACAGGTTTCCTTCTATGCTTTGCAAGCCTTGGATCACCTGTGGGGTGGATGTTTAATGCCGAACTAGTACACCTTCACGCCGACTAGGCTTACCAAGCATTTGTGGTGCCCAACCAGTCCCATACCTGGTTGGCCCTCTCCATTGCCAAGCCAGCACATTCGTCTGGGTCATCTACCAATGGACGGAAACTATGCCACTGACCATTATAGGTCAAAGCTCCACTATGGAGCCATAGGCATATAACAACCTTTCCCTAATACCTCCACAACAACCAAGTAAATAATGCCAAACCAGTATACTGACTGGGTTTATTAGGCATACAACAACCCTTCATAACAACCTTCACAACACCCACAACATCCAAGTAAATAATGCCAAACTAGTGCACCGACTGGGTTTATTAGGCATGCAACAACCCTTCATAACAACCTTCACAACACCCACAACATCCAAGTAAATACTGCTACACCAGTGCACCGACTAGGTTTATTAGGCATGCAACAACCCTTCATAACAAACTTCACAACACCCACAACATCCAAGTAAATAATGCCAAACCAGTGCACCGACTGGGTTTATTAGGCATGCAACAACCCTTCATAACAACCTTCACAACACCCACAACATCCAAGTAAATAATGCCAAACCAGTGCACTGACTGGGTTTATTAGGCATGCAACAACCCTTCATAACAACCTTCACAATACCCACAACATCCAAGTAAATAATGTCAAACCAGTGCACCAACTGGGTTTATTAGGCATGCAACAACCCTTCCGTTATGCTTCTTCTGTGTGCATCCCCAAATTGCATCTATTTTAGCTGACAACACAAGATGGATAAGCAAACTCATTAGTATTGCTGCTCTAAAATTTGAAGCATAATTCATAACATTCGCTATCAAGTATTGAAACACTAGGAATGCGTCCATTCCCTTAGGGTGTAGTCAATATTGAAAACCCTATCATAACCCAACACCTGAAAGGTGTGCACCCCTTTCCGATGTGAACCATGTGGGTCCTACTCATACTCAAGCAATCTGAAATAATATAAATAAGATGGAACATGCTCTGTATATTAACCCTAATAATTAGACATGCATGTTCTTAGCTAGGGTTACATAATACCTATCCATTTTCAGATGTATTCTCTCTTTATTGCGAAGAATGGGGGCTCCCTTCTCTGATTCAACAGTCCTTCGGTTTTCCACCCCAATATTTTCACGTTCCATAACCCACACATGCCTTCTTGGCATACTTTCACCATCTCACTCACATGGTTTCCCAACATGCAGTGCAGCTAGGATATTATCAAAATTTACTATGGTGTTTCACCCGAAACCCATTTCCAAACCATGGGGTCCTTCCCATGGAGTTTGGCTTATGTAGGCTATCACACATGGTCTTCCTGCAATGTGTCATCCTGGCACACTTATCAAATATCCAAACAATCAGCAACATTTAACAATAAACTTCAAATCTGATTGTTCCATAACCAATCAATGTCATTAATAATTAAATTCAATATGAATTTGCAATTCTATCTACTACAAAAATTGACTTGCTTAGTCATGAGGTTATCCTCATATTGCTTGTCCCTTATAAGTGGCACCCCTCTACCCATTAGGGTTTTACGCTTGCTACCATAATATGAACATCCACTTATAACGCGTCCTCCTGACACAATTCTATGCAAGCCAATTGTGATTAACAATTATGAGCAAATTCTCAAATTTGAAATCTACAAATATGTTTTCCTACAGAAATTAGATTTGCAACCATGAGATTATTCTCATAAACTTAAATCAGACAAAATTTCAGGTCTATTTCATGCATAAGTTAAATTTCACAACCATGAGAACCTTCTCATGAGTTTTGGCTCTCGCACATGGTAGATTCCAATCTTCATCATGGACTTATCCACATTGCCATGCCCAAAACAATCTACCTGAAATCTGGAACTTCAATCGGCCAAACACTTTGTAAGTCCCTATGCATATAATATTTCATTGTTGCAACAGTCACTGAAGTGATCTCAAAATTATAACACTCAATAACTCAAACACCCTCAACTGTTAACATTTGAAATGCAATGAAATATATACATATATATATATTCATCATTATCATAATAAAATTGCAAGACACAGTCACATCATTTATGCAAATTAAATGAAGCTTTAGATACTCATTACTTCATATCCATATCATTTTATGCAACTCTATCCTTTCAACAGAGCACTCTTGGTAGCCCATCAACAAGTCTACCTTCTTCATGCAATCATTCTCCTGCATTCACAGCAACTCCTGAAATGCTCTTAGGATTGACAATAGTTCCACATTCATCTATTGTCTATTTGCAATGAAACATACACCACAATCATGCATTCACACAATGCATCTCAACACGTGCACTCATACCTATGCTCTTTTAATATGCATTCACTCAATGCATAACCACAAGCTTGTACAAAAAATATTTTTAATGCACATCCCCTCATTGCAACCTTGCATTAATTCATGAATACTATGCATTCAAACATATTATGTCCTATCCATGACTTCCCCACATAGCTTGCACTACCATGATAGGATCATAAGCCCTCACTTGCTTTGGTCGTTTAACTCACAACCAACATACACAAATGGCATGATATAATCTCATATTTATGCATTCAATCTTTCCTACATACCATTCTACGATTACAAAATATCGTTCAGAGGGGTTCTTACTCGATCTCCTTTTGTACTTAGGCAATCATAATTAAACCATTACCTGCATGGCTCCCATCAACATCTTTGATGTTACCTGATCAGTTGGTCTCTTGCAAAAGATCACACCATCCATCTACCCACCTCATGATCATAGATTTGTTTCCCCCCAACCTTTCTTCATAAGGCTATGGGTCACATGCAACTTCATCATGTACATCTTTAGCCATGCTTTGGTTGTTTTTGGTCCTACAACCAATGCGAACACAACTAATTATTAGCAACCACAATAATTATCTTAAGTGGCTCATTGCATATGTAAAACCTCACTATTTTACCAATATGCAATATCATATATATATATATATGCACAAACATTTTCACATGCATTGTGCAATGTTTATTAATATGCCATCTAGTGCATAGTCATATCATCTATCTAATCTCTTGCATTTTCATTCATGCTTCTATGGTCTTATTCCTACGACCAATATCAACAATATTAATTGTCATCAACCATAGATAATACCATTAATGGCTACCGCATGTGTAACTTTGCTACCTTCGCCTATATGCAACGTCATGCTCATGCATAATCAATCCTCATGTACTATGCAATGATTCTTTAATCATGCCCACTAATTCATATGCATTCAATCTGCTACTCTCTTGCATTTCTAACATCACTATGCCATAATTTCCAGTATATAAAATTCAAGGAATATAAATACAATAGCAAGAGAGGAGTGAAGGAATTCTCCCTTTCTAATTTCCTCATTGTAGCATGAAGTTTCCTCTTCCACATCATAGCTGATCCAATCTCAGGGGCTCTCTACCATGCACACAAGTGATCATTAGCTATGATCTTCTCGTGAATTAGCAATTCAATATATATATAGATGTGTACAACATTCATTCTTGGTACTTTCCAATCATAGAATTATTATGTTATAAACATAAATAGTTTAGAGTGAGAGATTTCCCTTTTATCCTCCATAATGGATATTACAACCAATTACCCTTACTGAGGATTCTGCAATCCCTTTATCCAATTCATAGTGCACATTCCAAGCATATAGAATTTCTTTCATACATTCAACGACTGTCTCCAGAGGATGATAGGGGTCAAGGGGGCTTTCCACCTTGTGGCTTCCCAACTCACTGAGTTTCGCCGGTCGGCGGACTCATCTGTCTTTTCCGACCCGTTGCGGAGCAACTTGCCGAGTTCTGCCACCATTTCGGACCAACTCATCAAGTCCTACCGCCGTTTCGGACCAACTCATCGAGTTCTACCACCGTTTCGGACCAACTAGCTAAATTCTGTCGTCGTTTCATACCAACTCGCCGAGTTCTGCCGCCGAAAAACACTTAGAAAAATTTTGAAATTGTTCTTCCCTTCCCTGGGCACTTCCGTAACTTCGTCGGCACAACTCAGCCAAATTTGCTGGCCGTTTAGGCTCCACTCAGCGAGTTTCGCCGAAACATATTGGCTCAACTCCATGAGACTCGCCGAAACGCATCGGCACAACCAAACAAAACCACTTAGAAATTTTTTGAAAATTTGGAAATTTTCTTAAGGATCAGTGTTGAGCAGGAGGAATACTTACCTCTGCAATTGTGATAGGTATCCCATGAAGGCCCAATGCTGCAACCTTCGCTCTGATACCATTCTGTCACATCCCCTCCCATCTATCCAATGCAAGGAAGGGAACATGATGCCAAATTCTGAGCTTTCACATAATCTCAGCCAAATTCATTAGAACCATATGAATAAAACATTTATGTGCAGATGCAAACAAATGAAACATGCACAGTGGAATTAAACTATCCACACATTACTCATGCATACAGCATATCAAAAGTCACCAAATTAATGCATTGTAGAAGTAAAACACATAGACAGAGAAACACTTATCTTTATGGTGAAATGGTCCCAAGCAACTAGCTATGTCGCTACAACGTTCCACCCAACCATAGGTCTGTGCCCGGCCTATATGTTACACAGAAATCTTCCACCCTGTGAGCATCAGCATTCTTTGGCCTGTAGGATCCATTTCAGTGACTCAAATCCATTTTTATCCTTCAGTGATACCAGTTTTCCCTATTTTTATTCCTACTTGCCTGTTGCATCACTATAGCAGGCGTACCCATGAGTTGCATCCGTATAGCCCGCGGGTAGCATGTAAAATAGTAAAAACCACTATTAATTACTTTTTACTCCCAAAAAGCGGTCATTGGGTGACCTTTGGCTCTCCATCTGCCCAAGTAACGCCTCGATGTGTCCTTTCACCTACCTTTGAGAGGACTATATATTGAGCACATATGGCTTATGGACGGGAAAAAGAAGAGAATAGTAAAGGAACTCTAGTGGATTTTTTCCCTATCTTGAATCTGCACTCATTGATCCTTGTAGTTGTGAACCTCTTATGTTCACCTTCCAAACTCCTTCTAGTTTGAGTTTGCCATTCATGGAGGATTGAAGTGGTGGAGGCACAAGTGGATTGATCTAGATCTTGGTTCAGATTGGTTGCTAGCAAGAAGTCGTATCACTTTGTACTTCTTCTTGTTCATTAATAGAAATGCTCATATTCTCGTCCATTCATGATGTGAATGTTGTTTATTATGCATTGGGTTACATTTGTTTATGATATTATGGACCATTGTTATTGATAATGTTAATGTCAATTATATATTATATGTACTTGTTGGATATTGGCTGTCAAGACTAATTTGCAGATTACAAGTGCGTGGATTGAAAGCTCCAACGGGGATCTACATCAAACGTTGGATCGAGGTTGGTTACATTTCTCCATTATCTTTAACATTGTCATTTATAATAGCATTGCTTTGATAATTGAGTAGATTTCTGGTAGTCATTTGTCTATTGTGGTATTCCCAATCCATAGTGAGTTTTCTCCAATACAGAAATGGCGACTCCGCTGGGGAAAACATCCATGTTTGGGAAATTTTTTGAGCATTAGTCCATAATTAGAGTTGTTGTTTATCGAAGCTCTGGGTCACTGATTGGCCGTTAATATACACTGTAGAAAACTTGCTTTTTTTGAGCCTCTGGACTCTTTGTTTGCCCATTTGCCTTTCCTCACCCGCGGGCTAGCTTAGTTCTGCCCACGTCTACCCGCCTCTGTTTACTCTACTGCTCGTGGGTACCCGCAGGATTTCCTTCGATAGTAGCGTTTAACTCTGGCTTTTGTTGGTTTATGACTATTGGTTGTTGTTGGGTGAGTTTGGTTGGTTCCTGAGTCTTTGTTGGCCTCTTTCTTGACTGTTTCATGCCTTGGTTGTGACCAGATCTCTTCGTTTCTCTTGGTTGAGCCTTCTTGGTTTTTTACCAATCTTTGGTTTTAGCCTCTTGGTTTCTTCCTTTTGAGCTCATTCCCTTGCCCGAGTCTTGCTATTTAGGATCTGCTGGGTTGTCTTAGTGATCTTCTCGGCACTTCAGTGACTGAATAGTAGGATTTTGCTTGCATTTTTTCATTCCATTTATATTGAAAAAATAAAAATAAAAATATTCATTTAGGTTTTTGCATTTTCCTTCTTGTTTATAAGCGAAAATACAAAAATATTTTATTTCCATGTACTGCATCTTGCATTGAGTGCTTGTTGCCTTCATTTTAGGTTCTGCCTGTGCATCGAAAAGATAAAAGATTGCATCTTTATTTCGGAATTGTTGGTTGATTTTGCATATTAGTGACATTGTTTTATTGGATAGATGAGTCTAGGATTGGACGATGTTGCATACTATTGAGTCTGCACATCACTAGTTTCACGATCATATCCCTTGAGTAATCACAGCCACTAAAATTAACACTTAATCATAAAATTGATTAGACTGATTTTATTTATAGGGTACACCAACTAGCATAGGTTTAGAGTCTTGGAATAGATCATTGTGAGTTAACAATCCAAGACTACTAGATGAAACATTAGGTGTCTGACCAAGGAGTGGAGGAATCCATGGTATAGATCGGTGTTCTCAGGAAGCTCTACTCAATCCAGAATTAAGCACGAGGTCATGGGAGGTTGGTTGAGGAGAAATCCCTCTGACACCGGCTGAACATGGGAGATATATCCAGGATTTGTTCATATCTGGGGGTACCGTTGGTTCATCCTCTTGTGCTTCGGGCTTAGCTACCCTGCCCATACGACTGGTCCCACCTGCGACTGTCCCCCTGAGCATTGGTTATATTGCAGTGAACATAGTTTCCTTACCTAAGTACCGCACAGGGTACTTGCAGTGGTTATGTTGTTTGTGTCCTGAGTCAGATAGGGATTGGACAGCACAGTTGTGTTCATGCAGTGGACTTGACCCTGTCGACACAGTGAAGCCTGGGTGTCTCTATAACTGATTCTATTACCTTCGGCTATAGTTTGGGAGTCTCAAGCCTCTCCTAGGTGAGACATACCGGCTCTAGTGTCGGGAGCTCATTTAGCCACTCTGTTTGTCTACTCTTGGCTATAGTTTCTCTAGGTGTGTGCTTTTGATTTACTGTTTTTGATTGATAGTTGGCCTTTAGGGGACGTTGTGTCTCTCTCCGGAGATATCGTGGCACGGAGCCCTACTCTCCGCTAGTCCCGTCGTTTGGTTGGTTTAAAGCCACTCGAAGTTACACGCCGTATTGCTAGAGGATGCCGGAGGGCTCCCTCTGAGTCTTCAGATTCTTACATGACTTACGTCGAAGACTACATGGCTGCACATCCCAATATTGGGCAAGATCCTTCTACTCCTTCAGGTAGAGTTGAACATACTTCCGACCCCCATACTCCTCGTGAGGATTGGGGAGGTGATCCACCTGAGACTCAACCTGGTTCTATTTGGCCTAATCCACTTGACCGAGATCCGTTTGATCCTTCAAATCTGGATAATTATCTTTACGGGATGCCCGACTTACCCGAGGAGGAAGAACAGGACGAGCCTTTCGTTCCTTCGTTTCCACGTGATTATAGATACAGGAGGCCTGAGACTCATGATTACCTTGGCCCTACGATCAACCCCACCGCACTCTCTTTTGGTATGCCTAGTCATAGTACTGTCAAACCTTCCACTACGGTTGGTACTCACGCTGGCACTAGTCAAAGTGTTAGCCATACTATACCCACTGGGGGCACTACCCTCATTGGGGGCACTACATTGTCCACCCACTCACATAGTATGGAGACTGGTCAGATTCCTAACCATGCTAATGTTGGAACATGACCACCTACTAGGAATACCCAACCTAGCCGGAATGTTGACCGGAACACGACTCACCATCCACCACCTAATACACGTGTCGCTACTCGTCAACCTAGGACTACTTTTGCACATGATATCGTTCCTCCCAACCACAGGGGTGGACATATACCGCATACTTTTGCGTCCACTGCCACCACTAGTAATGCTAATATAGGGGGTGGGAATATTTCCTATCCACATGGACATCACACCACCAACCCTACTACTAATCACACTAATGTTGGGGATGGGAATACTTCTCATGCTTTTGGTCACCACACGACTGCTCAAGCTAATCCTAATGCTGGGGGTGGGAACATACCATACCATTACGGTCATTACAACACGGTTCCCGCTATGAATAGTACATACATGCCCCATACTCATGGTGGCAACCCTTACTACAACACAGTCGGTGCTGGCCACCAATATCACCCACCACCCCAATATGGTGATCAAAATGCGCATATACCTGCTTATTCTCAAATGGGTCCGGCAGGGGGAGGTTATCAACCTTATGGCAATGGGCAAGCTTATGGACCGTCAAGTCCTCATTATCAGCAGTTTAATCCTCATGGTCAAGCTTTTGGTCCGTCTTATAACATAGTTTCGTTTAACCAACCTTTTATGGGGGCTTATAATCCAACTTTCCAGCCGCAGCTCTCGTTCCTTGCACGCTTGAATCTCCCGGATCTTTCGAAGCTCATGAATGATCCGATGTGTCACGACCCTACTTGGCCCTCGATCCCTACCAAGCTCCCTTCGGACATTCCGAAGTTTGAGGGGAAAGGTGGTGAGCACCCGGGAGATCATGTCACGATGTTTCACCTTTGGTGCTCCTCCAACTCTTTGAATCATGATTCCATTAGATTACGACTATTTCAACGCACCCTCATGGGGGCAACCATGAAGTGGTATGTGGAGTTTCCTGAAAACACCTATAGGGGATTCAACGAGATTGCTTTGGTTTTCTTAGACCATTTCCAGTTGCCGGTTCGTTATGATACTGGTACTGAGTTGTTGTCCGCCTTCCGTCAGAATAAGGCCACACATATTTCTGACCACATTCAAGAATGGCGTCGGTGGAAGAGATTAGTGAAAGCCAACATTCCTCCAGAGTTCCTGTTGGAATGGTTCCTTAAGTCTTTACTCCCATTAATTGCTAAGGATGTTTCGATGTCCGGCATTGTGACTGAAGAACAAGCTATCTTGAAAGTCCAACAGTTAGATCTACTTTATTCTCAGTCTGGCATTGTGTATGACATTATTCCTGACGCACCGAGAACAAGACATGAGCCTACGTCAGTTCCCGGACCACATGCCGATGGCATTGTGGGGTCCGCATGCACTCGCCCTGTAGACTTGGTAGCTAATCAAATGCAAAATTTGTCGCTAAACCAGTCTGCTCCTGGATAGGTACACACCTTGTCCACTTCCACTCTGTCGTCTTATGTACACAATGTGCAATCAATGAAACCGTAAGGTAACCAGCAACTTGGTGGTAAGAAAAAGGGAAGAAATAATCGTAGGGGTGGAAACAATGGAAGTAATAAAAATAGAAATCGTAATACTCCTCGTAAAGAGAATGCCAACCCTCCTCGGGAAGGCGGTAATGCTGGTGAGGATCGTAAACCTAGGTGTAAGGTGAAATTCCCTTGCAAGCTTTGTGGGGAGGATCATCTTACTCACTTATGTCCTCGAATTGAAGAAGCATCGAAGCATTTGGCACAGAGCCCAGCTGTGTTGAAGGATCCCCTTCCTCATCATCAAAACATGGCTTCGCATGCTCCCACCACTGGTTATGGTACTAATGAAATGGCAACGTCTTCTTCCAATACTAGTGGTTATGGATGTGTGAATATGGTTCAGTTGGAGATTTGTGTTGCTACTCGTGAACGCAATTATGGTGCACCACAACCAAATTTGGGGAATGAGCCTCCCCCTCCTCCTAAAAATTCCTTGCATATCGAGAAGCCCTCTATTATGCTGCGGATACCGAAAGGTGTTCTCAAGCGCTCCATGCATAATCCTAATGCTCGAGCCACCCAGAACTACTCCATCATAGAAGATTTGGGCCAAACTTCGTGTGCCATGTTGGCTCTTGAGGTTTTGCAAGCCTGTCCTTCTCAGAAGCATGCCCTTTTGAGTGCGTTAGGAGTTCAGGATGGGGGAAATCCTAGTGTTATCAAGTTCGATACTACTGATGTCCAGCCTCGCTTACCTTACCACGTGGCTTTTCAAATCCAGGTGGTTTACCTTAAAAGCTTCGTCAAACGTACTATGGTTGATGAAGGTGCCTCTACATCAGTAATGTCGTTAGCTTGTTGGAAAGATCTTGGCTCTCCTCCTCTACTCACGTCTAGAACTACACTCACTGCATTCAATGGTAGGTCGTTTACGCCACATGGAATTATCCCTTCCCTTGTTGTCTCCTTGGGAGGTAAGTTCGTGCCTATTGAAGTCGAAGTGGTTGATGTGCCCATCGACTACAACCTTTTATTGGGTCAGAACTGGATGTACGCTATGAAGGCTGTCGCGTCTACTGTATTTAAAGTTATCGGCTTTCCCCATGAAGGCAAGATTGTGACGATCAATCAGTTGGATTATGTTGGCACTCCTTACACAGCATCCATGGGATCTGTAGTCCCGCAAGTTTCTAATTCTCAGTCGGCGACTGGGAACATAAGTATTGGAATGTACCCTTCATTGATGGGAACTTTTAACCATTCTGCGCCTGTGAATTTTATTGGAACCATTACCGACAATGCATCTCCTCCTTCGAATAATATGTTATTCCGGACCTCCTATTCAAATGATCCGTGGATTTTACCATCCACGAGTTCCACGTTTGGAGACATTGCGCATGTCGGGATGTCTACGCCTTTATCTGTAGCGGAGCTCGCTTACGATCATATCCAACAAACCACTACAGATTTGTATCTTTCTTCTTCCCGGACAGTTGAAGAAGATCCCGTTACGCTGCCAGTTTGGGCAGCCAACTCATCTTGCTCCCACGATTGCCTTGATGGTACTTTGCCATCTGATGAAGCTATCCTCGAGGCCATGTGTGGTAGTGAGATGCCTTGGGAAGATATGCACCATCGCTCTTATTTCCTTCCCAACCTCGAGCTCGTTGATCAGGAGGAGTTTAGGATGACTCTAGCTGAGATGGTTGGTCACCCTGTGACTCTTTTGGAGTCGCATGATGTTTTTATGGAGGGGAATATGGCCAATATTTCTCCAACCATTTCGATCAACATCTCTCGCATTCCCGGAAAGATGGAGAACATTTACATCGGTGCCGATTGCACTCCTGAGGAGATTTCTATTTACACTGACTTGTTTACAGAACTTCGGGAAGCCTTCGCATGGTCATACGAGGAGATGCCAGGAATAGACCCCCGCATTATTGAACATGAGATTAGAACGTATCCTGATGCTAAACCGCTTCGACAATGCTTATGTGCTGTGAACCCTAGGAAAGCAGCTGCTATTAAGGCAGAGGTGGAGAAATTGCACAAATCTAGTTTCATCTACCTCGTTCCCCTTACTGAATGGGTGTCAAACCCCGTTCCTGTGGATAAGAAGCAAGGAACGATCCGTATATGCACTGATTTCAGAGATTTAAACCATGCATGTCCGAAAGACAACTTCCCCACGCCATTACTTGATCAAATATTGGATGCTTGTGCGAGGAGTGAGATTTTTTCATTCATGGACGGATTCTCGGGTTATAATTAGATTCAAATCAAACCTGCGGACCAACATAAGATGGCATTTATTTGTCCATGGGGAACATTTGCGTATCGAAAAATGCCCTTCGGCCTCAAAAACGCCGAAGCTACTTTTCAGCGAGCCATGACCTATGCCTTTCACGATCTTAAGATGATTATGGAAGTTTTCTTGGATGATCTTGCTGGCCATTCTCGCAAGAGAGTGGACCACCCCAAGCACCTCCATATGATTCTCGAACGATGTATCCACTACAAAATTCGATTGAATCCAAACAAATGCATCTTCGCTGTTAGGATTGGTCCCCTTCTAGGATTCATAGTTTCGAAGGAGGGTATTAGAGTCGATCCTCTCCAAGTTGAGGCAATACTTCAATTGCCTCCTCCACGTAATCTGTTACAACTTCAGAGCCTCCAAGGGAAAGCTACTTTTCTGCGTCGGTTTATAGCTAACTATGCTAGTATTACTAAAGGTTTCGCATGCCTATTGAAGAAAGACACACCTTTTATCTGGGATGAGCGAGCCCAACAGTCTTTCGACGCCCTTAAGAAAGCTTTGGTATTGGCCCCTGTGCTTAGTTCGTCGGACTTTACATGAGATTTCATTCTTTACGTGGCCGCATCTCAAGAGACTATTGGCATGGTCTTGGTTCAGGTAGATGATGCGCTCGTAGAGCATGTTATCTATTATCTTAGTCAAAATTTAGTAGACGCTGAACTAAGATATACTCACGTAGAAAAGCTGGCACTTGCGACTGTTCACGCAGTCCAGTGGTTACGGCATTACATTTTGCTTCGAACAACCACCGTTGTAGCTCACATCAATCCATTTCAGTTCATGCTATCATGACGCCTTATCGGGGGTAAGTATAATAAATGGATTGTGATCCTTCAGGAATTTAATCTCGATTTTGCTTCAGCAAAATCGATGAAATCATTGGTGTTTGCTGAGCTTATGTCAGACCTTCCACGGCTTGACGAGGATGTCATTCATGAATATTCCTTTGTGGATGAACACTTATTTCTTATCTCAACCGAGGACCCTTGGTATGGGGATGTCATTGTATATCTCCAAACTTTGAAGTTTCCTCCGCATTATTCATGAGACGAGCAACGGCGTGTGAAACATCACGCTAAAGATTATACTATCGTCGGTGACACTTTGTATCGCCGAGGAAAGGATTCCATTCTCCATCGTTGCTTGACTCACAAAGAAGCGGAACGAGTACTTAATGATTGCCATGCGGGAGCATGTGGCGGTCACTTATCCGGGCTTGCAACAGCCCAGTGTATCATGCGAGCTGGTTATTTTTGGCCTACTATCCTTAAAGATTGTATTAATGCTGTGAAGAGATGTCACCCTTGCCAGGTGTTTTCTCAAAACATACACTCGCATCCAGCACCCCTCCATCCGGTCGTCATTGTCGGTCCCTTCACCAAGTGGGGGGTAGATTTCATGGATTGCAAACCAGCTTCAGTTGGGGGGCATCACCATATTATCGTGGCCATGGATTATTTTTCCAAATGGGCTAAGGCCATGCCTACTGTTAAATCCGACGGTGCTACTGCAGCCCATTTCATGTTCAACCAGATTATCACTCGATTCGGTATCCCAAAAGAGATTGTCACTAACCATGGCAGTCACTTTCAGAACAAGATGATGGAGGATTTGTCTCTCAAGCTTGGGTTTCGTCAGGAACACTCGTCTTCCTACTATCCTCAATATAATGGTCAGGTTGAAGCAGTAAATAAGTCTTTGAAGACCATTCTCCAACGTACCATCCAACAAAACAAGACCAATTGGCATATCATGTTATATCCTACTTTGTGGGCATATTGAACTACAGTTAAGACTACCACCGGGTTCTCACCATTCCAATTAGTTCATGGTGTGGAGTCACTTTTACTGATTGAATGCAAAATCCATTCACTCGAGCTAGCCATAGAGATCCTCCCTGATATGACGGAGATTGAGCAACGTTTAATACACCTTGAGTAACTTGACGAGCACTGTCGAGATGCCGCTGTAGCCATTGATGTTAACAAGCGTCATGTCAAGGTCCAATATGATAGGTCTGTCCGTCCCCGGCAATATGCTGAAGGTGACTTGGTACTCTTGTATGACCAAGCTAAAGAACCCCTGGGGGCAGGCAAGTTCAATCCCATGTGGCACGGTCCTTACATTGTGAGGCGTGTCCTTGAAAAAGGAGCTTATGAGTTAGAAGACTATGAGGGAGTTGTCTTGAAGGAGCCTAGAAATGGGCTCTACCTCAAGCGGTATTACGCTTGAACCTTTGGTTCGAGCTGATACTTTTGTACACTATTGTATAGTTTTTCTGTACATAGTTTAGATTGCCTTTTGGTTGCCGGGTCTGTTGATTAGCCTCTGTGTGATTGACATATGTCAACGGGATGTACGTTCTTAGGTTTCGCGGATGGTGCTAGCCGACATACGCAGCAGCTTGCTTCTGCTTCCTGGGTTATCTTTTCACTTTACCACCTAGTTGTGTCTTCAGGAGGTGCTTGTCTTGGTCCTACATCTAATAATGTGGCTGAGTATAGTGTCATTGTTGAGCTACTTCGGGATGCCATTTCACATGACATCCAATCTTTAGAAGTCCGCCTGGATTCACAACTAGTTGTGTCTCAGCTGAATGGGCAGTACCGTGTACGAGACCCTACATTACTACGGATATTCCTTAAGGTACGACTCTTGGAGAGACATTTTGTTTCAATTACATATATTCATATTCCGAGAAGTCATAATTATATATCTGATTTATAGGCTAACTATGTATTAGATTGGCATTTGTCACATTCATCATGAGCACGTAAATACAAAGACATTCATACATTTGTAACATACACACATAGTAGAACCGAGAACCAAAGTTGTATATATATATATATATAAATACGTCCAAAAATGGTAGTGTCATACAAAACTGGAGCCCGTAGCCCTCAAAAATATACATATCGATACAAAATGATGAGACCCTAGGATATCTATTCCCTCCTAGGAGGTCTAGCTGCCGCCCCAACGGGATGTGTCTCATAGTAATACTGTACTGCGTTGGCCATCCGCTGCAGTAACCGCACCCACTCACCAGGAACACCCACTACCTGGCTTTGCATATCCTCAGGTAGTCGGGCTACCTCTATCAATGGTACTCGGGCAACCATTCGTGATATGTTGCGCCGCAACGTCTGGAGTGTGCGCCCTACTACAACATCTACTGCCACCTCATCCCTACCCCGATGACCATGTCTCAGGAAGCCCTCGGGTCTCACTGGGCCTTTGTCTGCGAGAAAACAGTCACCCATTAGCACATGATACTACCACCAAAAAGACTTTTTGCATTTCAACTATAATAAAAAAAATCCATAAAAATTTAATAACCACAAAACCAAAAGAGTACTCATCGATGCCTCCGAAAGCTATGCCTAGTGGGAGCAGCATGTCACGGTCCTGTCTAAAGTCTATCCCCGCATAGGGGTAGTCCTCGATAGCAATCACCTGCCGGTTCCACCAGCGGAAGAACTCCTCAGTATATGGTGACGCCAGACGGCCACCACCCTGTCATGTTAGGATCTCAACCCACCGGGTCAGGGCTGGATCACGGAGACTGTGAGGAGGGACATCCACCCTTAGGCTAAGTCCCGAAACCCTCTCAAAGAATAAACTACAGAGGATGCTACCATACCCAAAGTTTTTGGCCTTACCCTCTTTGCATTCCGTCAGTTGTGTCTTCATAAACACCAGCAGAGTAGTACACCAGTCGAATATCGTAGACTGCAAGCATTGTGATGCGTAGAACATCACCGGTCTGGATGCCTGATGCAGTGCTTTGGATCCCGTGATCCGCACTAGAGTAACCACAATGATCTTTGTACTCAGATCCGTTATGGCATTGACTAGCACTTGACTTCCCATCGGTCGTGTGTTGGCGGGACAATACCGTACTATGTATTCTTGCACAGTGATCCCACCACCCACGGTCCGTGATCGAAGACTAGCCACCTCCCCTCTACGGGACAAACCGATAATCAAATAGATATCCTCTACTTCTAGTGTCAGTGTTTTCCCGTTGAGGATGAAGTTTTGAGCATCCACATCCCAGTAGTTTATAAGATGACGGAGTAGTAGGTTTTGGGCCCTTAAACCCCCTAGACTCCAGTACTTATATAAGCCACATGCTTGCAATGCTTGTTGTGCTTGCAAATTATTGCGCACGACCTCATCAACTTGGTCATGCTCTCTCTCCCTCCACTATAGAGCCATCCTGGAGTGCAAAACAAGAGAATTTTGGTCAATTTCATGATTAAAACTTTCTTCACGGCCGTACCCGCGGGCAAAATTGTAGAGAGTGGCAGGTAGACACGGAAAGTCAATTTTTTGACTGCGCATTTGGTGCCCTACCCGCGACCCGAATACTTATAGCCTGCGGGTAGCGCCGAAGCCATCTAGGGCTTGGCCAAACTAAAAAGCCACCGACCAAAACTGAAATAAAAGCATTAAAATGAAAGGTATGGCAGTGACCACTAACCTGCTCCGGACGGTTCGCTGAACGATCGCTTGTAGCTCCCACGATCAGCATTTGAAGTTTCAGGTAAAAACTACCCACTAAACTCCAAATTGGTGAATAGTGCAAATGAATTGAAAATTATTAAATTTTATTACTATTTATAATTTTCTGGACCCACTTTTCTATAGTTTTTGCCATTTTGAGCCGTTATGAACTAATATCGTGTCATGGAGTAGTGTTTTTCAACAGATTTCCTCGGCGAGAGTTGTTCTGAACCATTTCACACCTATGGCAGGTACGTTTCACACCTGGCATATAGGTTAGATGTCATTTTCGCATGCATTATGCATTTGACCTGTTGACCATTTTTCATAAACCCTAGGTGCGACCCCGCTTCGTAACTGACACGGAACCTTCACACTGCTTTAGAAGTGTCGTTATGTGGCAGTAGGGCTTTTTCGAACATGGGTACCCTAGTTAGAACCCCTTATGCATTTTGGTGCCCATGCCGTTGTTTGTCCTTAAGATTCAGAGTCCTTTGTAGTAACGCCATGACGTTGCGATAAAGTCTCATACTCTACTTTGTCTTATGCTAGCCATCACCCTTAAGGACTCCCCTCAGTTATATCATGTTGTGATTGCATTACATCATCCTACTTGCCGCTTGAGCCTTGTGCCGGCTCCCGCTTACTCAATTGATAGCCTGGTGCCTAAGCACTTTTCCCTGTCGAGCCCTACAGAGCTTATATATTTGCCCTTCACAATTTGATGACCCTTTGACCCTGAGGGAACACACACCCGAGTGTCCAGATCCTGCACCCACTTCCTTGCATTGAGCATAGGTATGTTCCACTGCTTGGGACTAGTCTGCTAGCTATTTGACACTCGTTCCCTCACTTGTTGTACTATAAGCAATTTTATTCTTTTTCAAGATTTTCCCAAATACGAAAAAGACCAAAAAAATCAAATATTCCAAAAAGCCAGACGGGATTATGGTCACTATTTCTTGTTGGCAGTTTTTGTGTCACCTTTGAACAAAGCATTCATTCCACTTCGTACATTATGAGTCGGGACTATAGTTGGGCCTTAGGAGCTGTACTCGTTTCTCAGTTTTCTCCACCGATTGGTTAAGCTTCCAGTCATTATGGAGCCCTCTGTAATGCCTCCTGCATTGCACAGTTTATGTCAAGTCTATGCTGCCTGAGTTTATCCATCTTCTCATGCTCTTGTTCAAAGGAAGTCCTGAAACCAGTGTCGGCCACTCCTCAGATATCTTGACTATTGCATGTCGGCCATTCTTATTGAGTCAATCTGTTTCACCTGAGATCTTCCAAATCTTTCAACTTTGCTGGTATCTCGTGCTGGTTGATGGGGGATGCCTTAATGCCCTCCTTCCAGTGAGTCTCATTCTGTCGACTTCAACTCATTTATTCCGGGACTTGAGGCTTAGAGTTCGGTTGAGTACCTTGAGGCTTGCAGTCATTAGTGGCAGGTTCTCTCGCCATCAACAGTTTTGGGAGTACATCAATGTCCCCTGATTGATGGATTCATCCTAGTGTTGGACTTCAACCCATTTATTCACACTCTGATGATTGTGCTCTGTGCCTTGATGCCCATTTTCATTATCGGTGGGTCATCTCGCGTCTATTAACAGTATACATCATTAACCGGTAATCAGGCGATGTCTCATCAGGTTCGACCCCAACTCCTTTATTCACTTGATGGGACTTGCACCGTAGAAGACTTGTGTAGAAGACCCTAGGCGATTGTGGCATTCAGTATGCTACATATGACTTTGACTTTACATATGAGATATCACCTCTCAGATTCCAGCAATTTGTACCTCCAGTTTGCACCAGTTGTCTTCTTTTCAGCAGAAGACCATATCTTACTATAGAGGGATCATGGCTATGATCACTTATCACATGTATCCATTATGTACTTCCTATTCATGGCCATTGTATCAAATTGTTGTACTATACCAACATGTATTCAGAGATACTATTGTATTATGACGAGTGAACTATTCTTTCCACTTGTGTCTCCATCACTCCACTTCTGAGTTTTATAATGTATTTCGGCCATCGTAGCACATTTCAGTCTCTGACCTCACACATTAGTGGGCATCTGTTACACAGAAATCTTCCACCCTATGAGCATCAGCATTCTTTGGCCTGTAGGATCCATTTCAGTGACTCAGATCCATTTTTATCCTTCAGTGATACTAGTTTGCCCTATTTTTATTCCTACCCACTTGTTGCATCACTATAGCAAGCGTACCTGCGAGTTGCATCCTTATAGCCCGCAGGTAGCATGTAAAATGGTAAAAACCACTATTAATTACTTTTTACTCCCAAAAAGCGGTCATTGGGTGACCTTTGGCTCTCCATCTGCCCAAGTAACGCCTCGATGTGTCCTTTCACCTACCTTTGAGAGGACTATATATTGAGCACATATGGCTTATGGACGGGAAAAAGAAGAGAATAGTAAAGGAACTCTAGTGGATTTTTGCCCTATCTTGAGTCTGCACTCATTGATCCTTGTAGTTGTGAACCTCTTATGTTCACCTTCCAAACTCCTTCTAGTTTGAGTTTGCCATTCATGGAGGATTGAAGTGGTGGAGGCACAAGTGGATTGATCTAGATCTTGGTTCAGATTGGTTGCCGGCAAGAGGTCGTATCACTTTGTACTTCTTCTTGTTCATTAATAGAAATGCTCATATTCTCGTCCATTCATGGTGTGAATGTTGTTTATTATGCATTGGGTTACATTTGCTTATGATATTATGGACCATTTTTATTGATAATGTTAATGTCAATTATATGTTATATGTACTTGTTGGATATTGGCTGTCAAGACTAATTTGCAGATTACAAGTGTGTTGATTGAAAGCTCCAACGGGGATCTACATCAAACATTGGATCGAGGTTGGTTACATTTCACCATTATCTTAACATTGTCATTTATAATAGCATTGCTTTGAGAATTGAGTAGATTTCTGGTAGTCATCTGTTTGTTGTGGTATTCCCAAGCCATAGTGAGTTTTCTCCAATACACTATATTCTTTCAGCACTCAGAGACCACCCCCGAGCTGGGCATGATATCTACAAGGAAAATGGGACTCTCAAGCTCAACTCAGCCAAATCAATGGATACCCATCCCAACCCCAGCATTCACTTACACACAAAACTCAGATATGGGCTTGGAAACACACTTTCAGCAATGGGACTTAGAAACTAGATGAACATGAGTTTTCCCCAAACGTGGCACACCAAAAATGGATTTGTGAGAGGGAAAATTGACCATAGGGAAGGAAACGATTTCTCCCACAGATATACAAGCAATCAGTGAGCCAAAAAAACCTCTATGGTCCTCAAACCGATTTCCCTTTCTTCCTCACTGTTATACAACACAAAAACGCCCTTCCCAACTAGGAGAATGAAGGAAGACATAGCAAAACCATGGAGGAAAACGCCCAGGTAGCTCCAAACTCGTGAGAGAGCAAAACTGATGGGTGAATAATGGCTTGGGGAGCAATTCATGGCTCTTTTCTTGCCCAAGAAGCCAAACACGATTTTCCATGAAGGGTGGCTTGCCCATACCCGAATTTGGACAGCCATACCTCTCCATTCCCAAAGGCATTAACTACCTCAGCCAACTCTTGGGAGAGTAAATGATTGGGTACAAAAGTCAGCATGGGTAGTTGAGGGTTGATGGGTTCTCTCATTGACACTTGGCTTGACTTGATTGGCTCAAAGGTTTGAATATTTCCCTCCCAATTCCTTGTAAACATCATGCCCCCATCTCTTGTTGCATTGCATAGCTAGCTGTGGGCATTTATATTAAAATGCGTATTTACAATTCCCATGGTTCACTAGCACATGGGTAGCATAATATCCAATACTTGCCTCTTCAAGATCGAGCATTCACTAGCAGGGCATTGGCCTTGAGCTCCACGCTAGGAATCACACATAATATGCATACAATATTTACATTATAGCCCAAAATATTATAAGGGTCAAAATGGGGACATGACAAATGTCTTGATCCTCATACATTGAACTAGATCTAGGAGTTTAAGGTCCCACTTGTTACATAGTTGTCTTAGATTAGGCCTGCTTGAATCTTGTCTGATCTACGAGTAAGTTTAACTATCCATAGGACGAATTTACTTGAACATTGATCAAAACCCATTGCTAAGAATGAAGCCATCACCTAAAAATATAGCCATGAGGTGTCTTCATATTATTGAGGGACGAGAAAGAGTCGAAAAGGGGGACCATTTCCCTATCCCATGAAGAATACATTTGAATAAGGGAAATAAAACATATCATAAGGAAATGACTCTTAACAATGAGCAGTGAAGAAGATAGAAAATGGTTAACATACGATAAGTTGATTTTGGAGTGTGACTGTGAGTAAGAGGACCAAACTGTTCAAGTTCAATATGGTTGAAAACAAGACAAGACTCTCTATGATCATATTGAAGAGCACTATAGAGTGTTGTATAAGGCATGAAATGTGAGTGCTTAATATTTCAATCTTATGGATTGGTGAAAGGTGACATCTTGAACACGCATACATAAGAGTACAAAACTCCCTATGCACACTCCTTTGAACATTGTATGTATTAAATGTGACAAGTATTGAGAGTGTACCTTAGTAAATTTGATTTGATTTTTGTGAGGTAATTCCATCTAGGGGGCCTAAGAAACCCGAGCACTACTTCGTCTTGGTGGTATCATGGTTTGGCTCAAGGGTGACTTATGAGACATAAAGAATAAAGTGTCTTCAAAAAGTATATGGTTGGGTGGTTTGTGCATCTACTCAACTTAGTTCCTTGGAGAGATAAACTATGAAACATATAAGCTACTCTATTGTTACTATTTCCTGTTATGATTTCCATATTGAAGGGTTAAATTCATTTTACTATTCTTTTTGTACAAAATTTATTCTACGGGATGAATGTAAATGAAAGCAAAGAAAGAAATGTTTATCAAATACTAGAAATAAATTCATGTGCATTTATGTAGAAATTATTATGAAATAGTTAAACATGAATTCCTTCTAGCTATTGATCCAGAATTTTAGTGAAAGCACATATTGCTTATACAATTATAGTAGATATATTATGTTTATATTTCCATTCCAAAAACGAAATGATATAGACCGAATCTTAGATTAAATATACTCGTGTGCATGCACGTGCGCACGCGCGAGTGTGTGTGTGTGTTTTGTAAGGCTCGTACCCACAAAGTTTTGAATCGATTACCTTACGCAAGGAGTGCCTTAACATTATACCCGTTCATTGTCTATTCTACACCCTATGGGCGTGTGTGTGTGTTATAATATGGAAACAGAGTAAATGTTTACATGTTTATATTCTATATACATGAAAATAGAACATCCATATTCTATTTGTATTTCCATTTAGAAACAAATTAGACAGGCCCATATGTTATAGTGTGTGTGTGTAGATATAGACACATGCACACACACACACACACACACACACACACACACACACACATGTATGTATATAATATTAAATACATCCGAAGTGAAATGAACATTCACATGTTCATTTTTCTTATAAACTAAAAGAACATAGTAAAATATCACGTACATATTCACTTTTTGCAAAACATAATATAAAACTCAAAATGAGGAAAACTACATCACTATTACAATAGTTACAATGAAAATTGGTTAAAGAACTTCCTTTTCAGAGTCTCATCAACCAAAACTATACCCTAAGGAGACATATGAGCTATGTAAATACCTTGAAAGTACCTTATGGCTAGTAGGGAACGTTTCCTATGATGCTCACCCCATTGTAGGTTTTATATGTAAGATGCAAACAAATCAATCATTTAGGGAGTATAAGACCCTTATACTTTTATTTTTTGTTTAACAACTTATCCAAATAAAATTTGGTATGAACCTTATTTGTAAAGTAAGGATATACTCATACCTATTATAAAAACTGAGGATCGAATAACCAAGAAAGCCCTGCAACTACAACACCTAATGAGTAATGAAACTCTTATTTTCCAATGGGAAAAACAACACATGTAATAGACTATTTGAATATCAAGTTGAAGAGTTAAAGGAATATAGTTATACCCGGATTAGGACATATGGTCGATTGGCCAAGAAATTCCTTGCTAATGCAAAAAGAAGAACTGTATTCAAATGATAATATATTTGTATTTAATAATATGCAATCATAACAAAGACTCGCTAAATAAAAATAGTTGATTCTATGGAGGACTGATAAACACTTGTGTACTGCATGAGTTTAAATCCAAAATAGGGGACAAGTAGATTTTTGTGTCAACACAAAGATATATGAACCCCTGCTTCTAAATCTTCTCTGTATGTTCATAAAGATGCACGGCTCAAGTACCATACATGAGTTGAAATGATAACTCCAGAAACCCTTGACAATATAGAAATAACCCAAATCAAAACCTACCTTATAATCGTAACTAATAATGACCATGATAACAATCAATAGAGTATTGCTAAGTATAAATGAATCATGGAACAATGAGTGTATATACCTGTGCAAGTCATGAGTTCGAAACCCAGATTGTAAGATGGTAACCCCTTGAACCAACGCAAAGGTATGTAAAAAGTAAGCACATGAGTCTTGGCATGAAATTCTCCTTGCATAATTACAACTTAAATAAAATATGATGATGGCAAACATGATTCGAACCATCTTTCAATAAACAAAAATGATAACCATGGAAAAACATTAACGCCTTTATCATATCAATATAAGACTGCAAAATCTTGAATGTAGAAGTTTGGCAATTCTCTATCAGAGGTAAAATAAATACCTTAGCTCAAATGTATGGTGCCAATCCAAGACAAGTCAAGTCATGAGCTCGGCCCTGACACTCCTCCAAAAACCCTCTCCTCTCAGATGCTCAAACAAACCCCGGAAAATTCGAGAGTGTAATGAACAAGGAATTAATATGCATACCCAAGGAAACTATACGGCATTAAACCCAACATGAATACATTACCTTAGAGACTTTATAGGGTTGACCATGGTATGTCTTTTTCTTGTGAAAAAAAAGGGGTTGACCATGGTACAAAAATGGATAGGCACAAAATCAATGTACACCTTTATAGTAGTATTAAAGATCCAAATATCACAATGATAACATGGGAATGTTTATACCTTAGTCACTATTAAAAAATGTAAATTAGAACTCATGCTTGGAAATCTTTTATACAAAATCAAGCCTATGTTTGTATAAATAATACAACAAAGATATTGTTGTTTCTATAAATTAGTATAGAACTCATAAGTATTTAGAAATTAATACACGATTATTAAACATTAACAATCATTCATTTGGAATGGTATTAATGCATATTAAGTGCATGCCAAATATTAATATTTCTTTAATAATGTTGACAAGTTAACGATAATTGTGCTAAATCCATAATACACATTTTAAACAAACAAAAAATTAGTATGTTACAGATTGGTATCAGATCTAGGTTACATTACTACGAGACCATATAGGCTCAAAGAATGAAAACAATAATGTCTTAAAGACAGTTAACTAACAAATTATATTTTTATATACACGGGGAGAAAGAAACCTATAAATCTTATCACCTTGTTGAAGGAAGCATTGGAGGTTCATATCAGTCATTTTTACCATGGAAGATATACCAAGCCCTCAAGCAGTTGTGAATCAACCAAATAATGTTGGGATGGAGATAAAATCAAATGAAAGAAGAGGCCTAGAAACTCCTCCATATATGATTGAGACAATGAGAAGTTTGTAGGCATAACTACGAAGTTAATTCAAAGCTGATAATGAGAAATTGGTTAAAGCACAGGAAGTGAACCAAGAGTTGAATACTATCTTTTTACAGAATTTAACCAAGATGAAGAATCATAAACAACAAGGACAGATCTCAAGCAATGCTAGTTAGAGTCCTTTAATAAAAATGTCTCACAGATATAAAAAGCTAAGCTCTATTGATGGAGCAAATACTTCTATTGAATCTTCAAGTAATGACAAGATTACTTCATCTCATAATAAGAGGAAGAAGAGAGATGATTTGAAAGGCGAATTTGAGAAGATTAAACCACCTAATTTTGATGGTAAGTTGAAAACATGAGAAGAAGCTAAAGGATGGTTCTTCGGAATGAGCAAATACTTTCAAATTTACGACTATTCCTGCAACATGAAGGCTAGAGTGGAAATTTATAACTTGAATGGGAAAGCATCCATATGGTGAATAGACCTTAAGCTAGTAAAGCACGTTAGTGAAAAGAAGATTAATTGGAAATAGTTCAAGAAATTCTTTAAACAAAATTACATGTCTGAAAGATAAAATGATGGAAAAATTAAAGAATTCCATGAACTTAAATTAGGACAGATGACTATATCAATTTTTTTTTGGAATTATTAAGGTATGTTCCATACATTAAGGATGAGAAGGTAAAAATACAATGTTTCCTAAGTAACTTACCTCAGTCTTACAAAGACATAATTGACTTTGATGAGCCAAAAACCTTAGATGAGACAACCATAAAGGCTAAATATTGTTATGATCAATACAAGCATAGAGCAAAGATTCCTTGAGGTTGGAGAGAAAAGAAAAAGGAGAAATCTAAGCAAATAAATAAAGGGTTTAGACCTCCACATTATAGAAACCAATAAAAAAAAATCATAATAATAATTTTGGGAAAAGTAATTTTCAGCATAATTATCCAGCTCAAAGTGGAAATAAACATGTTGGATTTACAGGAAAGAAACCAAATGAATCTTCCCATGGACCTTTAAATTGTTGGGGTTTTAGTGAAGCACACTTGTTGAGAAATTTCCCTCATATAAATGTAAACACTAAGATTGTTCATTATGTACAGGAAGCCACAACAGTCAATGATGTAGCAAAAAGCATCCCTGGCATTTATGCTACCTTGGAGGATCAACAAGCAAATCGCCATTCATCCATGGTAGAAAGAAGTTGAAGGTAAGATTGTTAAGCAATCTATTTTTGTTTTGATTGATCCCAGTTCTAGTCAAAGTTACATTTCTCCAAAGGTTGTCGAAACATGCATGCTTCAGAAAAGTAAACATAAGAAAGTTTGGCTAGTTCAATTAGCTACAACAGATAAGAGAAAAGTAATTGAATTAATAGAGAAATGCCAGTTAGAAATTAATGGGTTGTCTACTGTAGCAGATTAAAACATTTTATCATTAGGTTCCTATGATGTACTAATGGGAATGGACTGGTTAGAAGCAGACAAAGTAGTGTTGAACTGTTTCAACAAGACTTTCATTTGCATAGGTGATGATGGTAACTCTAGAACAATAAAAGGTATTCCCAAGGCAAGCTCTGTAAGACAAGTTTCAACCATGTAGTTAAAGAAGTGTGCTAGAAAAGGGTGCAAACTATATGCAGTGCATATATTAGAACCAATAGAGGATAGTAAACCAAAGTTTGAAGACATTGTAGTACTTCAAGAGTTCAAAGATGTTTTCCTGGAAGAAATGCCATGTTTACCTACTAAGAGAGAGATTGATTTTCCAATAGATCTAGTACCTGCAACTACACCTATCTCTAAAGCACCTTATATGATGAGTACCACAAAACTGATGGAGTTGAAAATATAGTTACAGGAATTGTTCGAACATAATGATATCAGAGACAGTATATCCCCTTGGGGAGCACAAATTCTTTTTGTGAAAAGGAAGGATGGGATCTTGAGATTATGCATAGACTACAAACAATTGAATAAGATTACTAATAAGAATAAATATCATTTACCTAGAATAGATGACCTGTTTTACTAGGTGAGAGGGGAAAAAGTGTTCTCTAAAATTGATTTAAAGTTCGGATATCATCAAGTGAGGATTAAAGATTAATACATACACAAGACAACATTTAGAAGATATGGTCATTATGAATTTGTGGTTATAACTTTCGGTCTTACAAATGCACTAACCACTTTTTGTGTCTTATGAATAGCATATTCAATAAATATTTGGATAAATTTGTACTTGTATTTATTTATGATATACTTATCTATACTAAAACTAAAGAAGAGCATGGAGAACATCTCGTAACAGTGTTGAAAATATTAATGGAATATCAATTATATGCCGAGTTTAGCACATATTACTTTTACCAAAAACAAACTCAGTGCTTTGGACACATTATCACAAAAGAAGGACTAGCAGTGGATCTTGACAAGTTAAAAGCCATCATGAATTGACCTACTGTTATAAGCAAAATCCATCCGTGAGGATGGATCCAACCTATTCGGTAGTCATGCCGACTACAAACCTCTTTGGTATCTATGCAAAAGGCAAAGCTACCCACACCTAAGATGATCCTATGTCCAAGGTGGTAAAAGGGAAAATAAAGAGAGGTGAAGGACTTGGAAATAATCCCTCTTTGGATCACCCTGAATGGGTTTTAACCTCTAACAATTTCTAGGATGGCCCAGAGGCCAGAAAAAAAGGTGAAAATGGGTAGGATAATTGGAAAAATAGCTTGTTGGTTTTTTGGAACAGCAAACAAAATAGTAAGTAACAATTGGAAAACCCACTTTAAGCACAAGAAAGTAAGCAAGGTTTGACTACCGGGTCAACCGAGGTCTAGGAAACTTACCGGGGTGAATATTTGAGTAATATACTTATCAGAAAATACCTAAAACCGCCTATAAAAAATGCAGAGTTATGTGTTTAAAGGTTGTTATATGCGGACAACGAGCTAGAATATCAAAATTTATCAGTGTTTTACCTTGAAAATAGCTCCTAGGAAGTTTAACAATTATTGGGAAGTGAGCCAAATGAAATGGCAATGAAGCTGGTCATGAAATTTGTTTCAAGAATTTATTTTTCATCCTTACAAGAAGCTGCTACAGCCATGAAAAAATTATTAATTCGGCCGTATAAAACCATTGGGATGGCCATTGTGCTATGCAAGTTAATTACTGAAAATTCAGGCATCTTTAACAATTTAAAATGGCTGAAAGTGTGGGGAAGTGAGGACTGAAAAAAGGCTGACTCGATTAATGTATTTTATCAAGATTTTAGTTTATTAACTAAGCATGCAAAAGGTTGACCATACCATTTTGAAGGTCCTCCCGAGCAGGCTCACACCCTTTTTATCGCCAAGATCACCTTAGGTGTAGGAGACTGAGTGGGAAATTAATTGGATGAAACTGGAATACCTCATGCAGTTCAGCGGAAGAGGGGTTGGCCCTTCCTCGTCACTAGTGTAGTATTCCACAAATACCTCATGCAGTTCAAAAGGAGAGGGGTTGATCCTTCCTCGTCACTAGCATAGTATTTGTTGTTTCAAGAAAATATAAAATACTCACTAACCGACACTTAAGAGACCAACAACGAGGGGACTTTGACTGAGGATTCCCTAGTTTCGACACTTAGAGTTCTAGAAAAATTGAAATGCTTGAAATGAAAGGACCAGTCCATCCACGTGGTGAGATCACCGCTTGCTTTCACAAGAGAGTCTCCTGGTCTAAACTGCAAAATTGAAATCTAAACTAAATACATATAATAATACACCCTATAATGGGCTCCGAGCATACATATATATACATAGTAATTTGTTTTTATGAATGGGGTGGATCCTTGCTTGGTTTTCAGTTTGTTTTTTTTTTGGGTGGGGCGGACCCCTGCTTTTTGTTTTGTTTTGCATTTTTTTCTTTTGCGGTTTTGCTTTTGCGAATTAACCCTCTTGGGGTGCGAGCTGTAAGAGAACACGTCAATAAATAAAATGCATCAAACAACAATGAAAAAGCAAGCAAGTATGTACCAAAATTGAATTATCCATCCCAAGGAATGGGACTGGTTTCCCTCACGGGCGGAAAAGCTGCCATGGGCGAGGAAAGAGCCAGTTGGTTCCTTGGTTAGTGGGCTGGTTTGTCAGTGAAAAATGTAAATTAAAACTTATGAAAATGCTGGAAATTAATCAAAGTAGTGTGTGAAAGGTTTTAATCTCATGGGTTATGTGCAGATTGATAAAAATACTCAAAAATTACTGAGAATTCTAAGGTTGTCCTATGTTTTTTGTTTGATGCCTTGTTTGTCCTAATGCCTCAAACAGGACATGGGATGGTTCCCTAATGCTTAGGAAGAGCATCCAGGGCAACCGAGTAAAGGGGCTTAAACTGAGAAACAACTTTTGGATTTTAAGTATGAAAAAATGAAAAAATAAAATAAATTCTTACATACAAATAAACAAGTGAAAGGGAAAGAGGATGACCACTCAAACCAACAAGGATAGAGTGACTTAAGGTATGTCTTAAACTGCCAACATCAAGTGGTCAAGTGCTCCTCCTAATTCAAAAAACATGCATGAAGATCCATATAAACAAAGGCAATTATTGTTAAGAGTTAAGAAATAGCAAATAAACCCAAGGAAACAACAAATAGCACCTAGTTAACCAATCCCATAACCGATATCTAACATTAAGAAAATATAAGTCCCTCAACCCTTATCATGCATACAAACTAATCCCAACAGCTACAAGTGAGAACGAGCAAGTGTATTCTAATACCCACGAGTGAAAACCAGTAGTACTTAGTTATATTACTTCAAGTTCTAACTATTTACAAAAGACCCTTCTCATTATATAGGAATTGAGGCTAGGTTTAGGGTTTACATGACACATGTCACTCTTTGAAAAGTGACAAGTGTGACAAGTCAAATCACTTTCGACTTTTGTTGCAGATATTTCTCCCTACAGATAGGTAGAAACTCTCGTAGGATAAAGCAGGATGCACTGACTCTATGCTAAGACAAAAAGAAAACAAATGCTACCTTGAGTTCCTGAACTAATCTTTACAACAAGATTAAATGCATTCAGAAGAGATGAAAGACGTAACTCACCTTCCAATTCAATGTTTGTCCCGCTTCTAGCTCTTGATCCCGAAGCTCTAATGTAGAACCTGTTGAGATCAAACAAAGGACAAGCATGCAAGCTTCCAAATACTTTGAAGCAAAGATTAAATTCAAATCTAGACTAGATACATTTCATATCAAAGATTTATACAATACACATGAAATGGGAAAAACAAGACAAGTTATCTTATATTACAAACTTGAAGAGTACTTACAAAGGTTGCTTGATATCCAAGCCAATCCTCCAGCTCCAAGTGCTTCCTCTAGCTATCTCTGCAGAAGTCTGAAGATCATAGGTTTGATGCCCCAAAAGTCCTCCTTTTGCCTCATGGAAGGCCTCTCTCTTATAGCATATGGGAAGATTAACCAACAAGAGAGAAGTGTGGATCTATGGAGGGTTTAGTGGATCAAGCCAGCTAAACAGAGAAGGAGTTAGGATTGAACCAAAGGTGGTAATCCCAACAAAATCTCCTCGAAGATTGAATCCCAAAGTCCAAGGCAAAAAGGCTAATTTCGAACTACCGTGCCCCTACCACTGAGCATAACACGGTAGTACCGCGCCCCAAAGGAGGAGCAACATGCGGTAGTGATGACTACCACACCCATGTAGATATGCAGAGAACGGTAGTGCTCACAAACAGGGCTAAGTTGGGTTGGCAGATGGCAGAAAAAGGTTTTGCTTTCAGTGTTTAGTCAATGGTTTTCATTCTGGATGTTTAGATGATCTTTAAGGGAAACTGTCGTTTAGGTTGCTAGTGCAAGGACGCGACACTAATACATAATGTGTAATATTGAGGTATAACAGATGCCCCCTAAAGTGTTAGGTCAGAAGAGACTGATGGCCGAAAGACATTACAAATATGGTTCGGAGATAGCATCGAGGGGAGAAACAAGGATCTGAAACATAAACAAAATGTCAGATATACCACCGAGGCAGGCATTCCCATGCTCGAAAACAAATGACTCAAAGCATGGCTGCCGACCAATACATTGCAGATCCATGAGTACTGAGATGATACCGACTGTAGACAAATCATGGCTACTATGAACAAGCGTAGATCCATGAGACAATAATGACACAGCCACGACCAATACATAAGTGGATCTATGTGACAGTACAGAATAAATCTCCATTGCAACCTGGATGTAATCAAAATACAAAACGGTGTCCAGGGTCTTCTACCTGATCGCGAACTATACGAATCTAGCCATGTGATTACAAGGTGTTGAAGTCGAACATGGTAGAAACCATTTGATTACCGGTCAATGATGTGAACCGTTAACAAATGCGAGGGAAATCACCAATGATGACAATGATCCCCAAGGTATCTATAGTACATCTCAACAAAATGCGAATAAAGGAGTCGATGTCGAGCATCCGAGAGATCATTCAATCAGAGGTCAATGATGAAAACCTACTATTGAATACGAGGAAACCTGCCATTGAGACATGCAGGTACCAAGGTCCTAGTGGTTGATCCCTAAGCCTAATTCCTGGATAGTGATTTGGTGTCGACAGGAATAGACTCGTCGAAGGTGGGCCATAATGATTCCCACATCATCGACACGAAATCAGAACGAGAGATAGTATGGACCGATGAAACAATATAATATGTACTGACACAAAGGGAAGGTTTGACATGAAGTGGAGGTGGACTCAAGGTAATAACCCTTTGAACATATAACGGCATGAAACAGAGCTTGGCAGCAGGGACTACTTGAACGGACAGAACCACAGAAAGTGTGAACTCATAGCAATAATGAGGACGCATGATCATAATGATGACACTATCAGCAAGACTGACTACCCAAAACAAACAAGGTGAGGATGCATGCCATGTTCAAAGGTGACGACTCACAAGCTGCCAACAAGGTAAACTTGACTCATTTTCCCATTTTCCCCCGACATGATGGACGAGTACCTCTTTGTTGTTTTACGAGCTTGAGGAGGATAACAGATGCTCGGTATAGCTCATCTCATAGATGAGTCCAATCTCACATGTTTTTCGAACCTGAGAAAGGAGGGGTTCGTCCCAAAGTGGGCCCTTTGATGTTGAATTTTAACGAGTCCAAGGAAGGAAAACTCGTTCGTCATTTCATGTTTAGAGAGTCTGAAAAGAACTAAAGAAGACTCCAACGGTCCTTTTTCGTAAGGTTAGCCTCATTGCCCGAAAAAGGGTAAAACAACGTGGGAGAGGACTCTTCCAGTCATGATTGGCTGGAGTATTCCTTTTTCGTAAGTAGTGCCCCCTAGTCCGAAAAAGGGGTAAACTATCACTAGGGAGACAATCATTCAAATCCTTTTACAAGCATGAACGAATCAATTTCGCTTGGCCATCTTTTCTTATTTTAGGAGTCTGAAAAGAGCTTAAAGAGGACTCCATGTACAACTTTGTCATGGTTGATGACCGAGTACGACAAAGGAAAAGTAAACTCGGCACAGTTCCTTTTCCGTAAATAGTCTAGCGAGGCCGGATAAAGAGATAAACCTATACTCGTTAGACACACCTTTTTACTCCAATTGTTTAACGAGCATGATAATGGTATCAAAAGCACTCGGAATCTTTTTCATGTTTGGATCCAGAGCACGAAAAAGGAAAAGTAAGCTCAAACCACTTTTCATGTTTTAACCAGAGCACGAAAAAGGAAAAGTAAGCTCAAACACCATCTTACTGTTTTTAACAAGCTCGAAGATAGGTTGGAAGAATTCTCATGATGTCTGCTTCATTTTTTAACGAGCTTGTAACAGAAAATGAACTATGCTCAGGATAATTTTCATGGTTTAATGAACTCGAAACCTAAAAAGGAAAGTATGCTCGAAAATGTTCCCAATGGTGAACTTCTTCCCGTCATGAAATCCAAAGGTTGGTACATGCCCCCCAGCATGATTGCTAGAAGTAAGTGACTTAGCTCCAACGTGGTGTGGAGAGGCGATCGAGTTGACTTCAACATGACTTCCAGAGGTTGAAGACATGCCCCCAAGCTTCATTTCATTCGCCTAAGGTATAGGCGAGTGAAAAGAAGGTTCAGGTACTAAGTCTACGAGGAAACTCGACTGAAAGGGAAAGGATATGTTTCATTTTTTAACGAGCTTGACACAGGAGTAGAACTTTGCTCAGAATACTGGTTTCATTTTTTAATGAGCTTGAAGCCAATGGTAAACTCTGCTCACGGTTAAGGCCCATTGACGGGTTCCTTCCCAACATGATGACCAGAGGTTGGTAAATGCCCCCAGCATGGTTGCTAATGGCTAAACATGCCCCACAAGCTTCGTTTCGTCTGACTACTCTTCTTCCTTACCCAAAAATCCTGGCTACTAATCCGAATGTGTTCAGCAGGGGGGGTAGGGAGAACCAGGACCAAGTGACCCAGGCAGATGAAATGAAGGTTCAAATGCTAACTCTAGCGAGAGACTCGAACAAATGGAAGGGAGATCTATTTCATTTTTACACAAGCTTGAAATAGATAATAACAATGCTTGAAAGGGTCCTTTTTATTTTTTAATGAGCTTAAAATAGAAAGAAATTATGCTCGAAGGTAGTTTCATTTTTACGCAAGCTTGAAACCGAAAGTAAACTATGCTTGGGATTGGTTTCATTTTTACACAAGCTTAAAACCAAAAGTAAACTGTGCTTGAGGGTCGGTTTCATTTTTTAATGAGCTTGAAACAGAGAATAAACTATGCTCGTAGGTAGTTTCATTTTTATGCAAGCTTGAAACCGAACGTAAACTATGCTTGGGATTGGTTTCATTTTTACAGAAGCTTAAAACCAAAAGTAAACTGTGCTTAAGGGTCGGTTTCATTTTTTAACGAGCTTGAAACAAATAATAAACTATGCTCATAGGTACCTATTTCATTTTTTAACGAGCTTGACATAGAAAGGGAACTATGCTCATGGTGACCTGTTTCATTTTTTAACGAGCTTGACACATAAAGGGAACTCTGCTCAAAATGATGGTTGGTTTCATTTTTACACAAGCTTAAAACCAAAAGTAAACTATGCTTGAAAAAATGGTTTCATTTTTTAAGGAGCTTGACACCGGAATAGAACTTTGTTCCATTTCCCCCCTTAGGGGGAAGAAACCACTAAAACATGTGGAACATTTAGGGAAGTCTGGTGACTAGGAGTCATGCGATGAGTGGGCATCACAAAGGAAAGTTGATCGATGGTCATTACATTCCCATGAAGGGGAAAATACATCACTCGAAAGAGTGAGGACACTGCAGCCTTCATTGCATAGACGTAATCATGTCCAAGGAGTAGATTAAAATCTAAGGGACCTTGGACTACCATGACATCAATACAGACAGTTTTCCCTCCCAAAGTGATAGGTAACCGAGGAAGGGACCCTAAAGGTCTAGTAGGCCTTCTATTGAAAGCCAATATCTGGTCAGTGACAGGCACAAGCCGAGGAGAACCTAAGGCTTGCCAAGCAGTTGAGGATAAAATACTAACAGAAGCTCCCTCATCCACTATGGTGCGAAATATTTCCTTATTGAAAACTCCTACAGATATCTGAAAAGGAACACTCGAAGGGAGACGAGATTTTGTTAGACCATTCCAATCAAAGGAAATAACCTCAGTACTTGGAGGGGGTGTCGCAGAAACGGACAGGGTTTCCCCTTGCCGAGGACATTTTGAAATGATAAGGAAAACATTAGTGGTTTCCAATTCACTCTTGCTTGGAAGATAAGAATGAGACGAAGATTGTGTCAAGATGACTGCTTCAGTCTGGACTTTCTCCAATGAAAGAGTGGGATCGAGTGGAGATGACAGCGATTCGATCACTTCACTCTCGGAAGGGAGAGTGGGATCAATTGCAGATGAAACTGAATTGATCACTTGGTCAACCAGTGGGGGGTCAAGGGACAACATACTATTGTTTGTTGGAAGCACCGGTTGAGAACTAGTAATATCTTCCAACCACCACGAGGCTTCATCCATGCTTGGACAAAGGAAAGTACAGTGCATACCCTTGCATATCAAATAGGGATATAGGACTTTACCCTTCCGACCCTTCACTAAGGGGTCACTGGTTGAGGGAGTGTCATCGACATGATGGTCAGAGGTCGATGATACAAGTGGTTTTGGTTTTTTAGACCACACTTCGGATACACGGGAAAGATCGGGGCAATCCTTGAGAAGGTGATCACCCTTACAAAGTTAAGGGAACTTGGGCTTACGGGGTGTTTTCATAGAATGAGTGCCATTAGAGGCAACTGGTTTACGCTTGGACTCTTTCTTATCCTTCTTCTTCTTAACTTTCCTTTTCTTCTTCTTCTTATCCACCTGATTACTAACACTATTGCTTTGATTGGGCGAGGAAGAAGGAACGGAAGAAGATTCATATGACGAAGAAGGAGAAGGATTAGTTTGGGATTGACTCTCTCGTGGTGGAGAATTAACATTCGAAACATTGGGTGCAATCAAAATTGCCGGATTGAATAACCATACCGGTAATCCTATGGTTAATCCAGGAAGATTTAACGTGGCAATAAAGGGAGGACCAATATCTCCAACTGGAGGAAAATTAAAAGGTACCCCTTGAAAAGGGGTCTCCGGATTGGTAGTCCCAGAAGGAGCATGGGTGCATGGAGGTCGATTCTCCATGGAACAAAACTAAGTGATGTGGAAAAAGTCTTGTTAAAAAGAACTCAAAAACCCTCAGGCAACCGAGCGTGCGAAAGGGCAGCTAGGAAAAGACAAGGCTCACAGGCCAAAAGAGCAAGCTCAAAAAACTATACTGAGGCCGCTGCCACAGTAAGCGAGCTGTACATCAAAACGGCCAGAATTCCAATAAGCAGCCCTACAAAGAAAAAGACCCTCTACAAGATAGTAAGAAAAATCTCCTAACTAAGAGATGGAGACCTCAACAAATTGTATCCTTTGCAAGGTGATGAAATCCAAGTCGAACAATACAAAATGAGAGACCAATAATGGAAGGATATCCCTCTACCGAAAGGGATCCTGGGTAAAGAGCCCTAGAAGAAAAGTCACTAAGCTACCTCTTTCATGACACGTTGGAAAAGGTTTTCAGCGCTTCTGCCTTATCACCCTTGCACTATGAATACAAGGAAGACAATGATCGATGTTTCCTTAGGGCTAAGTGGAGTGCGGCATTCCACAGAGTCCGTCTGGTTCTCAATCTCACGGCGGTTTAACCCCTGAAAGTTTAAAACAGTCAGGAGGCCCCTCCACAAACTGGTGTATGACCGTGTCAACAAATACTAGAGGATTTTAGTTCCCTGAAGACAACGACTATGTCTCAGATGAAAAATGACAAGGGGGAATTATTTTGATGCCTATCCCCGGTGTCCTACCTAACTACCAAATTCTTCTGATTTCCTCAAGTGAGGTTAATGTTGGTTTAGTTAGGGAGATTAATTTTAGAGGTTATCTTACACAATCGGGTTATGGAAGTGCAACTTGATGGTGTTGTGACGACTCAAACCATGCAAATGAAGATGAATCGAAATGAGCTTTTCTCTTCAATGAACACTAGCTAAAGTAAGGAAGAATTCTTTCCATTCCCAATATGCAGAACCCAATGCACATGCAATTTTATTCCTTTTCAAAATGATAGAAAGAAGTAAAATATGTACCCAAAACTAACCCAAAGCAATGAAAAAGTTCTTCACATGAACACCAAACGTAACGATTTTAATCCATTTCTTATATTTTCACACTTGAAAAAGACACATCCAAGTTACGGAAAGAAAGATTCTACAAACGTTTCCAATTAGATGGAAGACAAAGAAAAGCACTCAATAATTCTATCTTTAACTCGAATGTACACGAATCTGAAACAAGCATTTCTTCTTCTTATGAATTTGAGACCAAGAATTGCAAATGATCAAATTAAAGCAAGAAGAAAATATATTTTTTCCAGTTTCGTGAATATAGCAAAAGAGTGACAAAACTAAGCTTCTCTTTGGACTAAAGCGGAGACAAGGAATCAATCTTTCCTAACAATCATTAGATAGGATGTAAAGGAAATAAGATGCCAAGCAATTCAAACACACGAAACCAAAAAATGATCTCAAAACCTTAATATGGGTCAAAACGACTATAGGATGCATGATTCAAGCAAAACACTAGTGTTTACTCAAAGGGCCAACATGGATCCAAATCTCGAAAAGACCCAAAAATAACCAAACAAACCAAATAAAAACACTTTCCAGGAACTACCGCGAGCCTGCAGGCAACCAGGGAGAGGTACTGATAGACTACCGCGCTCTAGACAGTGGTTAAGGCGCGGTACTATCGCTCTGTAGGAAGTTACGGGGGCGCGATAGTGTGTGAATAGGGGGAAAGAAGCAGAATTTTGAGAAAAGATTTTGACTTTTCAAGGGTTTTCCAACCCAGAGGACTTACTGATTTGTAACAGAAGTCTAATGCATAGAACAGGGAAGTGAATGAGGGTAAAAGAACCCAATTCTTACAATCAATGAGTGAAATTGAAATCAAACTTCACAAGCAAAGAAAATGGATTCAAGTCCCCAGCGGAGTCGCCAGTTTTTGTTGTAGATATTTCTCCCTACGGATAGGTAGAAACTCTCTTAGGATAAAGCAGGATGCACCGACTCTATGCTAAGACAAAAAGGAAACAAATGCTACCTTGAGTTCCTGAACTAATCTTCACAACAAGATTAAATGCATTCAGAAGAGATGAAAGATGTAACTCACCTTCCAATTCGATGTTTGTCCCGCTTCTAGCTCTTGATCCCGAAGCTCCAATGTAGAACCTATTGAGATCAAACAAAGGACAAGCATGCAACCTTCCAAATACTTTGAAGCAAAGATTAAATTCAAATCTAGACTAGATACATTTCATATCAAAGATTTATACAATACACATGAAATGTGAAAAACAGGACAAGTTATCTTATATTACAAACTTGAAGAGTACTTACAAAGGTTGCTTGATATCCAAGCCAATCCTCCAGCTCCAAGTGCTTCCTCTAGCTATCTCTGCAGAAGTCTGAAGATCATAGGTTTGATGCCCCAAAAGTCCTCCTTTTGCCTCATGGAAGGCCTCTCTCTTATAGCATATGGGAAGATTAACCAACAAGAGAGAAGTGTGGATCTATGGAGGGTTTAGTGGATCAGGCCAGCTAAACAGAGAAGGAGTTAGGATCGAACCAGGTGGTAATCCCAACAAAATCTCCTCGAAGATTGAATCCCAAAGTCCAAGGCAAAAAGGCTAATTTCGGACTACCGCGCCCCTACCACTGAGCATAACACGATAGTACCGCACCCCAAAGGAGGAGCAACACGCGGTAGTGATGACTACCACGCCCATGTAGATATGCAAAGAGTGGTAGTGCTCACAAACAGGGCTAAGTTGGGTTGGCAGAAAAAGGTTTTGCTTTCAGTGTTTAGTCAATGGTTTTCATTCTGGATGTTCAGATGATCTTTAAGGGAAACTGTCATTTAGGTCGCTAGTGCAAGGACGTGACACTAATACATAATGTGTAATATTGAGGTATAACAACTTTCCAAAGATTTATTTCAAAATTAAATATTTATCCTTGGCATGAAAAATAAAATATTACAATATGTCTTAGAAATGATAAGATACTAGAGAAAAGACTTTGAAGACAAAACTGAAATGCCATGTCAACATTTGCTTTGGGATTTGTGGCCCCCATGGCGCTTGTGATGGCTAATCATAGGCTGGATGATTCCATCATGGATAAAATTTGCAAGTGTCAAGAGGCCATCCATGGCTGTTGAATTAACTAGGAATGATACTCTGAAGAGTGGAGGAAAAGCTTTCTTCCGGCACTAGATTTTTTGGCCAAAATGAGGTTCCGGTCATTCCCATAACATCTTCAGGAAATACAAACCTAATTTCTAAGTTTAGATATTGTAGCATTGAATTTCTCTCTGTCCCGGTCATTTTGACTATTCATGTGCGAAATTTCGCCTCCGGATGAGGGAGATATAGCAGTTTTGGCTCATGCAAGCATTTGGTGGGAAATTACTTGGTTGAAGGCTTTTGTCAAACACTTAGTGGACAGCCTTGGTTGAGGGATTTTGTCAAACGTTTAGTGTGAAGCCACCTACAGCTCTATCCTCTATGAACTCCTCTCAACATTTCAATAACTCCCATAGGTGATCAGACCAAAACACAGGCAAAAAGACCCTTGGGGGGAACCTGCATTTTCACAAAAACACCTAGATCTCGAGTTTTGGTTATGAAAACAATGTTTTTACAATCAAAACGGGGGTTCCAAGTCAGAATGGTACGGATACCCCCTAATGTTTTTCTAAATCGAAATAAAAAGTAACCAAACACGCGATTCATTGAAACATCAAATCCATAACTTAGTTTTAACTCAGACATGCAATCTGGAAAATCTTTGGCACCCCAAATCACTGATTGAAGCAAGGAGTAAAATCAGAAAATAAATGTTGTAGGATGAATATCTGAAACTTCATCCTCAACTTACCCTCCAAACAAGCTACAGAATCCATCCCATACTCAAAACCATTGATCCAACTGAAAACCCCCAACCTCTTCACCATAAATTCGAGAAAATGAACCATGCAAATTTTTATATTCATAACCCACCCTCTAAATCTTGAACCAAAGCAAATAATGCAATTTTTGAGATAAATTAGAGGTGGAAACTTATTATGCATGCACAAATCCATGAATTGGGGCTTGTAGATGTTTGTTTCCCTGCGAAAAATCCCCCACCTCCATGACCTCCATGGCTGCAAAATATCAACCTCCATTGTTGCAGAATCTCCACTGTGCAAAATATATGGGTGAATGAATGGCATGGGCGTGAATGGGGAAGAAGGAAAGACCCCAAGTCGAAATTGCATGAGAGTGGGGGTGCGTGGCACTCTTCTCTTGACTTGATATGCATGCCAACCCATTTAATTAGAGCTGCTTACCCTTCCCATCATGACTTGATGGTTGGAAATGTCAATTAGTGGAGAGTGCTTAGGTTATTTGTTGGGTGGGAGGTCTCAAGTTCAAAACTCCCCACCTCCAATTTTTATTTTACCAAAACCTCCCTAATTTAAATAATTACAAAATACATACTGTATATTTTATAATTTGTGCCCAAATCATTTTCCATATTTAATCCATTTCATCCTGAACTTCCGGAGATCGGTAGGTGGTCATACGGTGTTGGAATTGAGAAAATGATGGCTCGTTGGAAAGATTATTCAGAGCACCATAATACACAATGATATAATTTCTTGAAATGTGAACAAGAAAAGTTTTATAACCATCGGAATACATGGATTTAGTTGGCTCCGCTAAGTGACCAATGAAAGGGGCCAACGTTGAATTTTTGCAAACTGTGCTCATATCTCTTGAAATATGACACGATTATCCTAGAAATATAGATTGATGAAATGGGAGTGTTCTATACCTCAAGAATAACCTTATAGTATCCTTTCAAAGGCCTTGAAAGAAGGGTGTCCAAAACAAGCCAAATGAGGCCAATTTCCACTTAACTGAATACCAACGAGGCTTAGTCAAACATTGTGGCCCTGATGGTTGCTTTGAATATGCCCCAAAAGGTGATAGTATGCTCAAGAATACTTAAATATGACTACCATTTAGCTTTACCACCCAAAATTCAATGTAAGGGACATGACCAATATGGAATCCAACCACTTTACTTGTCTTTAACCCTGACTTAGTGACTCAACAACTGCTCACTAATACTCCTTATTGTCCCAACATGTAATTATGAACCTTCCCGTACTCATTGATTCTAACCCACTGACACTCTTTAATAAACTTAAAAGTCACTTTTGAACTTAAGTGACATCCTGAAAGTGAACCACTGATACTCTTTAGATGGGGAAAGAGTTGAATGAAACAACTCCTACCACCTCTTTGACGGAAATTGAAGTATGTAGGGTTGCTTAAAGAAACCCCCTCAGGAATATTTTTATCTATGAAACAACATGTTGAGCCCAAACAACTTTTTGGTTCAACACCTATTCCTAATAATGTAACCAATGTAAGATCCTTTATGGGCCTTGTAGGTTACTATAGGAGGTTTATAGAAGGATTTTCAAAGCTAGCATATCCTATAACTCCTCTTCAAAAGAAAGGAACAAAATTTGTTTGGTCATAAAATTGTGAAGGAAGTTTTCAACAGTTAAAACATATCCTTAATATTGCATCTATTTTGAATATTTTAGACCTATATAGAGACTTTGTACTCTACATATATGCATGTAAATAGGGACTAGGTGGAGTACTCTTACATGATAGTCAAGTAGAATGCTATTAATCCCGAAAATTGAAAGAACACGAGAGAAACTATGCTACTCACGACTTAGAGCTTGCTGCTATAATTCATGCATTGAAAGTATGGAGACATTACTTATTGGGTAGAAGATTCTTATTGTTGACTAACAACAATGGGCTGAAATATTTATTTGACTAGCAAAACTTAAATGCTAGGAAAGATACATGGTTGGCTTTTCCTAATGCATATGATTTTGAGATCAAACATATAAAGGGTAGATAGAACATAGTGGTTGATGCATTAAGTAGAAGTAAGTGTGTAATTTAGATGACTATTTTTAGTAATTGTGAATCTGGTTTGAGAAATAGGGTAAACGAGTCCTCATTAATGATGAGTTCTATACACAAATGAAGATAAATTTGCAACAATTAGGGACTAAACAAAGATATGCAGATTACCAAATGTTTGAAGAGGAATTATTGACATATAAGGGTAGATTACATTCCTAATTTAGTGGATTATGGATGAGCTATGTAAAAATCCTTAATCAAGGTATCCTGAATATCAAAAAATGATCACATTAGCAAAGAAACAATATTATTGGCCTAGAATGAAAAGCGGCATAGTTGAGTACATAGTAAGATGTTTAAAATGCTAGCAAATTAAAGTTGAACATCGACATCCTACTGGAGTGTTACAGCCTTTTCCAATTCCGTAATAGAATTGGGAGGTTATTTATGTGGATTTTATCATTGGTTTTCAAAAAAATAGAAAACAATATGATGCAATCATGGTTGTAGTGGATAAGTTAAGTAAATCTACTCATTTTATTCCCATCAAATCTATTTTTAAAGCAATACGCATTGCAAAAATATTTATGAAAGAACTGTTCATATTACATGGGGTACCTAAAACTATCATTTCAGATAGAGATTCAAAAGTCACGTCAAATTTTTGGAAAACATTGCTTGAAGGAATAGGCACATGGTTGAGTTTCAACACTACTTATTGTCCACAAACAAATGGGAAAACATAAAGGACCAATCAAATATTGGAAGACATGCTTCACATGTATGTGATGGATAAACCAACTCAGTGGGAGAATTACCTACACTTAGTAGAATTTTCATATAACAATGGTTATCTGGCATCTTCAAAGATGAGCCCATTTGAAATTCTCTATAGTAGAAGATGTAATACACCTATTCATGCTTGGTCCTGACATGCTTAAGGAAATATAATATGAGGTAAAGAAAGTTAGACACAGAACTTGAAGACATGTAATGTCCCCCGGGGCTATAAAATGGACTTAGGGACATATCATTAGCTCTAAGAGGCTAATTACAAAATTTAAGCACAGTGGAGAAATAGAATAAATACTTAATTTCATTTTTCACAAATTAATTACGACAAAATATCGATAATCACAAATTAATTAAAATAAATTTTACATCTCAACAAGCAATTGAACCAAGGTTGGGAAAGCTTATCCAACATTGTCTAACATCATTATACATCCACCCCAAGCCATAACACAGGTTACTTGCACCCAAAAAGGTCATTTCCAACAATATGTCATTAACTAGTTAATTAAGGTAATTAATGCACTAATTACTACACTTAACTTACAAATGACGACACTTAGCATAAAATAATTTGTTCAACTAATTAACGCAATTTATCAATCCCAATGGCTAATTAACACCTACAGTCGTGTAAATATGACCAAATAACACTTTTTAAATAATTAAACATAATATACATGAAAATGAGATACCCTGACTAGTCAACTAGTTAATAAACACTGCTAGTAATTCAATCGAACCAATCATACTGAGTTCCGAGAAACACATAGGTGAAGGTACATATATGTAAAATAGCATTCTACAAAAATAAAGTACCAAAAACGGATCTTATGGTTGTACATTCATCTTTTACCAAAACAGAGATTCAAATCCAAAAACTAGTTACCAATTTCACCATTTTGAAGCTAGTTTCCAATTCTAGTTTTCAAAAGAAATTCATCAAGAAGGAACTGACAACCAGAGATTTGGATCAACATATTAGAGTTCATATATAGTCATGTGTCTGTAGCTTCATACTCATATATAGTCCACATTTCAAATCCCAAATCTAGCTATGACAACCTCTCCGAAAAGAATAACAGTTCGAGAAATAGACTAGGATCACGATAACAAACTTTATAGACTATCTTGGAATCTCTTTCACACATATAGTCAAACATATCAGATGCAAATATCAGATCTGAATCAAGTAACTCATATAGACATTTTAACAAACACTTCTTTTGCAAATTCTCGAATCTAGCTAAAACTATTTTTCTGGAAAACTAGTAATTGAAAAACAATTGGATTCATTGCAAATGGATTACGTAGACCTTTCTAAAAATATCCCACATTCGAATAACACATTCTACCAATATTATCAGAGACATAAAAATCAGATCTATATCATAGGAGTCTCATCGACATTTTAACAAACATTTCTCTTGCAAAGTCCCAAAACTAGCTTTCGCTATTTTTCCAAAAGAACTAGTAATGGAAAAACAACCAGAATCATAGAAAATGAATTTTTCACATTTTATTCACACATTCCATTAGATATTTCATATGCACACACACACACATATCAGAAACAAATAGCCCATATAAATAAAAGACAACCACTTATCTTGCAAATTCCCGTAACTGAAATTGATCGTGCCACAATCCACCCAGCCATAGACACTGTACAAGCCAAATATTTCTTTGCACAGGTCACCCCCGAGCCGGAACCATTATGCCACAAGCAAGGGTGCACTCAACCATAAAACCCAACTATCATCGGTCCAACCACAATTCCAATGGCAAGTGGATTCCACATCACTTCCAATCCAGGACAATGGCTCCAAGACAGATAGTCACAAGTCTACCATCGGTCCAACTGTATTCCAATGGAAAATAGACCCCACTATTTCCAATCGAGGACATATAGATCCAAGACAGATAGAATCAATAAAACACTAATCTACCATCGGTCCAACTACATCCAATGGCAAGTGGATTCCACAGCACTTCCAATCCAGGACAAGCAACTTCCAGGACATATAGACTAGCAACAACTGAGTCTCTCTGCTTGGGAACATGCTCGGAAAGGGCACACCAACCATCCAAAAATACCACTGGATCACAGGCTATCACACATACCAAGGGAAACAAATCAAATTCCCAAGTGCAAAAGAGCAATTCACATGAGTGAGTGAACCAAGAACAAAGACAATGAAGCCAAGAACCAAGAATAAGAACCGAGAAGCAAAAATCAAGAGGAAATGAAGCACACACCAACCAATTCGAATTCCTCACGGAGAACTCGAGTTGGGGGAGAGAGAGAGTCACAAGAGGAGTTACTTTCCCATAATAGAAAACCACTAAGGAGGAGTTACAACTTTCATGAGGGGCAACACCAAGTGGTACTCAAGGGGGCGCACTAGGAGAGAGAGTGAATCCAATTTTAATAAAAACCATCCTGGAATAATAAAATCAAGGAGCAACACAAAATAAGAGGGTGCATAAGTCAAGAGGGTCCACTAACATAGACACAAACACTTAGGAACACACTTTCCCACTTCCCCTTGCTCGTAACATCATGGTTCCTCATACTCTTTTATGGGGCATCGGTCGATATCAGTTGTTTTATCTTATTAATTAATAATAATAACATGATAATAATAATGTGCAAACCATAGTCCCGACACCTCGTGCCATAATGTCACAACATCAAAATAATAATAACATGCTTAGGGGCTAAACTAGAGGGCATTACAAGACAACTCAAGTCATACAAAAAATTTATGCAGACCTAAAAATACTGCATAAATAATTTAGGGTTGGGGAACTTGTGTCGTTGAAAATGAAACTAAAATGAAGTTCATTGAAACCTAGGAAGTGTTCTAAACTTACTCCTAGATATTATGGACCATTTGAGACTTTATCTAGGATAGGACCAGTGGTCTATCGACTTGCATTGCTAGCTAACATCAAGATCCACAATGTACTCCATGTTTCATTGCTTAAGAAATATATTCATGACCATAATCATGTAATCGATTGGAATGATATTTAGATGGAACTAGAGGGAGAGTTCCATCCATAACCCCTGTGCATAATAAATAAGAGAGAAACATTGCTCCAGGATTGAACCATTGCTCATGTAAATGTGCAAAGGAAACATTTCGAATTAGATGAAGCCACTTGGGAAATGGAGAATTCCATGAGAGAGGCATACCATCTTTGTTTCAGACATGATTATTTATGAAGTGAAGGAACATCGAGGACAATGATACTTTAAGGGGGAGGGGATGTAATATCTTAGAATGTTTTTTTTTGTAACTAGGGGAATCTACAACTGAGGTCTAGCTTATACTCTTGTGCCACGGGGTCAATTCCATTTCAGTACCACTATACCCCTAAGTATACAAATGCTAACCCATGATGCATGGTACACAGGGCTCGGTCGAGGTTTGAACATGTGGCGTAACAAGGAGTGCCTTAACAGTGCGCCATATCGCCAACTAGTCTACACCTCGGGGGCTTAAAGGACATGGAGGTGGGATTTGATCCACTTATGTGTGCATATGTGACAAGATCATTTAATACAATATCTCTGGGTGCAACCACACATTCGACCATTACCTCAAGATGACTCCATCACTCCAAACTAGGTCCTCATGAGAATTGAACCTTGCCCACTAGTGAAAAACTCCTTGTTCTTTACCAATGGATCCAACCCCTTTGGGCCAAATTTTTGAAGGACATGAGGTTGGTATTTGATCCACTTATGTTTGCACATGTCATAATATAATTTAAGTCAATCTCTTTGGGTGTAACCACATGTTCAATCACTACCTCAAGGTGACCCCATGGCTCCAAGCTAGGCCCTCACATGAATTGAACCCACACGAGAATTGAACCCTTTCTAGTGGTGAAAAACTCCTCACTCTTCACCAATGGATCCAACCCCTTTGGGTGTAATATCCTGGAATGTTATCCTTATAATTAAACATATTTTGAAATTAGTTGTTAATTATTTTAGTTAAGACAATTATATGACATTGGAAATGAGGCACCACGAGACATTGTTTAATAGTGGTGTAAATTGTAAATATTTTCAAACATTTTTTAATATAAAGCATCCAAGGCCAACTTTGCAAGGTTGACTTAACGAGAGACCATGATACCACTAGTGGGGAAGGTAGTGTAGGTTTAAGAAGGTCAAACAACCTTTTGTTCTCTCATTAAATGATGAAGTAATCAAAACCATTTCCAAGAATATAGCCATCGCCCAAAAATATAGCCATGAGGTGTCTTCTTATTATTTAGGGATAAAAAAGTGTCGAAAAAAGGGGGATTGTCTTCCTATCCCATGAATGAGACTTTTGAATATGGGAAATAAAACATATCATAAGGAAATGACTCTTAACTATGAGCAGTGGGATGGATAGAAAATGGTTAACAGTTGGTAAGTTAATTGTGGAGTGTGTATGTGATTAATAGGACCAAACTATTTGAGTTCAATATGATTGAAAATGAGATAGGACTCTCCATAATCATATTGAAGAGTAATATAGAGTGTTGTATGAGGTAAGAAATGTGAGTGCCTAATATTTTAGTCCTATGGATTGGTGAAACATGATATCTTGAACAAGCATAAACAAGAGTACAAAACTCCCTATGCATACTACTCCGAACACTGTAAGTGTTAGGTGTGACAAGTATTGTGAGTGTACCTTGATTAGTAAATCTGATTTGAGTTTTGTAGGGTAAGTCTAACCGGGGGGAACTAAGAAACCTGAGCCCTACTTTGTCTTGGTGGTATCATGGTTTGGTTCGGGGGTGACTTCTGAGACAAACAAAAAAAACAAAGTGTCTTCAAAAGGTCTATGGTTGGGTGGTTCTTGGACCTAGCCAAGTTAGTTTCTTGGAGAGCTAAACTTTGGAACATATAAGTTACTCTATTGTTACTATTTCCATTATGATTTCCATATCGATGGGTTAAATTCATTTTATTGTTCTTTATGTACAAAATTTAGTCTACATGATGCATGCAAATAGAAAGTACATAAATAAATGTTTATTAAGTAATGGAAATGAAGTCATGTGCATTTATGTAGAAACTATTGTGAAATAGATAAACAAGAATTTCTTCAAACTATTTACCCAGCATTTTAGTGAAAGAACATCTTGCTTCTAAAATTGCAATAGATATATTATGTTTATATTTCCATTCAAAACACAAAATGATATAGACCGAATCTTTGAATAAATATACTCATGAGTACACACACACATGCAGTGTTTACATGTTTATATTTTATCTACGTGAAAATAGAACATACATACATATTCTATTTGCATTTCCATTTAGAAACAAATTATATAGAGAGAGAGAGAAATGTTCATATTTCTTATCAACTAAACAAATCCTCTCATCGACAAAATGATAATCAAAACCTTGAGAAAAATCAACCATGTAGGGAGTATAAGACTTGTATACTTTTATATTTTGTTTAATGGCTTATCCAAATAAAAGTTGTTATGAATCTGAGTTATAAAGTTAGGATATATTCATACCTATTATAAAAATTGAGGGTTGAATAATCAAGAAAGCCCTACAATTACAACACCTAGCAAGTAATGAAACTCTTATTTATCAATGACAAAAACAACAAATGTAATAAACTATTTGAATACCAAGTTGAAGAGGTAAAATAATATAGTTATACATAGTTTAGGACAAATGGTCGGTTGGCCAAGAAAGTCCTTATTAACGCAAAAAGAAGAATGGTATTAAAACGATAAATACCTATATTTAATATATGTAATTTAACAAAGAATTGTTAAAGAAAAATAATTGATTCTATGGAGAATTGATAGACACATGTGCAAATGCACGAGTTCGAATCCAGAATAGGGTATTGGTAGATTTTCGAGTCGACACAAAGATATATGAACCCCCTACTTCTAAATCTTCTATGTATGTTCATAACGATGCATAGCTCAAGTAACATACATGAGCTGGACCGATAACTCCAAAAACCCTTGACAATATAGAAAGAACCCAAATTAAAACATCCCTTATAATCGTAACTAATTATGACCACAATTATTGTCAACAGAGTATTAAAAAGTGTAAATGCATCAAAGAACAATATATGTATATACCTATGCTCGAATGTATGGCACCAAGCCAAGCCAAGCCAAGCCAAGTCATGGGATCGGCCGTGAGACTCCTCCAAAAATCCTCTCTTCTTGGACGTTAAGACAAACCGTGGAAAATTCGAGAGTATGGTGTAATGAACGATGAGTTAATCAACAAACCCAAGCCAACTCTACGACATTAAACCCAATGCACGAAATTTCCGCCTCTCGTGCCCAACGATTATCAAATCGTATACATTTAACTCAAATATCAACCTCCCTGCAGAAGTGAAAGGAACAAGAGGTGGTGAAATGCTAGGTGTTAAAATTCCAAGAGTAAACAATTAAGTGTCTCAAGGAATGAACAACCGTTAATAACCTTGCAGTTAGTATCATAAGGATAACCCATAGCCATCGATTCATACCCATGACACTTTCAAATCGTTGATACTCCATGTTGATTTAATCATGTGATTGAAATGACGAACATTGCACTATTTTTTTCCACGGAAAAAAAATAAAAATAAATAAATCGCATTCCCTTTATATTAAGAAAACGCATCTTACATAGTCCATGTATGGACTGCTTCATATCTTCAGTTCTATGGGCATATCCCATGATAAGTCACGAGTATTTGTTTCTCTTCTTCAATACATTATGTTCATGATAAAAAATATGATAAGTCAGGAGTATTTGTTTCTCTTCAATACATTCTGTTCATGATAAAAAATACGAGTACATTCTGTTCCTGATAACAAATATGAGTACATTATGTTCATCATCAAAAAGTATAGATTTTATGGATAGATCATTTTGTCCCCTCTGTTCTAATATTCCTACAATCAGGATGGATTAGTAGATTGTAGCCCAACTTCAATAAGGAATAGGACCCCGGTCATCTTCCGTGATATTGTCATTGGTGCACTCCCATTTCTGCCACATGCACTTCCCAAATTGAAGCCCAATTTTGGATAATTGGTCCGTTGTAAGGTGCCTCTCTCGATACACATGCTCAAAGGAAATGTAGTGGAATAATTTTGCAATTCTGTCGACATCTTTCAATAGGGCAGCAAGATAGATGTTCTTGGGTCTCCAAATATGTTTCATCCAATTAATAACTAAGAGAGAGTCACCAATTACCTGAATGCGTTGGATGCCCATCGAGAAAGCCAATAATAAAGAGAACTTGATAGCCAACAACTCAGCTCGGTTGTTTGAGCAAGGTCCAATGGAGGATGCGAACCTGGTCCATCTATGCGTTGTTTGGAAGATAATACCGCCCGCTCCGCCTTTCGGTGGGTTACCTAGAGCGACACCATCGAAGAAGCACCATTGGAGAGATTCGTCAACGTATTCAATGGTGATAACTCTCGAAGTGGGAACATAAGCTTTATGTTGCATGCAGGCAGAGGTAGCAAGGCACTTGTATGCAAAGGTTAGAGGCAGGATATGTTTATCCTAAAAAATAGCCTTATTTCGAGCGTTCCATATCGACCAGAGAATGACATATGGAAAATCCTGATAATCCTATGCGAGAGGATCCTCATACCAAGAACGCAGGGCCACTAAGAGGTTTTCACCATCCCAGGCATGACTGATCTCTTTAATAAGGAACATGGAGTGCCAAAGCTGCTAAATGTATGAGCAAGAAATGAGCAGATGTTATATTGCCTCATCATAATATTTGCAAAGAGCGCAATGACCTGGCCCTTCATAAATTTTATGATGTAAAAAGGCCCAAACTAGAATTCTATTCGAGAGGGCTAACAATACGAAAAGGCAAATCTTCATTGGACATGAGGTCTTCCAAATGACTGAAAACCATTGTTCCTGAACTGCATGGTTACGATCCAAACATAAAACCTCATAACCTATCTTGGGAGTGTAAATACCTCCATCCTTGGTCGGGTACCAGATAATGTCATCAACTCTATTGGTCATCCTAATAGAGTTTGTGTGAAGGCTCTTTAAGAAAGAGTCCCAAAGCAGATGATCCCTTTCATTGAAACAAATATGCACGCCATCAAGCCATCCCTATTTATGAATGGATAATTGGACCGGGTCTTTAACCTGTGCCAAAAAAAAGTATCCCCTTTCCTGTAGGTGGTCTATCATATGGGGAGGAAGCCTATATTCCTCGTTGCATCCAATCCATGAATCTATCCCCAAGTGAACATATGCACCATTCCCTATCTTCCATTGTAGCCCATCGGCCACTAGGACAAAGGCATCAAGAGCAGCACGCCACATCGTAGATATGTTCCTATAACTGAAAGTACAGCTCATGAACCAATCCTCAATAGAAAGAGGGTTGATATACTTTTTGTGAATCACCATGGTCCATAAGTTACAACACTTGAGAATGCGCCAAATGATTTTGGAAACTAAAGCGAATTCAAAGTGATACAATTGTTTGAATCCCCATCCTCCCCACTGTTTAGGTAGGGTAAGTCGATCCCAGGCGATCTAGTGGAAATAATGTGAGTTGTCATATTTCTTCTAGAGAAAATGACTACATATTTTCCGGATGGAGTTTAAAACATAGGCTGGAATATGTGCGATGGTCAGCCAATAGACTGGAAGAGCCTCGAGGATGGAGTTGATCAATACGATCCTGCCTCCTTTGGACAACCAAATGTTACACCAAAGATGTGTTTTCCTTTCAATTTTGCCCACCATCCAATCCAATCCTTGATTCCATAGTCATTTGGTTTGATTGAGAAACCCAAATATGGGAGACCCGACTCAACATTAACCATATGATATGGAAAAAGTTGTTGAATCCATATAGAGAGCTCTTTGTCCATGTTCATCATAGAAAGAGAGGATTTGAGAGTATTGATAGTCATACCAGTAGTCTGCTCAAATATGTCTATAATCTTTTTAATAAAGATGATGTCCCTTCTGGAACCGTATGCAAAGATCATAATATCGTCTACAAACAACAGGCGAGTCACACTTAAGTTAGGTGTAAACTTGAAACCATAAAAAGTACCTGTAGTCTTAGCCTGGTGTATAGCTCTACTCAATCCTTCCACCACAAGAAGGAACAATAATGGTTCAATGGGACACCCTTGACGTAATCCCCTCTCTAGTCGGAAAAAAGTCGATGCTAATGCATTAACTAAGATTGCAAAAGAGACAGATTGAACCGAGGACAAGATACATTGCAAGATATTACCAATCAACCAAATAATATGATATGGTACACATAACCGATATACATGATGTTGAACTCGCAATCCAACATATAACCCAAATATATCATGTTCATACCTCGGACATGTGGATATTGCCTTTGAGATTTTATAGGATTAGCCTTGCTACAAAAATACATAGACAACAAATTCAATATACACCTATATAGTAGTATTAAAGATCCAAATATTACAATGATAACATGGGAGTGTGTATACCTTGGCCAGTATAAAACAATGTATAACTCAAGCTTGGAAATCTTTTATACAAAATCAAGACTACGTTTGTATGTGAATAATATAACAAAGATATTGTTGCAGAACTCAAAAGTATTTAGAAATTCCAACATGATCATTAAACACAGACAATATTAAGTGATGTCAATTATTGATATGACTTTATTCAGGATTTTGATAAAGCTATTAATAATGTTGACTAGCCAACGGTAATTGTGCCAAATCCATAATAGACATTTAAAAAAAAAATAATGTCTAAAAATTGGTACACGACAGATATCGAGTTGGTTGATAATTTACAAGGAGCAAGCTAATATGAAGATTTCGTCAACCACAATGCCATGTATGATCCAGGCTTTATAATACATGGAAATAATGTTTATAATATTATAAGGGAAACATAAGAAGTGGCATTGGATATCTTGAATATGATAGCAATTGAATTTATGCACATGTTCAAAGTGGCGATGGATATTCTAAGAAATTCAATTAAGACAATCTTCGACATTGTAGAACGAGGAAGAGTTTATAAGAACCAAGGGATGGCTTTGGAAAAGACAAGAAGGAAATGTATGATAAAAGGTGGCATAGGAAGGAATTGTGAGTAGATTGTTAGGACCTCAAAGATCTGCACCACTGAATCTTTTAGCATTCAAAAGTAATCAAGAGCAAAAAAATCCTTAAAAATTAAGTTATTTTGTTGGAGTGAATTAAAGGGGTTTATGAAGCAACTTTAACATGCACTAATGGTGTAAGCAAATAATAAAACTATATTTAGCATTTGAGTCGTTATATAGTTGTAGTTGATGTTATTAATTTTTTGAAGCAACCCTATTTACTCTCTTTATCTATCTTTGAGTGATTTAATATGATCTCGTTTAGTAGTATCAAGAATGCATATCATTTTGTGAAACAAATATAATTGACGATTGGTCTTCTTGCTATCTTGGCATTTGATACACACGTATTATCATTTTTAATGTGACACAATTCCATATAAATATATAAATGTTAGATTACATAGTATACATTTTTTTTTACTTAGAAAAACTTGGTATATCTAAAAAGATATGCTAGGGTCATCATAACTCTATGAAAGAAATATAGAAAATTTTCTGTCTACATGCATGTCCTTCAATATTAATAGGTTCGATGCCTTAAGATAGATAGATACATTATTGCATTTCCAAGTAAGTCCTTGATCATGGGTTGATGCACACAATCAATTAGATATTGGCACAACATCCATAGGGAGAAGGCTATTGGTTTTCTCACATTCTTTTTTGGGAGTTGGCTTAAGGAGGTTTGTGCTCCAAAGGTTTGACATTTATATGGAGCCAATGATTCTCCTTTAGTTTATAATTTTCTTCTTTGATTTTGTCCAACATTTCTCAATCATTATCTTCCCACTATCTTCCCTCAAATTTATTTTTGTAGACTCTTTCGATGCTTGTTTGTTTGAAGTAATCTACTTTTATAAGTTTCAAAACACGAGTTTTCTCCAATGTGTGAGGAATTTGCTCCTATGACTTGTCCTTGGTTTGGAGTCCTCCAAATTTTTATATGGATTGAATTTAGTTTCACAAGATCTTTCAATGGTCTATTTTTAAAAGACATTGATGTTCTTTTGGAAACTTTCCACTATTCATTTTCTAGTTCCTTGTCTTTTAACACGAAGAAGTAGGGTCTTTAGAAGGCGTCTTCTCTAACTATTTTTTGATTGTTGCACCAATTGAATTTGAACATTGTACTCATAAAACAATTTTAATATGTGAATGAAATGTTCTCATAATTGAGAGTCTACTCCTCAATATAATCCCAAATCCAAAGCTCAATCAACATTGATGAGGGCTTGTTCAATCAATAGTTGCACATATTCTTCTGCGGTCAAAGTTAAGGAACTCTTGAGTGATTTTCAAGGTCATTAGAAAAAGTCCAAAGGCTTTATGATTTGTTTAAATTGTTCTATAGGTAAGGGTGGTTGTATTACCCATACCGGAGTTGAAGGAGGATAATCCCTGAGAAGGTTGAACTCTACTTATCTAATGCTTCATAAATATGCCTACAATTCCCATCATTGAGTGATTCACTTCAAAGACCATGTCTTTAATCTCAAGTTCAGAAAGATATAATATTTTGATAGAATTTTTTTAGCCACACTTTTCCAAACATGTTCTTCTTTACCCATGTTATTTCCCATTTGAAGGCTAAATACCCATGAAATTACATATCAATATAAGGTCTTGAACTTTGAAAACAAGTCTAGCCTAAGAATGGGAACGGTGTCTTCTAACATGTTCTTAAGAGATGGGGTGAATTTTTGTCCACCTTTATTTTCTTATAATCCATTTAGAGGCTTCATGGAGAAAGTGGACGCGAAACCTCCCTCTTTCTTCGATGTCATGCTTTCTTCCTCCAATATCGCTATAAGTAACATGTAGAAAAATGAGCAAGTCCCACACATGAAGAGGTGCTCTATCTTTTTTCTCTTTAACATAAATGAATACTAGTTATACTAATAAAAATGTAAAAGAGTTGCGACCTCCTCATACAACCTAAGAGTACAAAACTTGAAACCTACTATAGTTCATAAAGCCCAAAATTGGGATCCATGTCCAAAGTGTTGACCCCATTTTAAGGTTCGATAGACCAAAGTTGGTCTCAATGGACATTAATAACTATCATCATCATCATCATCATTAGCTATCTCTGGCAATAATCTTCCAAGAAAACATTCTATCACTGCTATATAGTTTGACAAATTGTCATAGAAGCAAAGCAAATTTACATAACATCGCAAATTAACATAGGAATTAGATCAACCCATGATGTCCAAACCTTCCCTGACCTACTATGAAAGCCAAGTATGAGGGGTCCTGGTGTCCTTTTAACTTCACTTACCACTCCATTTTGTCATCTTCCATGGCAATTGCTTGAGGTAAACTCACTGATGCTTCATAAGAGATATAATTCCCAAGTTCTTCAGAGCCCAAACTTTGCTCCAACTTTAGATAAATAACTTTGTCTTACAATTCCTTTACATTTACAATTTTCTCTTACAACTTTTTCTTTTGGCATTCCTTTTGAAAATGTGCTCTATCATTACATGTAGATTAATTTATTTCTTTAAAAATTCATGCAAACAAAACAAAAACACAACATATAAAACTCCTTTAAAAAAAAAACCCACATAACTTTGAAATTTTCACCACTTCATTACATAAAACATGAATACTAATCCAAAGCCATAATAAGTCCATCAACACATGGACACTTCATTACATAAAACATGAATAGTAAACCAAAGCCATAATAAGTCCATGAACAAATGGACTCCTTGTGAGCCAACTTTGACTATGTCCATAACCCTAACCGCTTACATCATCCTCAATTTTTCTTGCCATAATTGTAATTGCAAATAAAATTTCAATCAACCAATATAAAAACTCCTCCTCCACTCGTAGGAGTCGAGATGAGTGGCCTCTATTCTTAAAATTGCTTGCAAGTTTCCAAATCCCAGAAACTTCATATAAAACTTTGGAAGGAATGGCGAGGCTGTGAACCTTGCAAATACTAATACTTGGTTGCATTGCATTTACATGGCATTCCATTTCCATAATGTTTCAAACCTACGCTTCCATCTGCACCTACAGAATAGGCTCTCCTTAACCCGTCCCCGTCTCAATAAGCAGCTGCCTGGTCCCGTTGTTGTTTATTGCAGGAAGAAGCAACAGGGTTCCATGGAGAGGAGTCATGGTCCTCTGCAGAATTATAATTCATCTATCACTGTCCATGCATTCTCAGATTTATCTCGGCTTTCGCCGCTGGTTTTTGTGCGAATACTGAAGGACTCTTACGTCCCAGGTACTACTTTATGTCTTTCCACCTACTAATCAATCATTCTCTTGTAGCTGTCATCACAACCAGGCTGGGTTACACATGCCATTTAAATAGATAGTTTTATGCCTAGCAGAAAATTTGAGGCAAGCCCTGCATGTGTATATATTTTCATTGTTTTATTTCTCTGTTAGTTTTCTCTGCTGTCTGGGATCATTACCCCAGCTAAGCTCCCGAGTTGCAAACCATATATATATTTTTTATAGTAGCGGGGTAAATTTGTTCAATATACAAGAAATGTTGTTGACATACCCAGCTGCCAAATTCGCTAACAGGACTCAATTTGACATGCCATACTTAACACACAAAGGCACAACCTGGAATTTTTCTAAGCAATTGACGGGATTTGCAAAGAGAAGATAATTCCCAAATTGCCAACTCAACACTCGAAACTTTCCTGTCTTGATAACTTGGGTTGAAGATACAGAGGATACCCTTACCAAATGATGGACTTGGGCCCATTTCACTCATATGGTTAAAATAAAGTAGTCTCATGGATGGCGGTGTGGCACTGGTTCATTGCTGACGACGGAGCATTAAGCCATCCTCCAGAACTCCTTTCTTGCCATGTATGGTGTGGCTGCTCGAATGGAATGAGTTTTAAAGGGATGAGGTTAGGCACAAGTCCTTAGCAAGTTTGGTGGAAGCACTTCCAACAAACAAAAGCAGTAGCCTCAGACATGATTTTGTTAAACAATTCTGTAATGAAACGTCACTTGACTCCATTTTAATTTACTTTAATCTCATTTTAATTTTGTTCTCTGTCCTATCCGCCCATCTCTCACATCCTAGAACTTGTTATCCCGCTGAAGTGTGTAAAAAAGATTCGATAGTCCGTTTTTTTCTTCCTTGGAAAATAACTTCCCAGAAAAATTTCAGGTACTTCTCATTCTGATGATGGTATCCAGTGTAAAGTAGGTGGTGCATAAGTGCCTTGCCCCGAGGGGATCGAAGAGACAAACCTGTGACCTCCCTCACATTGGGGGAGAGATCTCACATCTAACTCATGACTGTTGATTTCCAACACCGGCATGATTGCGAAATTTCGCAATATAACCATTTGAGAAACCTGCTCGCTTCCTCATTGTCACTTTCCAATTACCTCTCAACCATGTGTTTATGCCCAGTCTACCATATACTCATGACCAGTTTTGCAATATACATTATCCTTCCGCCTCTTATGCCACTTTTGGACCACTTTAATTTGGTTGCCAGTCCCAGATTGTTTGTCAAATCTCACAAACTCAATTTAAGTTCTTTATGGCTAGTTTTTTATTGTTCCCTGTCATCATTCTCATCAGCAATTATAATAATTAAGGCTAGCTCCATCATCTTAATCATCAATAATTGCAATACTAGCTAGTGTTCCTTTTGCTTATTGTTTAGCAACAAAATAACGCACATTGGATGAATAATGCTCACAAGTTTATGTTAATCACTAGACTAAAACATGAAATACAAAATAGTGGCCACACTAATCAAATAATAATACACCTGTGTCATTCTTCAGTAGATTGGCATCAACCCGGGGCTGAGGACCTAGTCGGGGACTAGGATGATCAACATGAATAAACCTTTCTTATGAAGATTCTAGAAGACAAGTTTGACCATTTGAAGTGTGAAGAAGACTAGTACTCATGAGAAGTTATTGGAAGATAACTTATCTCTTGAGACGTGTGGATCATTTAAGAACTGGAGGGGCACTATATCTCTTCCATGGACCATATCCATTACAAGAAGACATAACGTCATATAAATCTTGTACTCATGAAGAAAGGGTCATAAAGACCTAGTGCCCACCTAGAAGAAGTCATGAACACCTAGTGCCCAAGTCAAGTATAAAAGAAGAAAAGTCTCTTATTTATGATAATGTTGTTAAGATTCAATATGCTAAGATAGATAACATCAATGTTCAATTCAATTTCACAACAATAGCATGTACAGGATCACTGAAAGGATAACAAGCACAACATAAACACAAGAGACACAAATTTATCCTGGGAAACCCTCCAGGGGAAGAAAACCTAGCAAAACTTCCTCAATATAGATGATCAAAAGTACAAAGACAAAACCCCAAACAATTGCTCCTTCTCCTTGCAGATCTCTCTCTCTCTCTCTCTCTCCATTGCGAATTACACAAGTGAGTGTGTGTGTGAATGAATAAATAAATAAGAGAGCCTAGCTTTCTAATTATACATTCACTTCTACTTTAATTTTACAACTTGACATGTCGGCCTCAACTAACTTTACCACTCAACTAATGCTGACTAGGCCGACTCCTCTAGGGGACTTAAAAACCCCTTTACATTTGACTCTAGGGGGATCTATTGCCCCGACTTACAAGGGAGGATTTACCTCAATGAATTTACATAATCAAATACAATAATAACATCCCGACGGAGGAATAAAACATCTCCGGATAAATTACAATAATAAAGTACAATAGAATATTCTTCGAAGTTACAATATTTCAACACTCCCCCTTAACAAGAAGGGTATTCTATTGACAACAACAACATCAACTGTAGGAGCAAGGAGAGAGAGCATCATCAACAACATCAAGGTGATACATATATAAATCATTGGAAATTTTCTTCAACAACATCAGCAACTGGAACAGTTACTGGAACATCTTCAATATCTTCAACATCTTCAATACTGGAGCATCATCTTCTACAACGCTGAGTCTTCATCTTCTGCAGCACTTGATCGCTCGATCGTCTACAGCAACACTTGATCTCGCGATCAACAACAACATCTTGATCTTTCGATCAACAACAACATCATCTTGATCTTTCGATCATCAACATCATCTTGATCTGTCGATTAGCAGCAACATCATCTTGATCTTTCGATCAACAACATCAACATCTTCTTCTGCAGCAACATAACCTGCAACACACATGATCCAATTACGGGATGATCAATCCCTTTCACTTTAGGACATAAGTCCAAGGATGATACAATCCTATCCTCTCGAAGACAGAGTCTCCGGATCCGTTCTGAACTAATGTCCAAGGATGATACAATCCCAACCTCACGAAGGCAAATTCTCCGGATCTGTTCTGAACTAATGTTCAGGGATGATGCAATCCCAACCTCACGAAGACAAAGTCTCTGGATCTGTTCTGAACTAATGTTCAGGGATGATGCAATCCCAACCTCACGAAGACAAAGTCTCCGAATCCGTTCTGAACTAATGTTCAGGGATGATGCAATCCCAACCTCACGAAGACAAAGTCTCCTGATCCGTTCTGAACTAATGTTCAGGGATGATGCAATCCCAACCTCACGAAGACAAAGTCTCCAGATCCGTTTTGAACTAATGTTTAGGGATGATGCAATCCCAACTACAGTGCTAGTCCTTTTTCATACTGGATGTGACCTAGATCAAATCTAGGATTTACCACCACAGAGCCAGTCCTTTTTCATACTGTATGTGACCTAGATCAAATCTAGGATTTACCACCACAGAGCCAGTCCTTTTTTCATACTGGATGTGACCTAGATCAAATCTAGGATTTACCACCACATAGGCAGTCCTTTTTTCATATTGGATGTGACCTAGATCAAATCTAGGATTTACCAACACAACATCATCATCATCACATTCTCGGAGACAAGAGTCTACGGATCCCTTTAGGCCATGTGTCCAGGGATGATACAATCCCACTGCAACATCATCATCATCACATTCTCAGAGACAAGAGTCTACGGATCCCTTTAGGCCATGTGTCCAGGGATGATACAATCCCACTGCAACCTCATCATCACTGCTCCCCCTTTCGAGGAAGGTCCTTTCGAACCACACCAAGCTTGTCACGGAATTACTCAAACTTCACTCGAGACAGAGGCTTAGTCAAAACATCAACAACTTACTCATCAGTGCTCACATACTGGAGCTTTATAGCTCCCTTCTGTACTATATCCCGTATGTAAAAATACCGGATTTCTATGTGCTTTGACTTGTCATGGAACGTTGGGTTCTCCGTCATCTTTATACAACTCTGGTTGTCACATAGAATCACCGTGGTATCCAACTCCAGGTCAAATAGACCTGACATCAACTTTCGGAGTCATATGGCTTCACAACTTAGCAGAACAAGTTGCTATATACTCTGCTTCAGCTGTGCTGAGAGCAACACTGAACTGCTTCCTGCTAAACCATGAGATCATGGCGGATCCCAGACAATAACATCCATCTGAGGTGCTCTTCCTGTTTGAGACACTTCCAACCCAATTTGCATCTGTATAACCATACAATCTGTAGTCATGATCTCCAACATAGTATAGACCAAAGTCTATCGTACCTTTCAGGTACCTCATCACATGCTTTGCAGCTACCAGGTGAACAAGTCTAGGCTTAACTAGATACTGACTCAGGGTGTTCACAGCAAAGCATATATCTAGCCAGGTATTCGTAAGATACATCAACGGACCAGTCATCTGTTTGTAAACTGTAGAAACCACTATCCATCATCCCCGATCTCTACTTCACATTTTCCTTGGCTAAGGAAAAATCTCATCTGATCTCTGCCACATATCTAATCACAAGAATCATGCCAAGATTCTTTAACTCTGAGATCTACTCCCTCTGAAGTGGAGTTTTCTACATCTGAGTATTGTCCTCCCTCTATTACTGAACATCATTTACACTTTGCATTGAGTGATCTTCTACATATCTATCCGTGCCATCTCCCGTTAGATGGGTCTACTGATATGAGCCTCAAGATCACTCAAACTCTATGGTGAGTTCCTTCTTGCATCCATCTGAGAGAAGCATGTCATCTGTATATAGAAACCATCTTCAACCTTGTAGCAAACGTTGAAATCCGCATCACCCATGGTGATCATCAAGCTTGTCAAATGACTATCAATCCTGGGTACCTGTTGAAACCGTACAAATCCTTCTTCAATCATGTGATTCTTGATGAATATGGTTGTCATTGATGACAAGACATTAATGACAAAGACTAAATTGGTACATGAAGACATGGCACAAGCATGGATACAAGTACAAATGCTGATATGAAAAACAAAGATGGTGACATGAAGGACATTATGACATGGCAAAGGTCAAGCAAGGTGACAATGGAGGACGACGCATATGACTAGGCAAGCGTGAAAGATGACAAGCACATGAGGACAAGGTTGGAGACATGGCAGCCTGTGGGCATCTTTGTAAAGAGCTGCGGGCATCCTTGTGGGCATAATGTGGGCATCAAAATGAGGCCCGTGGGCATACTTATAGGCATAATTATAGCCCACTGCGGGCTTTCTAAAGTGGAGCTACGGGCATCTTAAGTGCATAAACAATGAAACCTTGTGGGCATGTGTTGATGGCCCTTGCGGGCATCAAAGTGGAGCCCACTGCGGGCATCCTGGAAGGCCCTTTGTGGGCATCTGTAGAGGCTGCCTGCAGGCATCCTAAAGAGGCCCAGGCGGGCATCTTGTTGGAGGCATGCGGGCACTTCAGATAGACATTGCATGCATACTGAAGGACTCCATGCGGGCATAATCAAAATGACTTGCGGGCATTTTGATGAGATAGTGCGGGCAAATTTTGAAAGAAAAATGACTTGGCATGCGATGGGGTAAAGTGGTGTTAAACCCACTTTTGTGATGTGGCAAGAAAGATAAAAAATTATATATATATTTATATATATTTTTAAGGATAACATGCAAATAATTTGATGGGGTTGGCCATCCTTAAGAAAATCATTTAAGGATAAAATAAATCAAGTTGGTTTATTTAAATTAATGGAAAGGGAGCAAATGATGTGGCAAAATGATTATAAACTGAAAATGACATGGCATGGTTGGGTTATCTCCTTGAATGAAGGATGGTTACATCAAATAAATCATTTTTGATTTATTTAATTGTTCAAATGGTAAAAATAAAAATAAAGAGGACAATCGGCCTCCTAATTCTATGGAAAGAAAATGTATAAATAGAGGATGAATTTCTATTATTAAAGTGTGTTTTTGTGGGGAAGATTTCAAAGGGATAGTAGCTCTGATTTCGGGAGATGGCTGAGGAAGGTTCGGTGAGGTAGCAGCAACAGCATGAAGAATTTATTTTTGTATCTTTGATTTTTGGGGCTTCACTGAATATGATGGTGGACAGAATTATATGCAGATGTGTTTGACAAAGTGATAGGAAAATAGTGCTTGTGATGAACATATTGATATGATGTATGTACAACAGTAAGGAATGATGACAGTAGACATATGAAGACATGATGCTGGCAGTAGATTGATAGACAGAATGATGTATTTGTGTATATGTTGGTTATGGTCAGAAGATGTTCTAAGGACATAATGTCGATGATAAGTTCATTGACAGAATGAAGATAAATGCTGATGATATGCTCCTTGAAGACAGAATGATGTGTTGAAGATGTTGACAACCCAGATATATGACATCCAGATAACAGTGATTGATGTGGACAGTTTTGGACAAGGCAGAGACAAGTTATTGAAGATGTGGTTGATGACATGTGTGTGTAATGACATGAGTGTGTATACTGTATTGTAAATGCAAGCTAGTCTTGCATCTGAGGTTTGGATACCTCAACCCTTCTTGGCTGGGTCTAAGAAAACCAGGCTGGGTCTTGGATGAGGAGTTGGTGCTCTTTGTTTCAGTTGGTGCTGATTTACCCTAACGGTTGTAGCCGATCCAATTAAATATAAAAAGATTACAAAGATTATACTGTGTTGTGTTCTCTTGTGTTGTGGTACTTATTATGGTTCAATGATTTAGTTGAGAACATGCTTATGATCCATGATTGATTAGTTGATGGAAGATTATGAAATAATGATGTAAATAGTAGCATAATGCATTGATGAATTGTTAGTTGATTGGTAGAAGTTGAAAATTATTAAAAATTGGTCTCACACTGATTCACCCCCCCTCTCAGTGTGAACATTGTGTCCAACAATTGGTATCAGAGCTGGCCTTCACTACTAGCCTAGCAAGCTTGAAGGAGATCCGTGGACACAATTATGGACCCAAAAGAAGAGTTCATCAATGATGTACCAAGGTTTGGTGTGAAGGATTATTTTGGTTGGAGGAACAAGATGAAAGCCTATCTCAAAAATTTTGGAGTTTGGGAGATTGTGATCAATCCACCCAATCTATCAAACAAGAAGCGCAAAGCAGCATCACTGAAAGATGCAAAGAAGGACAATACAACAGCATTAAAGTTTCTCTTGGATGGACTTCCAAATTCAGTCAAAGAAGGTATTGGGGAATACACATCAGCAAAGGATCTATGGTTCAAATTGGAGAGTGAATACCAAAAGGAAAGACAAGACACTGAAAAAGAAAATCAGGAGACAAAAGTCAAGACTACTGAAAATGTCAAACATGAAGAAAAGGAAGAATTATGCTCCAGTAAAGGTTTGAATAACTCTGATTGTATGATGTCTATATTTGATGAGGTTGAAAATGCTACTGCAGATAGTGATGAAGAATTGCTAAAGGCCAGACAAAGAATTATAAACTATGTATGTAACATAGATCTCAGAGCTGATTGGTGCTTTAACAAAGTTGAACTTAACCAATCTGATTACAAGAAGTTTAGGAAAACAACCTTTGATTGTTTGGACGATTTCCAAAAGAAGAACATGGAACTAAAGGAGTTGCTTAAGAAAATTAAGCTTAAAGGAGTAATGCTGCAAGATCAGCTAAAGGAGAAAGAAGATGAAAATCTAAAGATTGAGTTGATCAATCTAACCAAAGAAAAGAAAGAATTTGGAAAAATTCAGAAGACCTTAAGGAGACAAGGAAGGTTAGTATTGATCTAAAAACTCAGTTGGAGGAAGCCAAGAGGATAGAAGAAGCGTTAAGAAATCAGTTGGAAGAAAAGGAGAAGACAAACCAGAATCTTGAGATGCAGGTTGTTGGTCTCAGAAAGAAGGACAAGAAATCTGAGGCCTATGTGAAGTTCAACAAAAGTTCAGATATCTTGGATGAAATACTGAAATGTCAAAGGTCTCCTTTTGACACATCTGGTCTTGGGTTCAAGAAAGAAGAAGAACATGACACTTGGTCTCCCAAGACTCCAGAAGCAGGTCCATCAATGACCAAGGATGCATCCCATGTACTTGCACATGAAAACAAAGATGTTGGTTGTTCAAGAATACATCAAGGAGCTCGGCCCAATCCCCAAAGCAAAGAAACAATTCCTAGATTGAAACAAGGTCCAAGGTATGAAAATGGATTTAATGGTTATTGTTTTTCTTGTTCTAACTTTGGTCACAAGGCAATGGATTGTGTAGATGGAAGAAAGAATGTTGGAAGACATAATGACAAGGTTAGATGCTGGACATGCAACCAAGATGGACATGTTGCTGCCACATGTCATACATCAAGATGCTACATATGTAGTGGTTTTGGTCACAAATCCCAAGAGTGTGCAAATCAAAGGAATCAATCAAGGAGGAGTCCCTTGTACACATCAACAAGAAGATTTGAAGATCAAAAGACAAGAACCTACAGTCAGGAACATTCTCAAAGATGGAGAAAAGAAGTCGATTAGAGAAGTGTTGGAAGTTCCAACAGCTCAGCTAGGTGTTGGACATGCAACTGATTTGGTCACATTGCTGCACATTGTCGAACTATGAGATGTCATGATTGCAATGGCTTTGGGCACAAAGCTCAAGACTGTTGGAATACAATGAGAAAATTAGCATACATCTTAGCTAGGAAAACCAATGAAGATAATGGAGAAAAAGATGAAAAGACAGATGTCAAAAAGCAAGTGTGGATAAAGAAAAATATCTTGCTAAATCTAAATGAAGTTGATGATCAGTGCACAAATGAAGGTGGCTGCCATTTGGCAAGCCAAGACTGAGGTCTTGCAAAAACCTCAGTACACCTTGAGTTCATGGTGTTTGGGGGATGAACTCAAAGGTAAGAGAAGGCTGCTCCAAACAGGTCCAAGGATTGTGATTGCAAACATAGTTAGAAGCTGAGCTAATGCAATGCAGAGATGAAGTCTGGTGTTACAATTTGGCAGTAGCACTGAAATGTTGTCATTGATGCTTACCTTTTTATGAATTTGACAAAGGAAGTATTCAGAAAATACTTGTTGTTGGTATTGATTGTATGACCTATATTGGGGAAGCATTTAATAGAAGTTAACAGAGGAAGAAGGCAACACCTAAAAGTCAAATTAGTGAAGCTCAGCCATAGGTACATCAAAGTCATTTTCTGAGTATATTTATGTAAGAGAAAGACATTCTTCTACCATTCAAAGTCTGGAGGTTTGCACAGACATAAGAAAGATTCACTACTGAAGACACATAATTTTCTGACCTTGGGATATGCGCATAGCCAAAAGATAGGAGCCTTGTCCTTTACAGAATCAAGAAAAGGATATTGTGGTAGAGATAGTAGTTGAAGCAAATGAAGTATACACATGAAAAGGAGAAGCATTCTATTTCTGAGATCATGGATGCAACATTGAAGTTTGTGATGTTTGAAGACATGTATATGAACATGGCAATTACATGACTATGAAAAATGCTGAAGGATATTATGGACAAGCTCGGGCTTGTTTGAAGAACATCAAGGATTATGGATGCAAGGAAGATTTGTTCAAATTGAAGAAGACAATTCGCGGTTTACAAGGTAGTGCAAATTCAAGTGAAACTTTTCAAAAGCTGAACAGATTGGAAGATAGAATCAATTAAAACAAACTTTGTTTCTGTAGTTTAGTAAATATGAAGCATGAATGTTATACAAAATTTCCTTGGGAATCTTGGCATATTGATAGGGGGAGTATGATTGGTAAACAAATGAAACCACATGGTGATGTCTTGAAGACTTGATGCATGCTTACCTTTTATGAATTTATGCAAAATCGTGATTGGTATCTGGTTATTAGAAACAAGTTGATTATGATCTAACTAGTTATTGAGTGCATCATCATTATATATGAAGAACAACTGAAAATATCTTCATGATAAAGCAATATATGTTAGTTTTTCAGAATTTACTTCAATCTGATCTAGGATCTTAACTGAGAGAACAACATGTACAACATATCAATCATGGACACAATAATACAAGCACACAAGAGACAGAGTTTACTTGGGGAAAACCATAAAGGTGAAAAACCCCAATAACTTCCTCAGAGATAGATAGAGCAATGATACAACCCAAGCATAAGAGATAGACATCTCCTAGCAGCAGCTTCTCCTCCTCCACAAGTGTGCCACTCTCCAAAGAGAGTGTGAGAGAATAGAAATGATGAAATAGAGTGCCTCCCGCACTCTATTTATACTTGACTTGACTTGCCTAATAACCTTTACTAGGTCGGCCTCAACTTAACCACATAACACAAAGCTGACTGGGCCGACACCCAATAGGGTGGTCTATTATCCCTTTGACCCACATGGCCGACCCCCAATAGGGTGGTCTAATAACCCTTTGACCCACATGACTTATACAGAGCCGACCCCAACAAAGTGGCCTAATAACCCATCAAGTATAAGTTACGACACTTACAATATAAATGACGACACTTCCGTATAGAGGAATAATAACATCTCTATAGGAATACAAACACATCCGTATAGAGGAATAATACCATCTCTATAGGAGTACAATATACATATATGAAATACAATCCGAAGTTACATATACATCGACACTCCCTCTTAACTAGGAAGGTATTTCTCAACACAGGTCTTCTAGCACAAGTCTTCTTTTCTGGATCATCGTCACTGGATAATCGTCATCGAGTCATCGTCATCGTCACTGCTGCTGCTATCTCAATCAATCTTTGAATCTACTCGTCATAGGAAGTTCTACAGAGCCAGTCCTTTTTCATACTGGATGTAGGCCCACCATCTGCAGGTCTTCATTATCACTGGCCATACTGTGGAATCCTCAGGACTTATTACGTGCGTCACAAAACCTTGCAAGAGCATCCCAGGACTGATTACGGGCACACAACCCAACCTATCGGATCTCCCAGGGAGCTATTACATGTGACTGTCACAAAACCTTAAAAGAGTCTCTTGACTAGCAAGAACCCTAAAGAGCATCTAAGGCTTTTTTCATCCTGTCTAGATCTCCAGGACTTATTACATGTGACCCCCACCATAAAACCTTAAAAGAGTGTCTTGTCAAGCAAGAACCCTAAAGAGCATTTGAGGCCTTTTTCATCCTGTCTAGATCTCTAGGACTTATTACATGTGGTCATGGCAATGCCTCGAAAGATCATCTGAGGCCTTTTTCATTCTGTCCAGATCTCCCAGGTCTACTTACATGCCATAGGACAAAACCTCGAAAGAGCGTTTGCCAGATCTCCTAGGGAGCTATTATATGCCAGCGGCAAAACCTAGCAAGAGAATCTGCAAACCTCCTAGGGCGTTATTATATGTCCTCCCAAAGCAAAACCTCGAAAGAGCATTTGCCAGATCTCCCAGGGAGCTATTATATGCTAGCGGCAAAACCTAGCAAGAGAATCTGCAAACCTCCCAGGGCGCTATTATATGCTTATCTGCACAACCTGTCCACGGCCACAGAGTATCAACCTGATACTCACCATACATCATCCTGATGTACACATGATCATCCTGATCATCATCACTGCATCGTCTTGACGCATGTCATCTGGAGCAACATCCTGAAGGTCATCATCCATGATCATCCTGATCATACAATGCATCCACCTGATGCATACACAGTATCTGCCTGATACATATCATCATACATGATCTACTTGATCTTACAATGTATCCACTTGATACATATACAAATACATGATCCACTTGATCATACCTGATACATATCAACATACATGATCTACCTGATCATACAATGTATCCACCTGATACATATACAAATACATACACATGATCCAACTGATCATATCCAGCATCCAACATGATGCATACATACATAAATGATCCAACTGATCATATCAAGCATCCAACATGATACATATACATATACAGAGCAGTAACTGGAGCATCGTCCTGATGCTCATCATCCAACGCTTACATCCACAGCCATGTGAAGGATCCTCCTTCCAACATGCTTGGAATGGCTTCAGCAAATGTCTCCATCACTTCTTCCTCGAAGTGTCATCGATCTGAAGAACACCAAGCCTCTCTCTGAAGTACTCGAAGTTCACTCTGGCTAGTGGCTTCGTCAACACATCTGCAATCTGCTCATCCGTCGGAACATACAGGAGCTTCACTGCTCCCCTCTGCACCATATCCTTGATATAGTGATATTTGATCTCTATGTGTTTCGACCTGTCGTGGAACACCGGGTTCTCAGACAGCTTCACACAACTCTGGTTGTCACAAAATATACCAGTAGCCTCTAGTGGTAGATCAAATAACTCAGACAGTAGCTTCTGAAGCCATACTGCCTCACAACTAGCCAAACAGGCTGCAACATACTCTGCCTCGGCTGTACTCAGTGCTACGCAGGACTGCTTCTTGCTAAACCAAGAGATCACACCTGATCCCATACTGAAGCAGCACCCAAAAGTGCTCTTCCTATCTGCAGCATTGCCTGCCCAATCTGAATCAACATAACCCTGTAGGCTAAACTTTTGATTCGCTTCATACTTGAGCCCATAATCAACTGTACCCTTTAGGTACCACAGAATATGCTTTACAGCAACCAGGTGAACATCTCTCGGATTCGTCAAGAACTGGCTCAATGTGCTCATCGCAAAGCAAATATCTGGTCTCGTGTTTGTCAGGTACATCAAGGACCCAATCATTTGACAATACACAGTGACATCAACCGGATCAGATGAAGCATCACACAGAAGCTTCAGGTTCGATGCCATAAATGTGGCCAAGTCCTTGCAGTCCATCATCCCGAACCTCTTCAAGATCTCTACTGCATACTTCCCTTGTCCAAGGAAGATTCCATCTGCACTCTGCGACACCTCCATGCCTAGAAAGTAGTGCATCATACCCAAGTTCTTCATTTCGAACTCGGCAACAAGCTTCCGCTGCGTGTCGGCAATCAATCTATCCTCACCTGTAAAAAACAGGTTATCCGCATACAAAAGTAGTATCACTGGATTGCCTTCCTCAACCTTGTAGTAAAGGTTGGAATCCGCTTTACTCTTGGTAAAGCCCAAACTGGATAGAAAGTTGTCTATCCTACCATACCAAGTTCTGCACATATATGACTCAAACCCGAGTGGCTGCTCCACATACACTTCCTCTAAGACTACACCATTCAAGAAAGCTGCCTTGAAATCCATCTGGTGTATCTTCCATTTTATCACTGCAGTCAGAGCAAGTACTAATGGAAGTGTATCTGGCTACAGGAGCAAAAGTCTCTTCATAATCAATTCCTCTTTTTGGGAAAAGCCACGAGCTACAAATCTCACTTTGTATTTCTCTATGCTACCATTTGCAGCATGCTTGATTTTATAGATCCATTTGGAAGTCACAACAGACTTCCCTTCAGGTCTTGGGACTGCATCCCAACCATCATTTTTCATGATCGACTGGTACTCCTCGATCATGGCATTCTTCCCGAATCTTGGGAACTTCAATATTTTTAATATCTTCAATAGATAACTTTGTTGTTGAACAAATGTTGTAGTCCTTCTTTTTTAGGTGATGGTATACGATCTTTCCTACAAAACAAGTTAAATTGCATGATTAGAAAACATCTCATAGTTTTCCGAACAAATTCTTACACATAAATAAATATGTCATACAGTCATGCAATTATCTTAGCCAATGCTTCAATACAACATTTATCCATATTCCGTAACTTTCTAGATGCCTTCCAATCTCTACCAGAACATTGTTAAGAGTGTGCACAACTCCCAACATGTCAGCAAAGAGGTTTCATTCTAGATAAGTAGCAATGGAATGTTGTACAGTGCCATAGGCCACTTACCCATGTATATTAGTTGTATACTGTTCATCAATGCAACTATGCACAACCTAAATCTAGGAACATCAGTATATACATTATTGAACAATATTATTTAAACAATCAAATATGCAAGAAATGATAATTCAAATACTTATCTTTGTTTGTTTGTTGGGTTGACTCCTTCTCAGTCTTTGCTTCCTTTCTGCAACTCCATTATGATGTGGATTGTGAGAAGTGGTCAACTCCCTCTGAATATCTGCATCCTTGCAGAAACTACTGAAGTGTGCTCCCTCTTGATCTTTGCTTCTTGGATTACCTGTCCTTGAACTTATATCCATCCTTAATCACTATGCATGCTTATTAGTATCATCATTGTGTTATCCTCGAGGTCTCATACATAATCACGCATTCATTAGTATAATCTTAATACTATCAAAACACAATAATCTTAAACATGTATAGTCATGATCATTTCAAACACAGATAATAAACATTAGTATTCAAGGTTTCAGGAAAGACTTCTTTTACTCATGCATATTCTTATTTGATCATAGGACTCTTTTGGTTAGTCAAATCATTAATCAAGATAAGAGACATAATATGCATAAACCCTTGATTACTTACATTTCTAACTTTATGAATAAACATAACCAATCATACCCAGTATACTTATATAAGGGATCCTAACACAAGGTAAGATTCTAACTTGATATAGGAAAAACATACCTGGATTACTATGTTAGCTAGTTATGTCTAACATACCCGCATGATGTCTTCTGGTTCTCTTCAATGACTTGCGCTAGTAACCTGCATGTCTCATAAGTTAACCATTGTAGAACCAAGTTATACATACCTCGTAAGTAGATCTTCTGTGTGATCCATGACAATGGATGAATCTTTGTCTTCATGTCACCATGATCATATGTTCTCGAAGTAGAACATGATTTGTCTTTCTTGGTGTACCTTTCATGTTAGCGAACAACATAAACCTCATACAACATCACAATGCATTAGTACAATCATAAGTGTCAAAACCTTAATCAATGAATATCTTCTATCATGTATTCATAATTTTATTAAGGTGATACGACAAGTCTAGTAATTAATCAAGATTGTACTAACTGTAATGATATGAAGACAAACATATCATAAACTTAACCATGAACAGAATTCGAAACATACCTGTAAGTCATACCTATCGAGATTGCTTGTAATCTTCTTATGTAAGGCCTTAGCCTCATCTCTCTCTGAAACAGGAACTTCTTCACTTATGCAGGTGGCCAATCCATTTTCTTCTAGGATTAACCCAATCCACTTGATTTGCAGGAACTGGATCTGGAGTTGGATTAGGGTTTGTCAGAGAAACCCTAAAAATTCAAACTTTGAATTTCAAATTTCTGAAAGGATAGAAAGATGCGCCTTGATGAGCTGATCAAGCCGGTATACTCAGAATTTGAAAACTGCAAAGTTTCACCCCTAAAAATTGCCTTTGAACCTTCCAGATCTTCTAAACAGGATATTGAACTAGGGTTTAATAAAGCTCACCCTTCTGCCCAACCAAAAGGTTCGATCCAGAGCTCTAAACTTCTATTTTTCTGAGGAGCTTCCAGCCGTGGTCTCCAATTACAAAAATTCCAATTTTCTCCGAAACCCTAAATTCCCGAAGCCATGAATGAAGGTGCTCAAAAATAATTATGTTTTGATAGAAATATGCACCTGATTGTTTCTGGTGTAACTCCGAACTTTCTGATCCACAGGGTTTGAAACTTCTACCTGTGGTATCCCGACCTGTCATCTTTCCAACCCCATAGGTCTGACCTTAATTGGATTCTCTGAGAGAGAGTTATGCCAAGTGTCGCAACATGACCTGTTTATGGGATAAAACAGGAGAGTGAACTTGTACGACGTGCCACGTCTCACTGGTTCAGTTTCGGCCTCTGAAAAAGTTACCTGAGAAGGTACAGTCCGTGCGCTACCTGTCACTTTTTACAAAATTTCATTTGGAGCTTCCTAGCCCAAGTTATGACCTTTTTTCCTAGGTCACCTGTTTATGACTCAGATCTGGAAGAGGCAGAAACCCTAGCTTGTACAGATCATAAAACACAAAGTACAACGAATTAGAAGTTGTCCTTTGGACACAAGGTACATGGGGATCTGATCTTCTACTTGTAAAAGTTTCAGATCCGAAAACTTCGCCAAAATGGATTTATAGCGAAAGTGCTACGATGACTGGTTTTTGCTATATCAAGCCCTAGCATCGCAAGTGCAACAAGTGTCATACATGCCATACCATGCCTTCTTTCAGGCTAGCTCTGCTACCATGTTAGTTTTTCAGAATTTACTTCAATCTGATCTAGCATCTTAATTGAGAGAATAACATGTACAGCATATCTACATCATATCAATCATGGACACAATAATGCAAGCACACAAGAGACACAGAGTTTACCTGGGGAAAACCATCAAGGTGAAAAACCCCAATAACTTCCTCAGAGATAGATAGAGCAATGATACAACCCAAGCATAAGAGATAGACATCTCCTAGCAGCAGCTTCTCCTCCTCCACAAGTGCGCCACTCTCCAAAGAGTGTGTGAGAGAATAGAAATGATGAAATAGAGTGCCTCCCACACTCTATTTATACTTGACTTGACTTGCCTAATAACCTTTACTAGGTTGGCCTCAACTTAACCACATAACACAAAGCTGACTGGGCCGACACCCAATAGGGTGGTCTAATAACCCTTTGACCCACATGGCCGACCCCCAATAGGGTGGTCTAATAACCCTTTGACCCACATGACTTATACAGGGCCGACCCCAACAAGGTGGCCTAATAGCCCATCAAGTATAAGTTACGACACTTACAATGTAAATGATGACACTTCCGTATAGAGGAATAATAACATCTCTATAGGAATACAAACACATCCGTATAGAGGAATAATACCATCTCTATAGGAGTACAATATACATATATGAAATACATTCCGAAGTTACATATACATCAACAGTATAGGGTTTTATTTTGGCTATGACATTCAAGATCGAAAGCAGTTTTATTCAAGCGCTGTTGAAGACATAGAAGCAGATCCACAATGAAGCTTAAGGATTCGAACTCATGTGACATGGCAGTATGTAATTTGAAGGACAAAGTTGAAGGACTAAATCATTGATGATTTAGTAATTAGATAAGAAATGACAGAGTTATGATGACAAGGAAATGAAATTTTTTAACGACAAATTGTTTCAAAATTGAAGTTGAGGACATCAGCTCAGGGGGAGCAATTTGGCATTGAAAACCAGCGGTAAAAATTCTGATGGGGTATGTATTCTTCTCAACAATTGGTACGAAAGTCGAAGTTATGATAAAGTTTTAATGATAAAGATGGACAAAGCTCAGGAGGAGCAATCTGATATACAACAACAAATATATGGTAAATGGATAGTTTGTAGCAAGGTACAAGGATGATCTCAGTCAAAGGGGGAGCTTGTTCAAAACAGTTATAGCAGTACACCTGATAGGTTGAACATCACTCAACAAGGATAAGTATGCATATTTATGAGAAATTTAAGCTCAGACAAAAAGGGAGATCAACAAATGAAAGGTTGACATGGTATGACTCAAGGATACAATTTATTTTTGGTATTTTGAAGTATAATCTCAACAGTTTGTTAGGGGGAACAGACAAACCCTGGAAGATCAAACTCAACAAATGATTTCATGAAGTTTTTAAAGATATATATTTTTTTGGGTATTGTGAAGCCTTTAAATGGCTAATTGACCCTTTGTCATGAATGTCAAAGGGGGAGAGAAATTGTAGTTAGTTGCCATCAATGACAAAGGGGGAGATTGATGAATATGGTTGTCATTGATGACAAGACATTAATGACAAAGACTAAATTGGTACATGAAGACATGGCACAAGCATGGATACAAGTACAAATGCTGATATGAAAAACAAAGATGGTGACATGAAGGACATGATGACATTGCAAAGGTCAAGCAAGGTGACAATGGAGGATGAGGCATATGACTAGGCAAGCGTGGAAGATGATAAGCACATGATGACAAGGCTGGAGACATGGCAGCCTGCGAGCGTCTTTGTAAAGAGCTACGGGCATCCTTGCGGGAATAATGTGGGCATAAAAAATGGGGTCTGCGGGCATACTTATAGGCATAATTATAGCCCACTGCGGGCTTTCTAAAGTGGAGTTGTGGTCATCTTAAGTGCATAAACAATGAAACCTTGCGGGCATGTGTTGATGGCCCTTGTGGGCATCAAAGTGGAGCCCATTGCGGGCATCCTGGAAGGCCCTTTGCAGGCATCTGTAGAGGCTGTCTGCGGGCATCCTAAAGAGGCCCATGCAGGCATCTTGTTGGAGGTATGCAGGCACTTCAGATAGACATTGCATGCATATTGAAGGACTCCATGCGGGCATAATCAAAATGACTTGTGGGCATTTTGATGAGATAGCGCGAGCATATTTTGAAAGAAAAATGACTTGGCATGCGATGGGGTAAAGTGGTGTTAAACCCACTTTTGTGATGTGGCAAGAAAGATATATATATATATTTTTAAGGATAACATGGAAATAATTTGATGGGGTTGGCATCCTTAAGAAATTTTTTTTAGGATAAAATAAATCAAGTTGGTTTATTTAAATTAATGGAAAGGGAGCAAATGATGTGGCAAATTGATTATAAACTGAAAATGACATGGCATGGTTGGGTTATCTCCTTGAATGAAGGATGGTTACATCAAATAAATCATTTTTGATTTATTTAATTGTTCAAATGGTAAAAATAAAAATAAAGAGGACAATCGGCCTCCTAATTCTATGGAAAGAAAAGGTATAAATAGAGGATGAATTTCTATTTTTAAAGTGTGTTTTTGTGGGGAAGATTTCAGAGGGACAATAGCTGTGATTTCGGGAGATGGCTGAGGAAGGTTCGGTGAGGTAGTAGCAGCAACAGGAGCAACATGATGAATTTATTTTTGTATCTTTGATTTTTGGGGCTTCACTGAATATGATGGTGGACATAATTATATGCAGATGTGTTTGACAAAGTGATAGGGCAGTAGTGCTTGTGATGAACAGATTGATATGATGTATGTACAATAGTAAGGAATGATGACAGTAGACATATGAAGACATGATGCTGGCAGCAGATTGATAGACATAATGATGTATTTGTGTATATGCTGGTTATGGTCAGAAGATGTTCTAAGTACAGAATGTTGATGATAAGTTCATTGACAGAATGAAGATGAATGCTGATGATATGCTCCTTGAAGACAGAATGATGTGCTGAAGACAGTGACAGCCCAGATAACAGTGATTGATGTGGACAGTTGTGGACAAGGCAGAGACAAGTTGTTGAAGATGTGGTTGATGACATGTGTGTGTAATGACATGAGTGTGTATATTGTATTGTAAATGCAAGCTAGTCTTGCATCTGAGGTCTGGATACCTCAACCCTTCTTGGCTGGGTCTAAGAAAACCAGGCTGGGTTCTGGATGAGGAGTTGGTGCTCTTTGTTTCAGTTGGTGCTGATTTACCCTAATGGTTGTAGCCGATCCAATCGAATATAAAAAAGATTACAAAGATTATACTGTGTTGTGTTCTCTTGTGTTGTGGTACTTATTATGGTTCAATGATTTAGTTGAGAACATGCTTATGATCCATGATTGATTAGTTGATTGAAGATTATGAAATAATGATGTAAATAGTAGCATAATGCATTGATGAATTGTTAGTTGATTGGTAGAAGTTGAAAAGGATTAAAAATTGGTTTCACACTGATTCACCCACCCTCTCAATGTGAACATTGTGTCCAACAATTCTCTTTCAGATCTTGGGAGTTTGCTCGATATGCACATCTTCTTCAATTACACCATTCAAGAGAATGGTCTTGTCATCCATGGGTGTAATCTATCTCTGGAAGTGTGTCTAGCCATTGGAGCAAACATCTCATCATGATCCTCTCCCTCTTTCTAAGAGAATCCTATAGCCACGAGCCTTGCTTTGTACTTCTATAGTATGTTTGATTTGTAAGTCTTCTTGTTGAACAATCATCACTTGTTCTTCGGAGCAAGTGTTCATCATCCTTCTTTTATAGCACACGATCTTTCCTACAAATCAAATTCAATTACATGATTAGTAACACTTCATAATTATCAAATCATGTTGACATTTCAATGATAACCTATTATGCATATTGATATGATTCACATGGTTATGCAACTATCTCACCAATACTTTGGCACAACACTTTTCCATATCCTGTATGCATATAGTGGCCATCTAGATGCCTTCCATCTCTACCAGAACATACTATCAAGAGCGTGCATAGCTCGCAGCATGTTAGCAAAGAGGTTTCATTCTACACAAGCAACAATGGAATGTTTGTCCAACTTACCCATCATATGCATATTAGTAGTATACTGTTCAATGCTATATGAATGCTTACACTATGCATGATATATTTCTTGATTCTAGGAATACAAATATGCATACAACTATTACGAGCAATATCATTAACTATTCAGAGATTCAAGAAGTAATTCAAATAACAACACAAATACTTATCTTTTATGTTTGTGTGGTTGCCTCCCTCTTGATCTCTATTTTCCCTTTATGATAGCATCATGATTATATGTCTTTGAACTTCTATCCATCCTCATAAGTAGAGCTTCTATGTGATCAAAGACTATGGATGTGTCTTTGTCTTCATGTCATCATGGTCATATATTCTTGATCTAGAACTTGATTTGTCTTTCTTGATGTACCTTTCATGTTAGCAGACAACATCATCTTCATACAACACCACAAGTGCATTAGTACAATCACAAGTGTCATAACCCTAATCAATGAATGTCTTCTATCATTCACATGCATTCATATTTTTACTAAGGTGATCAGACAAGTCTAAAATTAATCATGATTGTACTAACCTCAATAATATGAAGACAAACATATCATGAACTTAATCATCAGATAAATGAAACAGATTTCAAAACATACCTGCATCTCCTCAAGTCATACCTGTCGAGATTGCTTGTAGTCTTTTCTATAAGGGTAAAACCCTAATCATCCAAGGTAGATCACTTGTAAACATCTTATATAGGTTCATGGTGCTAGGATGATAGAATATCAGTGCCATTTAAACCTCCTTCATTGCTGTCCTATGAGTCTCCCAACCTTGCTAGGGTTCTTCTTACTTGGAAACCCTAATTTTCAATCTCCTTCCTCCCACAACATTTTGATGAAAGATTAATATCTATGATGAATGGATTCCAAATCCATTTTCAAAGTTTCCAATGTTGCATCAGGTGTCTCCAACATTGTATTAGGTCATGCCATACCTAAAAAACTGAAAACCCTAAGTGAGAGCTTCTTCCTCCTCTTCTTTGATTTCCTCCGTTGAACTATTTTAGAAGTGCTTTATTGTTTCCGGTGTATCTCTGAAATTTCGGATCCTCAGGGTCTGAAACTTCGGCCTGTGGTAGCTTGACTTGTCATCTTTCCAACCCCACATATTTGAGTTTCGTTGGATTCTCCATGAGAGAGATATGCTAAGTTTCCCAACATGACCTGTTTATGGGATGAAACAACATTGCGAACTTGTACGGTGTTCCATGTGTCACTGTATCAACTTAGGCCTCTGATACACGGACTCGTGAAACTACAGTCCGTGCCCTAATTGTCACTTTTTATGGAATTCCATTTGGAGCTTCCGAGCTCGAGATATGACCTTTTTCCCTAGGTCACCTGTTTATGGGATGAAACAGAATAGCGAACTTGTACGGTGTGCCATGTGTCACTGTTTCAACTTCGGCCTCTGCTACTTGGACCTGTGAAACTACAGTCTGTGCCCTAGCTGTCACTTTTTACGGAATTCCATTTGGAGCTTCCTAGCCCAAGATATGACCTTTTCTCCTAGGTCACCTGTTTAGGGGTGCATTCTGGAAGAGGTAGAAACCCTAACTTGTACAGATCATATCTCACAAAGTACAACGAATATGAGGCTGAAACTCGGACATAAGGTACAGGAACATGTCATCTTCGGCCTGTCCAAGTTTCAGATCCTGAACCTTCGCAAAAAGTGATTTATAGTGAAAGTTCAACAATGACTAGGTTTTTCTATACAAAGCCCTAGCTTTCAAATTGTTGCAAGTGAGACAAGTGTCGTAAATGCCATACATTGCCTTCCTTCAAGCTAGCTCTGAATCCATGTTAAGATTCAACATGCTAAGATAGATAACATCAATGTTCAATTCAATTTCACAACAATAGCATATACAGGATCACTGAAAGAATAACAAGCACAACATAAACACAAGAGACACAAATTTATCCTGGGAAACTCTCGAGGGGAAGAAAACCCAGCAAAACTTCCTCAATATAGATGATCAAAAGTACAAAGACAAAACCCCAAACAAGTGCTCCTTCTCCTTGCAGATCTCTCTCTCTCCCTCTCTCTCTCTCCATTGCGAATTACACAAGTGAGTGTGTGTGTGAATGAATGAATAAATGAGAGAGCCTGGCTCTCTATTTATACATTCACTTATACTTTAATTTTACAACTTGACATGTCGGCCTCAACTAACTTTACCACTCAACTAATGTTGACTAGGCTGACTCCTCTAGGGGACTTAAAACCCCCTTTACATTTGACTCTAGGGGGATCTATTGCCCCGACTTACAAGGGAGGATTTACCTCAATGACTTTACATAATCAAATACAATAATAACATCCCGACGAAGGAATAAAACATCTCCAGATAAATTACAAAATGAAGCACAATAGAATGCTTTCCCTACCTCAAAACTGCGCTCAATCCTATGTTTATCTGCATATACCTTTTGCTGATTTTGGGCAACCTGTATGTTTTCCTTGAGTATCTTGAGAATATCTTGACTTTCCTGAATCCACTCTTTGGCTTTAGGAGCCTTGCTGTCACCAAATATCAAATCTGCAAAAGATAAGGCATCATAACCATACAATGCTTTAAAAGGAGTCATACCGATGGTCATATGGTGTGTAGTATTGTAGCAGTGTTACCCTAGGTGTAGCCACTTAATCCATGTCCTTTGCTGACCTGCTACATAATTCCTCAAGTATCCCTCAATCCACTTGTTAACTATCTCTGTCTGTCCATCGCTCTGAGGATGATAGCTCGTGCTCATAGCCAATTCTGTCCCAACCAACCTGAAAAGCTCATGCCAAAATGCTCCTGTGAACTTGCTGTCTCTATCACTGACAATGGTCTTAGGTAACCCGTGCAACCTGACTGAATATCTCTCTGAAAACCAACTTTGCTACATGTGCGGATGAATAGTCGGAAGGAATGGAAAAGAAGTGAGTGAACTTGGTCAACCTACCCACCACTATGTACAAACAGTCTCTACCCTGTACCTTGGGAAACCCTGTAATAAAGTCCATTGAAATGCTTTCCCATTTTTGCTCGGGAATGGGTAATGGTTGTAGTAAACCGGCTGGGTGAGTATGCTCTATCTTATTCTGTTGGCACAAACTGCACTCCCTTACATGCTGCATCACATCATTCTTGAGGCCCTTCCACGAGATCCTCTCTCTAATTTGCCTGTAAGTATTAAGAAACCCCTGGTGTCCTGCTAAAGGTGAGTCATGAGAAGCTTGTAGAATCTTTTTCTTAAGTGTAGACTTGATGACTAAGTAGATTATGTTCTTATAGTATATAATGTCATCTATTACTCTGTACCTGTCATCTTGACTCCATCTATCCAATATTTCTCAAGCAAACTTATCTTTGGAGTATTCGACCAGAAGATGAGATCTCCAATCCGACGAAATGCTCATAAGAGATAAAGTGGCTGGTCGTCTAGAAAGTGCATCTACTACCACATTGTTTTTTCCCTTTATGTATTCAATTTCGAAGTCGTAGGTTTGAATCTTACTCACCCATTTCTGTTACCCCTCATTCAATTCTTTCTGTTCCAAGAAGTACTTTAAGCTGTTGTGATCTATCTTAATCTTGAATCTACCACCCACTAAGTATGTCTGAACTTGATTAGCGCATGGAGAATGGCTAACATTTCCTTGTCATATATTTAATAGTGGCGCTCATAGTCCTTGAGTTTTCTACTCTCGAATGCAATAGGGTGATTATTCTGCATCAATACTGCTCCTATACCCTCTCCTGAAGCATCACATTCTAATATGAATGACTGCATAAAATCTGGTAGTGCTAGTACAGGGCATGAACTCATTACCTTTTTCATTTCTTCGAATGTCCGCTGTGCTACTTCTGACCAACTAAATGCCCCTTTCTTAGTAAGATCCGTGAGTGGTGCTGTCATCTGTGAGAAACTGCTGACATACCTCCTGTAGTAGGTGCTAAGGCTCAAAAATCCTCTCAACTCTGTCACATTTTTAGGTGTAGGCCAATCCAGTATGGCTCTAATCTTTTCCAAGTGTACCTGTACTCCATTTGCTCCTATCACGTGTCCCAAATATAACATCTCTTGCATACCGAACTCACATTTGGACATCTTGGCATATAGTGATTGTTCTTTTAGAATTCCAAGTACTTCAGCAACGTGCTTTAAATAATCTTCCCAAGTCCTACTGTAAATCAATATATCATCGAAGAATACCAGAAGATGCTTGCATAACTGAGCCTTGAAGGTGTGGTTCATACATGACTGGAAAGTAGCTAGTGCATTGGTAAGCCCAAATGGCATCACTAGAAACTCGTAATGTCCGTAGTGACAATGAAAAGTGGTCTTTGGAACATCCTGTTCCCTAACCCGTATCTGATGGTAACCTGACCGGAGGTCAATTTTGGAGAAGTGTTTTGCCCCCTGTAGTTCATCGATCAATTCATCAATCCTGGGGATTGGATACCTGTTTTTAATTGTTTTCTTGTTAAGTGCCCTGTAATCGATGCACATGCGTAAGTTTCCATCCTTATTCTTTACTAACACCACTGAGGATGCAAATGGACTGGAGCTAGGTTTTTTGTAACCTAATTTGAGCAACTCTTTGATCGTACTTTCAATTTCATCTTTATATCTTTTGGGGTGTCGGTAAGGGGTAGTGATGACTGCTTGATTCCCCTCCTCTAACTCAATAATGTGCTCAAATCCTCGATCTAGAGGCCTACCTGATGGAAGATCTCCAAATACTTTTTTATGATTCTGCAATAGTGCCTGTATGTTTGCTGGATGTTGTGTGGCTCTATCTGGTGGCTTCCTGAAAGTAACCAAGCACTCTGCTTCCCACTCTATGTCTCCCTGTTGGAGCACGACCTCCATCCTGTGTGATGATACTGATATGGGAGGGCAGGTATTCATACCTCTGAAAACTGCTCTCTATCCTTTTGTTCCCTGAAATTCCATCTCCATGGTTTGCTAGTTCGTAGAATACTTTCCAATGGAATAAATCCACTGAATTCCCAATACCACATTCGTGTCTGGTACGTCAACCACATAAAATGTCTCTGTCACTGTGTAGTTCCCTAGAGTCACGTTCAATTTTGGAATCCTCTGATTACACTCCATGGTGTGGTTACCTGCTGTGGATACTCTAAATCCATCAAATCTCTCAGTCAAAATACCTTTTCTTTTTATCCAGGCAACATCAATAAAGTTGTGGGATGCCCCACCATCTATCAACACTCCAACCCTGTTGCCCTGTATGACACCTTTGATCCGAAGAGTGTGAAATCTAGGAACTCCAGATAGCATAGCAATGACACCTCCCTGTGTCCCCTCAGGAGATTGCTCCTCCTCTGCTGCATAAAGTGCCTCTCCCTGTTCCTGGTTCTGATCATCCTCATCCTCCCCACTGTCGGAGTATACCTCTATGTGGTGAGCCTTTCCCTTCCCTAAACACCTGTGACCTGGTACCCATGGTTCTTGACAACTGAAACATAGTTTCTTTCTTCTAAGGTCCTGGCGGGTATCATTATCCATCCACTCTTTCTTGGGCCATTCTTTTTGGAAGGGTCTCCTCTCCTTATCTTTTATAGGAAAATTGGTTCCGGGAAGAAACTTATTTTTGGGAACTGAATCTTGTAAATCTCTGGTACGACTGATGGCATCCGACAGGGTGGTGGGTCTATAACCCTTAACCCATCCACGTAAGGGTTAAGTAAGAGCCTCGGTGAACAACATAATTTACCTGCTCTCTGAAATATCTGTCACCATGACTGCTACCCTTTGGAACTCAGATATGAATGATTCTGGACTGCCTGTCTGCTTGAGCTGTGCTAGCTCTCTGAAATGCACCTCAGGGTCTTTCCTGTCAAAGCGCTCGATGAGCCTTCGTGTAAAATCTGTATAAGAGGTGATGGTATTGTGACCCAATGTCACTAGCCCGTGGTACCACCACTCACGGGATTCCTTGTCCAAATGCAAGTTGGCCAACTTAATTGCATCTGTCTCCATCATGGGGTTGAGTTGGAAGTAAGTGTCCAACTTCTGTACCCAATTCCGCGTGGGGCCATGCTCGGTCCCATCAAAGGTAGGAATAGTCAGTTTCCCTACTGTGCGCTGTAACTCATAGTTCTGGTTGAAAGTCCTGTTATAAGCTCTCGGTCTGTTCTTACTTTTAAAATGACAAAAGTCTGTAAAGGTCATGGCTGATTGGAATTCATCTCCCAGTGCTCTGTACTCTCGTAAATATGCCCCCATTGGTTCTTCTGGCTCTACATGTATTATTGGCATCGCTGTTGGGCTATCCAAGAACTGTGGCATGGTAGGTCTGGAGGACCTATTGTAGAGATGAGGGTGACTCTGCATATTAGTATGTAACTGTTCCCCATTGCTACTTGTGAATACCCTGTCATTGTTGGGGAAAATAGGACTGTGTGGGGTGGGCCCTGATTTATTTGCCAATTTGTTGATGGCAGTCAACATTTCTTTATGTCTTGAAGTTAGTTCTTTTAAAGCGGAAAGGAGACGAGTGAAAGCCATTTTATCATCATTTGCCATCGTTTTTTTACCTTCACCTTTTCCAAACCGAGTCTCTGTATCTCCCAGTTCTATATCCTCTAACTCTTCTTCTTCTCTTCTTCCACTGTTCCTAAACTTCTGCCTCCTGTAAGTAATAGTGTGGGTCCTCTGTATTCATTTACTGTTCACAACTGCATGCTCCCACAGCTGGCGAGAAACATGCTCTTATACCACTATAATGTTCCAACTGATATTTTTGTCTTTTTATGGAGTTTTTGTTGCTTGCTAGTAGTCTTTATGGCTCAATACTTGAAGTAAATATGAATGCATGTACTGAACTATGCTTGCATGAGCATGCATGTAGATGCATAGGTTTGCGAACCCCTAAATAACCCAGATAATCAGAAATGCTATAAAATAGGGATAGAAAAGATGCATGTACGTACCAACAGATGAAGTAGTGGGATGTATGTCAATATGAGACCAACATGCAAGAATTGTGCTAGGGATCAGATGAGATATGAGAGAGACTCACTCCAACAATGCGCCCTTGTAGTGAATGCACCCTCCTCAGAATGATAAATGGATAGTAGCTGCTCCTAATGATGCTCGGATGATGTAAGAAGTTGGTACTAGGGTTATATTTTCCTTCTGAATATTATGGAGTAAGCGTGCAGACCATGCACAAAGTCGAAGACCTAATGCGAACTATCTCCTCAAGGAAAGTCGCCCATGCAGGAGAGGGTGCCCTCTGAATAATGAAGATGCTGATAACTAGCTCCTGGATCTGAATAGGAAGCCTGTCTTCCAGGAGTAGGGTAATAGTGGTGCTCTCAAAAGGATGAAGCCAGCAGGCAGACCAAAAGATCCTCGTGTGATGAGATACGAAGATAACTCCCTTGTGCAATTCGCCCATGCAAGGATAGCGAATCCCTCTTGATTCGTATATAGCTTGAACCTTGCAGAATACTGAAGAAAGATACCTGATGATATTAGTAATGTTGAATCTGGATGATCCAACCTGGATAGTGACTAGGGAAGACAGATTTCATTGTCGAAATACACTTAATGGTTGAGTGGTGTGCCCTCAACCTTAAACTGGCTCTCTAAGCTCTCCAAGTCGACTTCTCAAAATCAATAATCAATAAGAAGGACTTACTCACTCACTTTACCTTTCTTTTATAACTTTCACATGGCCTGACCTAACTTTTGCATGACTAGGTCGCTTTCTCTTCTAATTTCTAGTTGACTTGCATGCAGTGCTTTTTGTGTGTATGAAAGCTTAATAAAGGTGTTTCAGTGCATGCAACATGAAATATAGCCCGCATGCCATGCATGTAGGTGGCCCCTAGTTCCTGTGGCCCTTATTTACCCACTGATGATCTAATAACCATGATTAAGATCTTCTTATGTTGTAAATGGCATCAATCCTCAGTCAATTCCCTAAATGTCAATGCCCGCTCGAACCTTTGGGAATCAGATAGGTTAGCGGGATGGTCCTCAGTGCTTAAACAGAAGAGGACATTACACATTCTTTGGGACAATGGATGCAGCCTAGAGCTGAGGTTCCTGGTCAGTTACTAGGACATTGATGACATGTGAAATGCATCAATGTGTGTGTGGTGACTCAAGCTACTTCTTTGAACTGTCTCTGGTTAAAACATTTGAGGATAGAGAATGCCTCTCTTGCTGAGAGGGAGTGTTGATTTTTGGGCAGCATCGAGAGCCATTCTTCAGTAGATTGGCATCAACCTGGGGTTGAGGACTTAGTTGGGGACAAGGATGGTCAACATGAATAAACCTTTCGTATGAAGATTCTAGAAGACAAGTTTGACCATTGAAAGTGTGAAGAAGACCAATGTGTAGTACTCATGAGAAGTTATTCGAAGAGAACTTATCTCTTGACACGCGTGGATCATTTAAGAATTGGAGGGGCACTATATCTCTTCCATGGACGATATCCATTACAAGAAGACCTAACATCATATAAATCTTGTACTCATGAAGAAAGGGTCATAAAGACCTAGCGCCCACCTAGAAAAAGTCATCAACACCTAGCGCCCAAGTCAAGTATAAAAGAAGAAAAGTCTCTTATTTATGATAATGTACCTTGAGTTGGCACGTGTGGACCAAGAGAAGGGTCTATGATGACTTGGTTAAAGGATTATGGTCTTGGAACCACAATGAAGGTCCAAGAGCCCCAATGAGGGTCCAAGAGCCCACTAGTAAAAGACTGAAAGACCAAGATGGAAGTCAAAGGGTTAAAAAGTACAAATAAAATAGTTGGGGTTATGGAACTTCATTAAAGGACCAAGAGCCCACTTGTAAAGAACTAAAGGTCCAAGATAAAAGTCAAGTTCTATTATGAAGGGCTATTAGCCCAAGTAAAAGTCAACAACCATATGAAAGGCCACAAGGAAATTAAAAGACCCTAACTAAAAGCATTAAAGTAATTTTTTAATTGGTAAATTAAAAAAAGTGGTCTTTGAGAGGTGGTTCCTTAACTTATGGATTTGTTAATCCTTATCTCACCCAAAGGTGAAATATAAATAGAGGAGCATTCTCATTTGAGCATGACACACATGAAATCTCCATTTCTGATCTGAAAGATAATTTTATTGGGGCATCTTCTCTCTCTATGCAAACTGGATCAGCTTGAAGAGGCAACAACAGCGGTTTCTTTGTTTTGTTCATCTTTTGAAGACATCCACTATGGTTTTAAGGGCTGTTCCACCCCATCCGAGTTTTATCTAGGACTGTTCCAACAGTTCGCAGCCCTTGCTAGGGCCTTCTCCCATCATTCGAGCCCTGCTAGGGCTGGTTCCAAGTCATCCGAACTCTACTAAGGCTGTTCCAGCCTCACGACATCCCTTGCTAGGGCTTCTCCAGCCTCATGGATTCTTGCTAGGGCTGTTCCGGCCCACCCTAGCTCCACTTAAGGACTGTTTCAATAGGCAGCAGCCCTGCTAGGGCCTAGATCAGACACCTGAGGTTAAATCAAGCAGATAGTGTTTCTTCCAGGCAGCACTGAGGGTTTAGACAGTGCACTACAGGATCAGATCTGGTCAACAACAGTCCACAACAGCCTCACAAATTGTCATACAGTCAACAACAACATTCTTCTTGGTCAAAGCAGTCAAGGTTTTTCATTTTAGTCAAAGGCAACTACAGTATTGGTCAAGTTGGGTTTGGATCAGTGGCAACAGTCATCTTGTTTAAGAATCAACAAGACAACAACATCATCACAGTTAAAGGCAGTCTTTGTTTGGTTAATGACAACCCCATTCGTATTGAATGCAGAAATTTTATGACAGTTGGCAGCAGTCATCCTGGTTAGGGCTGTCATCTTCATCATCTTCAGGCTGCCATGGATTATCCTCATTGAAGTTCAAAGGTTTTCCCTAGCATGATAGTACACTTGTATATATATATAGAATGGCACCATGTGATGGAAATTTTGAAGTATTAGCACCTACAGCTAGCCTAGGGCTTGATGATCAACCCTTGATGAGATATTCAGATCTAGCATGGATGACTCGTAATGGTGACAGTTCTCTTGTGATTAGTGCTATTGAAAGTGCTAGAGTTGATGCCACAGCTACATGCGCCCTACCAGATAAAGATAAGTACTTGGTCTCTCTGTTTAATGTATACCCTCATGTGTTAAGGGTTTAGATGTTCATGTTCATTTGTATACTTGATCTTCTATTATGAATCGTCATAAGAAAGGTTGCTGGGTTTTTCCCCTGTGAGGGAAAGAGGGTTTTCCCAGGGTAAATCATGGTGTCTATTGTGCATGATCGATGTCATGTGATCTGTTTACTTTTATGTCTATTGTGATCTGACATGTTTATTTTCTACTCTATGTTTGTTTACTATTACACCTGGTTAGTGCAATACTGCTCATACATATGGTTGTACTTTCAAGTGTAATTATACTAAAGAAAATTTTAAAATTACTCTCATAATTACCAGTTTATGAAAGTAGCTAAAAATTCAACATACTTATGCTCACTCACAGAGTTAGGCAAATTGCTAGGATGGGTGAGGTGGAAGAAAAAAGGCTAGGATAATGGGAATTGACTTGATAACCTCGACACTGCGATCTCTTGGAGATGAGGGAAAAGGGGAACCACTTAGATGTATGTAGGATAGAAGACACTTGGGAGTGGCGGTGTTTGCCTCAGAAATGGCTAGAAGATTTTTATTAGTGTCTAGAAACACTTTTTGTAGCTGACTTTTGCATCCATTTAGATATAGCATTTATGCATTCCGATGCTTTTGTGGGAGTACTTGCTTTTGAGGACTAAAAGAGAACATTCTGGTGAGACTGGCCACACAACCGATCCACAAGGAATCATACAAGCAGACTAGAAGGGACCAGGCCACACACTCCAAAGCCAAGACACAAAGTAAACATGGAGTCTATCCAACACAGAGGCCTAAGTGGGGGGAGTCTTCGATCTCACTGGTCAAAGTATAGGTCGGGATCAAACCAGATAATGGAAGAAACAAATGAGTGGAGAAAGGTGAAAGGTGATGCCATCAAAGCAAAAGTAGGACTAAGTTTGTGTAAGGTAGGAGATACTAGCAAGCATATGTAATGGTCTTACACTAGGGAATCTCTAAAACCACTCACGACACAGGTTTCAAACCATGAAGCTCAAAGTGCCACTGTCAGTACAACATGCCTAGTCACAGTAATTAAAATAAACTATAGAGCAAACTATAACATCCAAATGCAATATATAATTCTGCTCAACCATATACCTATCTCTGGAAACATCTGCAACTAACTGTGGGCAAAGGATAACACTGGCCTACTGCTCAGCTCTTTATGAACCATGACTAAACCAGAGTCATCTCAATGGGGTCATGCAGGATCAATTATGACAAGGGGGCAAACTGTTGCTGCTGGCTTAGAAATAACTGCATCATTGCTGATCAATAGGTTCATCTCAACCACAGGATTGGCTCATGGATGTGAAAAAATCTGGTCTGCATCATGGTAGTTCCAACTAAAATGTATGTGATAACAGTGACATGGCATGCTTTTCTCCCTTTCTATCTTCTTCAATATTGTGCATGCATACAGGTTATCTTTAGAGGGAGGAGGGCGCCCCCTTTTACAGCTTGTTTTCACACCCAAGTGGCAAAGTCCTAATCCACTAATTCTACAAGTGCAACTTCGAAAGGTAAATGCCATTATCACCTCAGCATAAATATTCCCATGTTGTAATGTCCCTTTCCCATTGATCACACCCCAGGAGGATTTAATAGCCTATTTAATTCCCATAGGCTATAATCGGTGCACGGGAATTAATTAATTAGATTATTTAATGTCATTTGGGCGAAAAAGCAACATTAGTGGTGACATTGAATAATTAAATTAAATGACGAGAAAAGTGACTTTAGGGGAAATATTAAAGAAAGAATTTATAAAGTCACTTTATATTATTTAATTGGAAGGGAAAAGGAAAAGAAGTATATAAAGTGAAGTTGGAGCTCATTCTCTCATTATCCATGATTATTATTTTGAAACTGGAATTTGGAGAGCTCTCATGGCCTTTTTGGCTTTGGGGATGGGAAACCCTTGAGCAATTGGGTTCGGTGGTGAAACTAATCCACCCTAGCTGATCAAGAGGGGAAGATCACACAGATCTTTCACAGCTATTCATTGTTGATGAAGGAGATGCATCATTTGGTCAATTCTTGTGGCTTTTGTGGAATCTGTGAGGTTTTGTGGGGGCACAGGGCACAATAACTCTTGCCATCGATCCATCATTGTTCAATCTGTTGTTAGAAGGGGTGATCTACTATTATCCACTGAGATCTATTGTTGATGGTGGGAGGGGCTACACTTTTTGCATATTCGTGGGTGTTTGAAGGGGACACACCTTGCTTTTTGAGGCTCATATTCACTATTGGGGGGGTGCAGGGCTTAGATGCACCATTGCTACCTCAAATCGCTGCCTTGTATTGTTGCTATAGGCAAGTCCTTATCCAGACCCATTGCTAAGAATGGAAGCACTCTGTATATCAAGTCGTGGGCATTGATGAAGGGTTGTTTTGCTGTTTGAGGAGGGCACACTGTGGATTAGAGGAAGACTTTGTTGTGGGAGAGTGCCCAGATCAATCTGAACTCAGTGCCATCCTATACTGCTGCGGTAAACTACTGTACATGGGAAAATTTGACTATTGTCCAAATCCTTTGAAGTTTATGTGCTGAGCGTACCACTTTCAGGCAAATTGTGGCAACCAAAAGGAGGTGTTTCACTACACAAGGAGGTTGCAATCATACATTTGTCTATAGGTCAGATTATTGTAGTATTTCAGACCTTAATGGTTAAAGGAATACAACTGTTACAACTGATTCCCAAGTCTTTTTATTTGCATAGAATATGTCTATTGCTTTTTCATATTGAGTTGAATAAAAGAAACCCTTATTTGTGTTTAATCTATACTATGGAGTGTCATATGATTTAGATCTAAAAATTGCAAAAACAAACACACATCTGCACCACAAAAACATATTAGCAGTAAACCAAACAAAAAATCATCCAAGACCAATTTGGGATCTTGCACATTGTTTGGGATTTATATTGATGAGTTGGAGGCCTTTCTTCACGAGCATATCCAAGATAGTGATGGGTGTCTCCTTCACCAGGTTCTGATACAGTGATATCTATCCTACACTTTGCTGACGATGTGGTCCTCCTCTCCTCATCTCCAGAGGGTTTACAGAGACAATTGGATGCCTTAGCTTTGTTCTGCGGCCTTCAATAGTTGACCATCAACTTGAGTAAAACCAAGGTTATGATTTTCAACGGGTTGAAGAAAACTTCGAACCTTCATTTCTCCATCTGAGGGGAGGAGATTGAGATTACTAGTACCTACACTTATTTGGGGGTGCAATTTTTAGGACCCCGTTTCAGTTTACGTCGTACGACCAACTCTCCAACCTCAGATCATAAAGGGATACAGATCCTTAGCCGTCCTTGAGAGACAGTGCTTCCGACACCATTTTCAAGATATTTTGTCGAAGATGAACCTCATGGATTCCTTGATCCGGCCCACTATTCTATATGGCTCATAGGTTTGGGGGCCTTCTTTACGAGAGTCGGATTGGGCCTCAACCGAGAGTCCAGATTCTTCTTTTTCACTGCATCATTAGATGCAAGCATATAGTACCCCAGCACATCATACTTGCAGAGTTTGGGGCAAGGCCCTTCCGACTTGAGGCAATGTTTAGATTGGTTTCCTTTTTGCATCAGATTCGGAGCTTCGTTGACTCAGTGGAGGAACGGGACTGGTACCCGTATTTGGCCTATTGTTCTTCAGAGACCATTGCTCTTTCTAGTCGTCCGAGTTGGGCTAGAGGTTGGTTCACAGGGGTTTCAGATCTTCTAGAGTCAGTGGGTATTCAACTAGATCGTATCCCTCCGTTTAGATAGTCCTTAGATGTACCCAGTCACCTTCTACCCATTAGACAAGAGCTCAACAGGATCATCAGGGATGACATATACAAGTAGTTCGTCTAGATCACCTAGGTCAATCCTTAGGGAGTGCTGCGCCCAAAGATGGCCTTTTATATCAAGCTCTTCTTGGAGTTGAGAGATGGGCTCATTCTTCTACCCTAGTATACACTCCGTCACTGGATGCATGCCCTTCGCATTCCATTAGGTCAGTTCAGAGTGGGTTCCCATAGACTTCGTGTAGGGTAGACCACTAGTTGGATAGATCAGACATAATCTGTCAGTTGCACCATTTATAGGAGGTGGAGACAAAGATGCACTTTATTTTCCGTTGCCTCGTTTACTATGAGATCAGAAGGTTCCTGTTATCACATTTATAGTAGCCGGGCTACCATACATTATTTTTCTGATTCCAGTACACTATTCAGCCAGTTCCCTTACATTTGAGATGCTGAGATGAGCATCTATATTGGATCACTATCAGATTGTGGACAGCAGTGTATATTCCCCATGCCATGACTGAGTCTCAGGACACTCAGAGAGATGACCGATGTAGCCATTATACCATTGGTACAGAGCAGTTAGTAGTGCCCAGATCCACAGCAGCAGTTTCAGAGGACAGATGATGGTACAGGTTGATGAGCATTCAGGTATATGACTTAGCAGGTATATCATTGTGTTATGGTTATATTGCTTTTATACTTATTCTTATAGCATGTCTTAGCACTTAGTGTCATGATCTGGCGACCATATAGATATTTGGACCTGGTTGATCTATATATATATATTATATTGTCCCTACTCAGACTTAGAAGTTCACTATTCATACTCATTGGTATGTACCCTCCTTAGGGAGAATAGAGGTGATCATTCCACCATACCTTGGCTTGCTAGTGTTGGCTCCATTATTTCATTGTCTTCATCCATCCATGGCCTACCTTTTAGATTATCACCCTGACTTACTACTTGACTAGTGGCATGGAGGACTTCTCCCCACTGTAGTCTCTATATTGGATGAGCTTCCCTGTTTATTGTGTCTCGGCTCTGAGTTGGTGACAAAACTTACCTATGGTGAGTTGGAGTTCTTTGGAATTCCCCCTAGTCACTAAAGTTGTGTTGGCTAAACCTGAAACTTTTAGTGCTGCCATGAATACAAAATCTGAAAAAATGAAATGCTATATCTTGTATGAAAAGCCCATTCATGCAATGTGTTTCTAAACACACATGAATGAAAGGCATGCCAAATGAAAATGGCTATGAAAATAAAATGTTATATCTTTTGGAAAATAAATACCTAGGTAAACAAGCTGTCCATGACACCTAGAAGTGCTCAGGTAAACAAGTGCCTTAAAAACACACCTGCAGCAAAAAGCCTAAAATAAATGTAAATCTATGCAATGTGTTTATAAACACACATAGATCAAGGCTATGGAAACTTCAGGCCCAAAAAGCAATGGAACTTCAATGCTATATCTAAACAATTGCTGGCCTTATTTGTAATATGGATTGTGCGCATCTGTGAAGGTGAATAAACCCTCTTTGAACAACTCATCCATCTGTGAGACACCGCCATTCCCTGTGTTATTGCTCATTCAGTATATACTATGGTGTGTATTCCCTTTCCCTTGCCAAAATGTTACAAAGTTAAGTCAATCAAGTCATCCCTTAGCCTAGCCAGTTATTTTAGCCTTCACCCTTCACTAGCAAATTGATCACAGCTATGAAGTGAGTATGATCTTGAAAGTCTAGTCTGAGTAATAATTAATAATTAATGACATTATATATTTGGATTTAGATCGCCAGTAATGACTACTTTGTGTTATAATTGTTATTTGAATAAGTTGTAGAGCATGCATTAACCTTGACACTTTCAGCAGCTTTCGATGATGGTCTGAGTTATATTTGGTCTTGGTTAGACCCAGTTTGACCATGGAGGACCATGGGACATGAGATGTTGGACCTTATGATGATATGGATAGATGATATATGGTCTTTGTACACATACATGATGATTCTATACAGCAGCTACAGGGTTATGATGATGATTCTTGGTTTATAGCAGTGTTTGGTCATTTACAGATTATTATTATTGGCCCTGTTCCGGTATATTGGATATTTATTTTGATCATGCAGAGACTCATATGGTGTATGAGTACACATCTTGGATGGATTTGGACCTTCTGAGTCCAATGGGACAGTTTGTTTTCAGTTCCGGGCACTTACAGTGATGATTGAGCCTCAGTAGGCTATCCCAGTGCAGTTTTGGTCTGTCGGAGGCCCTGTCAGAGCAGATGTGATTTTTATCCGGTTGACCTAGGGCGCTGATGATGGAGGGGGTGGTCCAGCCACTTGTTTTTACCATATTACCCCCCTCCCGGACACACTGGTGCCCTCACCTTGACAGCGTAGGCACTCCAGGAGGCAGTTTGGGGCAGTTTCACGCTTCCCTAGGCATTTCAGGATTGGTAGAAATGGCTATTGAGGAAATCGATTTGGGCTACTGAGGCAATGTTATGGCATGGGATGATCAGTGATGATAGATCGGGGTCCTCCACACCTTCTCCAGCAGTTTCAGTTTCATCGGGGCCCGCATCCATCACTTATGGCACTTTCTGAGGATTTTTGAGGTCTTTTTGAGGCCTACGATTTGACTATGGTGGCACGATTTGGTACATTGATGATTATTTATTGATTATTGTGCTATGGGGATTGACCAAGGAGGGATAAAATTACCCCTTGGACCCACCATAAGCCTCTTATTATATTTTGTCATCATGATTTGGTGGGATTCCCCTCTTCTACGGCGATTTTGTCCACTCACATAATATTTTATTTGTGATCCATGTATTTTATTGTTGAGCTCATCTCAACCATTGATTAGACATTTGTATCTTTTAATCTTAGCCACTCATTCAAAAAGTGGTTAGGGTTTTGGTGCCTCTCCTTCCTATTTAAAGGAGAGAGCTTCTCATTGTAAGGGGTCTTTGGCTCTTGGATTATTGATATAGAAAAATATTCTTGTGGAAATTCTTGTGGTCTCCTTTGCATCTGGTGTTCTTAGATGGTGATTGGAAAGTCTATTGCAACCTAGCATTTGGAAATTGTGGTAAGATCTATCTTTTGGAAATCATTGTTTGTCTACAGGAGGGCGACTTCAACAAGGGCGATTTTGCAAGGCTTCTTCAAATCGACTTTCTTGGCATTCGCTTGTATCAGGGGGTTATCATTAGCATCATTGTGATCTATGCTATCTTTCTGTTACTTCTCTTGTGGCATTAGTCTTATCTCTTGATGCATCAAATCTGATATTGTTGACGTTTGTTGTGCAGGAGAGAGGGCGCATTGGCTTCTTGGATCAAATCGACTTGCATAGAAACTACCTCAAAGCTTCTCAAATTGATCGGGTTTGCATAGATCATCATCATCAAGGCATCTACAAGGTTACCCAGTTAAGATCCACAGGTTTGTTTCTCTTACCTTGATCCAATCCATTGACATAGCTCATAAATTGTTAAAACCCTAAATATTTCAAAACCCCCATTTTACATTTTCTCAGATCTACTTAGATCTAGTGGGTTGTTGGGCATAATATTGAAAACCCACCTCTATAGCATCCACGGCATCCCGGATCTATAGTTTGGTGAGGATTGGCTTCCGTTTGATCCCCTTCCCAAGCCAACTTAGCTTCTCCCAAGCAAGGCGCACTTCCTGGTGGTTGTGAGTTGACCTAGATCTAGGTGGTGGGTGTTTGAGATCCCGCTTGATCCATAATCTACACATCAAATAACATACACCCAGATTGTTGCTTTTCTGAAATTCACCTTGTGGGCCCTATTCCACATTTTAGGGGATTTAATCCCCATTTTGGACCATTAGGTGTACTTAAACTCAGATCTAGTAAGATCTAGCCGTCGGATTGCCACGAAATTGTATATCCACACTCCTACCTGACCAACCTACCCGGATCTAAAGTTTGGATGCCATCGGACTTGTCTTGACCTACCTAACCCACCTTTTTAGCCTCCTTGGGTAAAGTCGCACCACCTTGGAGAAGTGAGTTGACTCACTTCTAAGACGTGGGTACTTGAGATTCTTGCGGATTTGGAACGGGAATAATTCGAAACCTAGGTCTAGTGTGTCACTTTGTCAGATCTTGCCTTGGGGATAGCATTCCTTGTTTTAAGGAATTGTGGTCCACTTGGGTTAAACCTAGATCTAGACCTACTTATCCATCAAGACCTTTATTGCCCACTTGTCTCATGCTATAGGAGTCCTCAACCACAAGTCAACCCTACTTTGACTCCATTATCCCAATTCCCAAGGCACTGGTTACCCTCCAAGTCGATTCGACTTTCCTAGATTGTTGGATTAACTTGTGGTTTGACCTTAGTGTGGTGAACCAAACCCTTGATGCCATCATGTATCATGGTCAAACTTGTCATGTGTACTAGTTAGCCCCAATTCAACCCCTGAGCTACCCTGCATTGGACACGATTCCCAAGGCAGTAGATCTCCCAACATTGAACTAGTACTGTAATCTTAGATCTCACTTCAAACATTATAAGTCACTCTCACATCAACTATGAACCAAAGCTACACTCATTAAACCCCTCACTTGGCTTGTGACTTCATTCTTAGGTCTAGGATAAACCATACACCTAACTTCACTTAGAAATACCCTGATTTGGTGTCTTGGTTTTGATTTCTCCTGTCGGGAGTAGATCGGGTCTCCCCCTTTGTTGTCTGGGCTAGATAACATAAAGTGAAGGTTGCCTCGACTGGTGTGACAACCATATATTGGAGGTCGAGGTGATCGTGGTTGCACCTTTTGAGTTGCCCTTCCCTATTGCCATCCATGACTGGATACATCCATAGGGGTAACTACAGTTTAGGTGATAACAGTTCCATTGCTTGTTTAGAGGGTCTCGGACCCTCATTGACTTCTTCAGATACCTCGATCAGAGATGTTTGGCCCTGTATATGCAGGAGGCCCCCAAGTTCTGAGCACATACTCTTCAACCTCACATCAAACCAGGTTCTACGCAGAGGATCACTTCATTCTTCACAGTGATACCTTCAGAAAGGGGCACCAAGCGACCGACCGGAATTAGTACAGATCCAAATTTCAGGTCAGTGCAGACTCGTGGTACACATCCCACGAGATCTTGGCAATAGAACCATATCAGATCCCCCTGGAAGACGAACGAGATCATCCAGGCCTAAGCAGCGTGCGAAATCCTCTAGATAGCGGTGTGGTGGACAATTTGGGCATCCCACCAGTTCTTCTTCAGGCTAGTAGGCTTTATTGAGTTTTCTTCATTTGGCCTCGGATGTTAGGAGAGATAGTTCTACTCCATAGTAGATCTGGGTGCTCCTGGATCTTCTCTTCCTGCATATCTCCGTCCTGTTGTGGAATTTTGGGCTTGCAGTTGCGGATGACGGTTCTCCATACTTTAGCCCAACCCGCATTTTCTGCTTTATTGTACTTTACTTCATACATCTTGTCTTTCATAAGAGACTATTTGGTACTCCCTCTTTGTAATGACATCATTGTATTCAACAGTCCCTTTGACCTACTTTTGTGGATTAGTTGGACATTAATAAAATTATCTTATCTTATCTAAAGGTTATTGGATTAAAATTTGGGAGAGCGAAAGGAAAGGGTCTTAGGCTCTTAAACTTGTCTTGAGATAGAGGTATGTTTTGCATTAAGTTAAAAATCCCATTGAGTGCTTGATCAATAAATTTGTGCCAATGATTCAATAGAATAAACACCTTTCATTGTTTCATAAATAAACATTGCTCGAATATGAAAAGAAAAAACATCCATGGACATTTGAATAAAAGAAACTTATGGAAACTTAAACCAACAATGAACGACAATGTTATTAATATATGGATTGCATCCAATAAATTGGCTTATTGCCCAAATTTCATCCACAAGTAAAACTATATCCAATGGTGGCAATTATGTTCTTAGTTTATGAAATTGTATATGAATGAGGCCCTCTTGGAGAGAGTGAAATCTCCGCAAAAGGGTGTCACCCAACTTAATTAATGTCCAATTGTGATGTAGTGATTAGAATCACTTAAACAAAGATGGCTTAAACTTAGTGAAATTAATCTCATAAACTTATACTTGATTAATTAAATGTCTTTCCATCACATACATGATCCGTAAACAGTATGAAAATAAAGAAAGATGCGTTGAATGAAATAACAATGAATCACTTGCATAGATTTAACAATTTCCAAAATGTTAATGATCAAAAGATAATAAAGCTTGCATTCAATAAATGGTCTGATCCGAGGTGACCTTGATATCAACCTGATTTGATTCTAGCCTCACTTAACAAAGGGATCGGTTATAGGACTGTTTTAATTGAACTTGATTGCATTTAAGGCTTGAATTCAATTTTAATATTAAACTTTATGAATGCGCTGTTAGTCTCTTATATCATCACTTAATGCATTTAATGAACATAATTGCGGAAATAATATGCATAAGAAAACATGAGACAAGAGATCAACACATGAGGTGAGATATCACCGAGTTGTTAATGGAGTTCACCCAGTGTGGGCTACGTCTCCAGGCTCCTCTCAACTGCATAGCCGCTTCATTCTCTTCTTCAAAGATACTCTCCTTTACAAAGGGATGAATTCCCATATCATCAAGTGGCAATAGAATTCCCACAATAGGTGGCAGTATCGAAGAGATGCTCTCATTCAATGCAGAGAGCTGATTCTCACACGCGTGTGGCTATGTCTTTCCTACAAAGAGACAATCTCCTCTGACAAAGGTTGATCTCTCACAAGCATGTGGCTATAAGCCCATTACAACATGGCGAATATTCATTTGCAAGTTAGAATGCGGCAATAGAAAGTGCACTTTGTGGAAGACTTCATGGTCTTAAAATCCACCTCAAGATGTGTGCACCTGTATAAGTCAACATATCGAATGCAAGCATTTGGTGGCAGACTCAATGGTCTTCAATACCACCATAAAATGTACAAATGACCACTTCTCTTGCTTACAAACATTATCATGGGCTTTCAATAGTTACATGAAAAACTATAATCACAAACAACCCATAAAAAGTGCACTAAAATAAAGGCATAATTCAAACTTAGATTTGTTACCCAAAGTTTGATGCCCACTCCATAATGTGCTAAGCTTGCTCGATGCCTCGACCCTTGGCCCCGATGGCCTCCTTGAGACTTGTCCTCCAAAATGACTTGTCAAAATGACTTCACTTCTCAATGGAATTGTCCTCCTAAGCTTGTGGTAGGGGCGCTTATATAGTGCATGGGGGTTGGGACCACACCCCACTTTTCGTGGCAACCAAATCCAAATATGGGCCAAAATAAACCATCACCAATTTACATATGCCAATATATATAATGTTTTTCGTTGACCAACCATTAAATAGGGTATATGGTTATAAGTATAACAAAGCACCACTGCCAAATCGAAACCACCGTCAAAACACAATGTCCATCCGTGGTTATTGTTTCAACGGTCACTAATTATGTTTTAACCTCTTTGGCATATATCATAATCGTCGCTAACTTGGCTTGTTGGTTTCATGAGGTTGAAACTGCCATTTACATATGGCATGAGAGCGCCCAACTGGCATATCATTTGTCAACTGCCAAATATAACAGATGGAGCCACATGCCGTCGCAATAAGCCAAGGGGTCGGGGCCCCTTTTCTCTGCCATATGGAATTCCATAAAACTTAAATAACATACTTGCCATTCTCATACCAAGGATCAAGTGATGGCGCAATGGTGAAGGCACTTGGTGTTAGAGTGTGGTAACTTCGGGATGTCCTCCATGATTCAGATGCCTTACATGGAGGTACACTAGTTGCATAGGCATCAAGATGGAGTAGAGGGTGGGATACACTCTACTCAGTGGCATGAGTCCAGTGGTGGCTGCATGTGGATCTTCCAGAGTGTTTTGACCCTTGCATGCATGAGTTTTGCATGCACTGTCATGCGATCATTGATGCATGCAAAAGTGACTTTTGCATGTGTCGAGAATTAGGGTTTTGGCAAACCTAATTCATCGGTGAGATTATTTATAGAGGCAGGGGGTCCCCAGATGAGGTTACTTAGTTGCATTGTCAGAGAGAGATATTGCTAGAGTGAGGAGGGCGTAGCTATGCATGCGGTGACTTTCTGAGAGAGAGAGGAGCTACTACAAGAGCTAGGAAGGTCAGATCTGAGCTAGATCAATGACCTTCAGATCCAGAGTCACTAGACACCCAGTACTGTGAGCGGAGATAGCTCAACAGTGTGTTTTCTGATTAGATTGGAGGAGGCCGAGTTCTCTTGGAGGAGGGCGCATTTCCCAATGAGGGAGAAGCTCGTTTGGAGCTGGATTGACTGATTCAGAGTCTGAGTCTTCCTAGATAGCCTTGCCTCGGCATTTGAGGAAGGTTAGGGATGACCAGAGCTTAGATCTGTTGAGATCCGGTCCGGTACGAGCATTTGACATCTAGAGGGGAGGGCGCAATTTGGCATGCAGAGGAGGTCGAGTTCGTCAGAGGGCAGTCTTCAAAGCGAGCAGATCAGAGCAGAGAGACAGATCAGTCAGAGGCACCTACAAAGACACTCAGATCTAGTTTTCCAGTTAGGGCTTACTCTTCCAGTGCATGCATCAGCTGGATGCATGCAAATCTAGAGTCTGCCTGGTTTCAGGAGATTGAGTTACCTGTTGAGGTAATCCTGTATTGTACTTGTTATTTATACATATGCTCTGGGCTTGAGAGAGAAGATAGCCCCACAGTTAGCTGGTTGTCCCCGTTGGGGTTCCAGGATACATCTATTGTTTATGTGTGATTGCATTTATTTGAGTTTGGTAAATGCAGATCTAGTTGTTTGATTCTATATTTTTATGAGCATATATTGATATTGAGACTCATACTGCTTGAGATCTCAGGGAGATTCAGAGGGAGTAGTGATCTCTGAATCAAATATTTACACTTGGCTTATATGCACAAGGTCGTGGGTTCAAATCCCATTGGCCTACACCTTTTTAACTGTCAACCAAACTCCCAACTTAAATAAAATATTCACCATATGCTTGGCAAGCGGCATGTGATGGCGTAGTAGTGGGCATGTTAGACTTGTGGCATGGAAAAATGAAAAGATAAATTTTAATGTCTAAAAGAAGTGAAGGAAGATCTAATGACTAGTGCCTAAAGTCTAGTGAAATGACATGAGGTCATGATAGAGAAGAGTAAATCTCTTGATGATCGAAGAGCATGAGAGGGTGGAAAACTTCATACCGTAGTCTTGGTCTTTGATAGCCAAGTGACCCTTTTTTTCTTGTCCAAAATAGAGGATTTCACAATCTGAAAACCCTCCAATAAACCTGCAAATAGATGAAGATAAAACCTGCAAATAGATACTGCACAATCCACAAAGAGATGCAATACTTCAAGTGCTGAAATATTACTATTAACAAATTTATGTAGTATTATGTGAATATATTATCTTAGTTTTTCAAGTATTATTGAACAAAAGGGAGGAATTCTTAGTTAAGTTTCACCATTAAATCCACATTTAATTTTTAAGATTACCTAATAGATTGGCACATAAGAAAAAATAGATACAATGTAGCAAGGGTGTTTTATTCTCCACAAGTTCTAGCAAAGAGAGGCAATAAGCGAAGTCTCTCTTATATAGATGAGAGAGTTGCTAAATGCTCAAATGACATGGTCAAAAGCCCTAACTCCAAAACCCTAACTCAACCTTCTAACAACCTTGACAAGTCAAAAGAGGGGGGCGCATCACTAAGATAGGAAGGAGAGAATGAAATGTGATACAATTAATCCTCAAGAGAGGGGCACCCAAGCAAAAGTAATCAAGATAATATTTGGGCCAAAATCCAACTAAATGTAACAACCTTATCTATATCCTTGACAAGTCAAAAGTAACAACTCGCAGTCATCAATACGATGGTCAAATGAGTCGAAAAGGATAAGTGCACCCTCTTCAAATGATGTGCTAACTCCTTAGATAAAGGATGCTCTAACAAACCAAGTCTAGGTTGGCACACGTGGCAAGAAATGGTCCACAAATGTGTAGTGCACCCTCCTCAATTGGTCCAAGCATGATGGATGATGCCTCAACTAGTGGAGCACTCCTCTAACCCACTCCTCAATCCTTGTGCCAAAGTCCAACATGAGGAATGATGTTCCAAATGTTTAACCAACTCATGAACAAGTTGGTCAAAGCTCGTGGCAACTCATCCAAGTGGTCCAAGAGTTTTGGCCCTCTCACATGATGAAGAAATGTGCCTCATGAAGCTCCCACGTGTGCATGAAGAAGGGTTCCACTTCACCTAGGAGAGGGGACATGAATAAACTGTAGAAGAACCAAGTGTTATACATTATAAAGTATGACTTAGGAAAACAACTGGATTATACGCAAACATTAACATAAAAGGCTATTATGTGCACTTTTCTAGTAACTCATTAATTAATTATCTCAATAACCTTAGAACTACCATGGTGCAACCATAATTGATCCAGATTTTCATGCTACACCCCTAAGACTAAGTGAACTTCCTAAGTTTCTAAGTAAGGTGAGGGTAATGAAATGGATGCAATGTAATGAAAGGGGAATTAATTGTAATGTTAGGGAAAGGGGTTTGTGAATTAACTATCATGAGAGGGTGTCTAATTTTTAAGTCTGCCCCTTAGCTTTCAAGAGCTAAAGGTTAATGATTTTTCTTCCATATGTGTGACTTAGAAGGGAATTATTTTGTTCTTGAGTTTTCCTTTCCTTGTGCCATTTTTTACGATCCTTTTTATTTTTTTATTTGACACAATATTAGTTCCTTTCTTTGGATTTAGCTTTGATAAGTTGGGACATAAGGATCACGGCTTTTGCAAGGGGGCATAGCTCATATTCATCATTTAATTTCGTTTCTCTTAGAGTACTTTGACTCTTTTGAATTTGACTTAGGCACCATACACCGGAGTAATATGTAGAGACGTTAGAACATGACATATAATAAGTTAATTGCAAAAGGGGAGCATGATGGAAATCAGTGAAGTAGCTAGTGAAATGACATGATATGAAAGATGGCTAGGTAAAATGTTGTTAATGACATGAAATGAGGGTCATGCTTGCTTAGATCCCTAGGGGCACACCTAACCCACAAGGTCATACACTTAATCTGACGAGGAAAGAAGAATTATAACCACATCATTATGCTCCCTAATCTATTTAAACAATATTTGAGGATACATGAGCCATTATAGAGTAACACCTTTGACCACCTATTGTCATGTCCACACGTAATAAAGCATTTACCATAAGTCAAGTAGAGAGGATATGTCATAACATTGGTGTCAACTGGATTTCCCCATTTGTCGTGGACATTAATAAAATTATCTTATCTTATCTTATCTAGCATATGGCAAGGCAGGTTGAAAGTGTCTCTATCAAGTGTCTATGGGCAAACGATAGATCTAATCTGTGGAACCACTGGATGCGATGCAAGACCAGATAGGAAATGATATGATCAAGACACCCCACACATGTCAGGAGAAAACAGGTCACCTATCCTTCCACATTTCTTAGCCCTTTCATTGGTTTAGTCCCTTTACTTTAGATTTGGCTTTGATAACTTGGGACATAGGGAACCTGGCTTTTTGCAAGGGGGAATATCTTCCTTATATTTCCAATTTATTTTAGCAACATTGACCTTAGAGTACTAGACTCTTTTAACTTATTGAGGCATTCATACATGGGAATAATTATGAGACCATAGGTTATTACTGATGAATCGATGATAAATCATTTACAAAAGGGGAAAATGAAGGGGATGGTTGAATTGTTCATTGAAATGAAAATGGCTAGGCAACATGTTATGAAATGGGTGAAATCACTTCATTTAGTTCACTAGGGTACAACTTAACATTTAGAAAGATACAGTTCTAAGGAAGAATAACACCAAGGTTAGATTAAGTAATGAGTAATTGCCATAAGTGTTATGAGTCATTATACAAGCATAAAAATAACACCCCATGATATCGCATTGTAATACAAGCAAGCTTTCTAATTGTTGATGAGGGTAAGAGATATGAAAACACTAGCACATTTGACACCATCTCTGCTAGGCACATCCAAGGAAAATGGACCATCTGAAAAAGATGGAAGGATCTCCGACTCATGATCTATGGTGAAGCCACAGATCTCATCTAAGGAACAACTGATCAACATATTACCCCTTGCTAGAAAAGGGGTAACAGACCCCTCTACTTAAAATCAGAGCAAAAACTACCCTAAATGGGTAGCAACTATGGCTGTTGAGTATGAGGTTTTGAGAATTTGTTCCTTCACCTAAGGGTAAGAATATTGCTGGCTGTAAATGTTTCTATAAGACCAAATATGGGTTTGATGGATAGATTGAGAAGCATAAGGGTAGGCTTGTTGTGAAAGGTTTCCCATAGAAAGAAGGTAATTGACTACAATAAAATCTTTGCTTTCGTTGCTAGGATGGAGTCTATCCATATGATTCTATCTATAACTACTTCATAGAGATGGAGGGTTCATCATATGACTGTCGAAAGTTCTTTCCTTCATGGTAGTCTTCAATAAGAATTCTAGATGTAGCAACTGCTAGGTTTTGTTCAAGAAGGTTGAACACCACTAGTCTGTTGACTTAAGAAATCTTTATATGGACTAAAGTAAGCACATTGTGCTTGTATGAGAAGAGCCATAAATTTTTTCTTAGCTGTGGATTTTCTTGCCGCGAGAGGACTTGATTTCTAGATTGGTCATTAAGATAATCAAAACCGAATTTTTGTGGTCTACGTGGATGATTTGATTTGTCGATAGATTAACCTCTTGGATTAAAGAATTGAAGCTAAGGCTTCTAGGGTTGTTTGAAATGACTGATCTTAGTCAGCTTCACTGCTTTTTAGGCATTCACATAGTATACGTCCAAGATCTCTCTCTCAACCTTAGTATGTGTTGTCTGTCGAGATGCACACCAGCAGCATAAATATTTCGAAAGCTGTTTCCTCACTACAAGTGGGAAAGGTGTGGCCTTGGGGGCAAGCAATGAGCCAGGTACTGTCACCAGAATCCCAGCTCCTTCGTTTAGGAAAACTCCTAACGAAGCCAAGGGGGGTTGTCCCAAACAAAGAGTTGTCTAAGGCTCTTATGTTTTTTAAGTGTTTTTGGGTGTATGGTGTGAATGAGTGTTTTTTAGGAGTTTTTATGAGGTGAACACAATAATAATTAAGCAATCCACGTTGCAGTTGCAAAACACAAGATGAGATACACAATAGATATAATGACTAAAATTGAAAGCATCCATAGAATAATAATGACTTAAGCAAATGAAGGACAAATGGTCCAAATTAAGGTGATACACAGATGAGTTTGAAGCATAGTTTTAAAAATTGGTCCGATCGGGATCGGAATCGGCCGATTCGATGATTTATTGCCGGCCCAATTCAAACCGGTCACCAAACTGGTTCTGGAGCATCAAATCGGCCGGTTTAAGTAAAAATTCGGTCCGGCCAGATGAATCGGTCCGGTCAGACCGATTTTTTACTTAAACCGGCCGGTTTTTTTAGGTGGGCCACGGGGCATTTCCAAAACCACGAGGTATTTCCAAAACCGGCATGCTAGAGCGGCCTCCCTTGCTGGCCCGTAATGAGCTTTTCTAAACAAAAGACATTACTATAAAACATCATTCGCTGGTTATAATTTAAATTATCACGTAGACATCTCATTATACATCACTGCATACGTTTTCTTCGAACAATACAATGTTCAGTCAAATATATGAATTTAATGGAAGGAGTTTGATTATCTATAAATCTAATTCTCTATTTGATATTTGTTATTTATAAATATTTTATTTTATTTTCGGTTTTATGTTTATAAAACTTGTTTTCTTAATAATATTTTATATATTTATATCAAAATAGTTTAAAAAAATAAATACAAAAAGTATTTACGTCTTTTAAAAGAAAAAGTCAAACAATAAGAAGTTAAAAATCTTAACTCAACCACTTTCTTATAAATTATTCGATATTAATCTATTTTTATAAATATTGTATTTCCTTTTGTTTTTATCAATAGTGGTTTATTATTTATTATATATTAATCTATTTTATAAATATTGTGTTTCTCTTTGTTTATTATTTAAACTTCCTTTACACCATAAGGTAATGTTTAGTTTTTTTCTTTTTAATAAAGGGGATTTGTTAATACATTTTATTTTTATTTTTATGTCAAATTTATTAGAATATGATATACAACATTTTAGTATTTGAAAATCTCAAGGAAGATGATGAGTTAGGTTTTTTTTAAGAATGTATGGAGATTTTCATGTCAATGGCAATCTTTTTATCCATGTAGTTTGACACACTAATGGAATGAAAATAATTAAAATAATTAGCATGCTAAATAATTACTTCCTAGACTATATGTCATGTTATTTTTTGGACTCTACCGGCCATATAGCCTATAGGCCTCATGGATTATGTATTTTGTTCCTGTTCCAGTCTCCTAGATATGTATTGCACAATACACTTTGTGCCATTTTGATATATTGACTCTTATATGGTATATACATGAGCAGAGATTGGATATTTTGTTTTTAATGCTATGGAATCATGAATTAGAATCTTGAAAATGTTGTTTTTCTTAAAAAAATTAAATATTTTATGTATTTTTGAGCAAACTGATTCATTAAATTCAAATCGACCGATTTATGACTGATTCATTACCGATTCCGATTCCGATTCCGAGTTGACCCTCGACCGATTCCGAGTTCGATTTCGATTTTTCAAACTTTGTTTTGAAGAACCAGTGCCAAATGGAGTAAAAAATGCTTGGGGATGCTGAAATACAAGTCTTAATATGTGTTCGTGAGATCGTTTTGCAATGCTCTTGGTAAATTTTGTTGTGTATTTTAAGATGATCTTGATTATTATGGCTAAGGGGAATTTTCAACCGATACGCAAGGTACTGGAAATTTGTCCGGGAATACTCTAAATGGATCCGTTCGAAGACATGATGGACTGCTGAGTTTTCTAGCGAGGCGTTCAATAATTAACCATCCACTAGAATCTGAACATGGCTACTCGGCGCCCCCACTTGGAATTTGCCCACTTTTGAGTATTGTATCGATCAACGCCGGATTCGTTGGTTATGGGGGTGGTGGATTTTATTATGGTTGAAGTTGGAATTAATGTAAACAATTAGAAAACCCAATACCGTTTCTGAGTAACCCAGCCTTTCTCAAGGAGGGGCAGAGCATACGTGGTACGGAAAATGGTTAATTCCAATTTTTATGGGAGAATGTGAGTTGTGAGTGTTTTACTTAGAGTGCAAAGAAATAAACCTCTCCGACAGAGAGTGCTCTTGATCCACCTTATGGTGAGATTCAAGAGACTTATCTAAACTAGGATGAGAAATGCAATGCAACAAGATGCTCTCCGATAGAGAGTGCTCTTGACTTGTCTTATGACTAGTTCAAGAGACTTTGTGTTCCTTTTAAGATTGAGCAAATATAAAAAAGACACATAACAATTGAATCAAATAAAATGATGCAAGATTGATCTAGCAATTAGTGGAAATGATACTAAACTAGCAATTAGTGATCTAATTGCAAAATGGAAAGACTAATCTACTTGCAAAAGTAAAATCTAAGCTAAAGATGAAGTAGACAAAAGACCAAGACACTACAAACTTTCCCAAATGGGGAAGTTGGGTTGTGGGAGCCTTAAATCCCATTTGCTCGCTTTTATTAGATATTACAATACTTTGGGAATTTAACCCTTGAAGAGAACTTGAAAGAAATAAAATGAAGCTCTTTAAGAGCTTTTACAAGAAAGGAGAGTGGTTATTAGATCTTCTTTAGTTTAAATCTTCTTCTTGGTTTGGATCTTCTAGGTTTGTTCTTCTTTGGATTTCTTGCTGCTTCTTGTTCTTTGCTTCAAGTTTTTTGCTTCTTACTTCTTCTTTGGAGAGGAATTTCTTGGTTTTGTCTTCTTGAGTTTTGCACTTCTCTTCAAGCACCTACAACAAAGCAAACTTCAAGTACCCATTATTCATTAGTTAAAAATCAAAATGGAAGCTAATCCTAGATCTAAGAATGAACACTTAGCAAATACTAACTTTTTTATGAGACTTTGAAATGCAATGCAATATTAAACTAGGAACTCAAACTTTGAAATGCAAAAAATAATTCTAGATCTATGATGCCAAGTTTAACTTTAAAATGCAAGATGTAAATGCAAACTTTTTTTTTTTAAAAGGTAACTAGCTAAGATCCAAACAGAAATTACAAATTAGAATGAACCAAGCTCTAGGATCTAACAAGCAAACAAGGCAAAGAGAGAAGAAAAAGCCAAATAGATAGAAAATGGTGTTTAGGGCTTGTTCTGGAATGACAAGTAACCGAAATATTGTTTAAACTTGAAGTGTGATGGATGAGGAAGAGCCCCTGTTGGCTATATTTCTTCACTTGGACGTAGAAGCTTCTTGTAGACCCTGCAAAGTGAATGTATTAGATGGTAAGAACTCCTGTTTAATGAATAAAAGGTTGATCTCCAAACTCTTCTCCACCTTCAGTGATCCCTGAAAAACACAACTCTCAACAAGACAAACCAGATCAAGTGCTAGTATGTAAATCAAACAAACATCTAAAAGACACCAGTATATCCGACTACGTCTCGTCCGATCTAGATATTTGAGAAACTTAGGATAGATAATCAAATAAAAACTTTAAATGACTAACCTTATGTACTAGATTGATAGTCTTCTAAAGCTAGCATTGAACATAATTTGAAAAAAGGAGAGAGTAGGGTGAGAGAGATAGCACCTCACACAAGATGAAACCACAACACAAAGAACCCTTGCATAGACTTCCAAAGTCGCTTTTATTCCAAGATTAAACAAATGATTACAATATAATTTTTGGCAGAGTTCCCTTGCACAAAATCTCCATCCTAAGAGAGCCCAAGGGCTTGCTCTTTATACAAAAACTAAGGACAAATAACCTAATTCGAGCTTGGCATGAGAAGAGAGCCAAATCCAATCCAAGGAGAGTCGAATTCCAATCAATGGCAAGCTTGGAGTGAGATACATGTGAAGGAATGGCGAGCTTGGAGCGTGAATGGATCTCGGTTGGTGTGATTGGGTTGGTGGGGGATGAGGTGGAGCCCCACTCCTCTTGAAACCAACGCCCAACGCTTGGTAACACTCGCCCATATCAAACCGTGAGCTTGTGCGTGAAGATTGTCCATGTGAGGGAGGGATCCACGCTCTTCATAAATTAAAACCTCATACTTTATCCAAAGTTTATTTATCATATGATGATATCATTCAAATGATATCCCACCATACAAGTGACTTGGAGCCTTCACCCATAACCCATGCGAAATGATGCCCACGTGAAGCATGCTCACGTCACTGCTTAAATCCAATTCGCTTATCCAAACTTTTATTTGACATGTGACTAATCTCTCTTAAGTGGTCGTACACCTTAAGTAAATCATATGCCCCACTTTCCAAATCAATTTTTAATGATTTTTGACTTCTTTTAAATTTTTGTCAAAGTGCAATTTCTCCCCTTTCTGGGAATTAAATGCCAAAATGTAGCATCTTTAGCAAAAACTGGCCCAGAGGCGATGTAACTGCCTGGAATCTGAAGAAAGAGGGTGCTAGGGTAAAGAGGACGCTCTGAGCGTCAAAACAAGCCTCCCTAAGCCAAATTCCGCCTCGAGATGAGGTTTTTATCATATTTTGAAAAATTCCATTTAAACCATTAAAAAATGGTCTAAATTACGGAAAAAATTATTTTTCTCGGAATCAAACAAAACTCCTAGGGAACCTAGTGAATTTTCATACGACTCAATCGAGATGGCTAACACGTAAAAAATCCTAGACACAAAACTCTAATAACCACCTTAGGTTTTGACCATCATGAAAAATACTCCAGCTTTGAAGGTATGAGTGAAAAACTCAGGGATTATACGCCACTGAAGAGTAGCGCATAATTCCCAAGGAAAAAACACTCTAGAGTATCCCCCAAATAGCTAAACCTAAGGGTAGCCGAGTCTTTTATAAAAGGACCCCGTTTAGACCAACTTTTTACAAATTCCCCATGGGGGTATGAACATGCAGTTATTACAAATGGGGCAAAAAATGCCCTGAAAATGACTTCTGAACTTCTGAACACTGATGATGAACATTGAACATGTTCATTAAACTGGCGGCTCACAAGAAATTCAACTATTGTACAAAATAGCTGGTAACAGTATGTTTTGGATTTGTTGCAATGCTTTAGGAAGGAGGATTGTAAGTTGATTAGAACTCTCTTGCCATTGGGATGAAGTTTCAGGCAGATTGCCTCTCTCCTTTATTGGATGCTACTATCTATTGGTCTTGATCGAGTGGTCTTCTCTACCTTACTCATACTTAACCAAATATTGTAGTTGTTAGTGTGTGTTCCCTGTTTTTGCAAGCACCTCATGAAAGTAATTGCAGGTGGTCGAGTGTATTTTGCGCTATTTGAAGGGCAACAATTATATGGGTATTCACTATGTAGCACGTGCCCCTATTCATATTCAAGGATTCTCTAATGTAGATTTGGATGGTGATCTTGATAGGCATCTCTGTCATCTTTCTCCTTGTTGGGAAGCATCTTGTCTACATGAGGGTGATTCTTGATTAGTTGGGTCTTTCTCAAAAGGGCCCCACGTCTCTCTATTGTGACAATCAAAGTATCATCAAGGTTACTCATAATCTCGTGGATCATCAGAAATCTAAACATGTTCAACTTTGGATGCACCATATCTGTCATCTTTATGCACTAGGATGCAGTGAGCCTGTCTTTGTGCCTTCAGCTGATTAGGATGCAAACATCTTCACCAAAATCTTGTTGGAGTCCACCTTCACTAGTCTATGGTGTCATATTGGTGTGGAAGGCTTGCCATTTAGGGGGGATATTGTGCTGTAATGGCATCTCTTTATGGTCCCTATTTAACTTAAGGTGGGCTGCTGGAATTATTAGTGTAATTTGTACATATGGCCATAGTTGATGTATCATTATTAATTGTAATTATGGCTAAGGCCATATTTATATCTTTTTATTGTATTACTAGGTATGGTTAAGGCCGACCTAGTCAAACTTAACTTGATGTTTAGGCCCTGTTGTTGCCTAATACACACCTCAGGTAAGGTGGCATAAATCTTCAAGCCACTGGGTGTGTCCTTGGGGGCAAGTCACGAGTCAAGTTCTGTCACTTAACACTTGACTCCTCCGTCTAGGCTAACTCCTAGCGAAGCCAAGGGGGTTGGTCCCTAAAAAATAACTAAGGCTAAGTAAGCTAAGTAAAAGTAAATCTATGAGTTTATTAACTAAAAACAAGAGCAAATGAAAGTAGATTATTCTAACAACATATCCAATCAAATACTTGAAATAACATTTTGAATCCAATACAAGACCAGTGCCGAAAGATAAAAAAGACAAATGCCGAAAGATAAATGTTTTGCAAGTGCTCTTGGTCAATTTTAATTTATTAGAGGTGAGTTGCTTAAAGTGGGTTGATTTTTGGTTTGGCCAACTAAAGAGTTATCCTCAAAAGTGAGTGCAAAGCAACAGTGCCGGGTGTCCAATGGGGAGAGAACGAATCTCATTAACGAGTATCCCCCTGACTTCACGCCATGTTCACTGTAAGCTCTCACTCCGACAATAATCCTTTAGATGGATTTCCCTATTATACTAGCCACTTGAAATCCCCTTTTTGATTGTTGATCAACGATCAGGCAGACCTGCAATGGTCACAAGAGCATAACGAGGGACTTGAGTCCTGGTTCGTTACTCTTTAAGTAAAATGAAATAAATAAAGCGACTAAGTTAATCCAACTAAGGAAAACTAAGCTAATGGTTAGTAGATCAAAAAAATTGAAAAGCAAAAAACAACAAAAATCCACGCCACGAAAATGACATAGATCCCCCTAGGGGGGATGGGGACTGGGCACTAGGTATCTCACTTTATTTCATTACGATTTTTACAATTTTGGAATGTTTGTTGTCCTTTATAAACTAGGACCAACAAACTTACAAGTTTGTGGAAGAAATTTTAAGTTTGAGAAAGGTAGAAGAGAGGAGGGGGTCCCTGATGGCCTGAATCTTCAAAAAATTGCCAGCACTTCCTTTTACCTGTTCATCAAAAGACAAAAACACAGCTACTAAAGTGGCACTAAATATGCCAGATCAAAGGTTAGAAGCATAAAAAAATTCCTAATTTTAAGTACCGAAAGATGGAAAATTTTAATAAGCACAAGTACTAATTAGAATGCTAGATCTACTTGCAAAATAAAGCCAAAGGAATGCATATTCAAATCAAATTATGTTTTGCTATTCTTGAGAAGAAAACTACTTCACTTAAATATGCAAAATGACAGCCAAGAAAACTTGAATAAAAGTGAAGGAGGGAGAAGAAGAAAGAGCCCAAGCTTGAATGTCCGAATCTATGGAGTCTACTGGTGGGAAGTGGAGGGACTATGTCCACTTAAGAGAACAGAAGAACATGGAGGAAGCAACTGAACTCAACCACCTCTTCAGATCGGTAAACTAGCACAACTATTAAGACTTGCAAAAAGGGGATTAGATTTGGTACTCCCTACACAAGAGGTTAGAAAAACATGAAATACAACTGAATATAACATGTAATTTCTAAATCTCTAAGCATAGAAAAATAAGTAAATGTAATTGAACTTAAAACATTTACCCTATGAGTTAATAGCCAAAGGAATGCATATTCAAATCAAAATAAAGCCAAAGGAATGCATATTCAAATCAAATTATGTTTTGCTATTCTTGAGAAGAAAACTACTTCGCTTAAATATGCAAAATGACAGCCAAGAAAACTTGAATTAAAGTGAAGGAGGGAGAAGAAGAAAGAGCCCAAGCTTGAATGTCCGAATCTATGGAGTCTACTGGTGGGAAGCGGAGGGACTATGTCCACTTAAGAGAACAGAAGAACATGGAGGAAGCAACTGAACTCAACCACCTCTTCAGATCGGTAAACTAGCACAACTATTAAGACTTGCAAAAAGGGGATTAGATTTGGTACTCCCTACACAAGAGGTTAGAAAAACATGAAATACAACTGAATATAACATGTAATTTCTAAATCTCTAAGCATAGAAAAATAAGTAAATGTAATTGAACTTAAAACATTTACCCTATGAGTTAATAGCAACTTTCCAAAGGCCAGATTAATTACCACATGATGCAAAGTAAAATAGCAAAAAAAACAAGTTACCTCATACCAAGACAGTACATCCACACACAAGGAAGCTACACACCATGGGCCTCCAAAGTCTTTCTATTCATCAACAAAACCAATATTACAATAAGCTTCAAAGCTTGAGCAGTGGTTCAACACTCCAACCATGCAAATGAGGTAGAGAGCTCTTGCTTAAATAGGGGAAGAGGGCGAATTGCCATGTGTGGAAACCCAAATGCCAAGTGGTGGGCGGATTAGAGTTGATTTAGGGGAAGAGATGGAGTGGGAGGCACCACCCCTCAAAAGGTTGGTTGCCCTCCCTCACATGGTGCTACATCCTCACAAAAAATGTGCCCCCTCATGAGAGATGTGCCACCCTTCCTTGGGAAATGCACCACCTTCAAGAGGAGATCCCAATCTAATCTTCAATCAAATATTTTGGCTCCCTTCTAACTCAAGATTGCATTGCCACCATTGCAAAGGACTGAAACATGTCCCAGACAAGTTTCCTTGATTGATGGGATGCTGATTTTTCCCATTTATTTGACTTTTTTGGTTACTTTTTGAGAGAAAATCACTAATTTTACTCTCAAAGAGGGTACATGGGTACAGTGCGTGCTCTGAGTTAAAAAACGAGCACCCCCATGGTGAATTACGCCTCCTAGTACCACTTTTATGACTTAGTGAATTTTACAATTAAAATATCCCATTTTTTGAGGAATTTTTTTATTAGCGGAAAATTAAAAAAAAGACCTAGGGGTGACTTAACGCATGTCCAAGAGACTCAAAAATAATTACTAGCATGGTAATATACATTAGACATTAGGCTTTAATACCCCCCTAAGGCCTAACCACCAGGACAATTACTCCATCCTTGGAGGATTGAGTGAAAAACTTGGAAATTATAAGTCGTTGAAAAACAATATATAATTAACAAGGAAAAAACACTCTAGAGTAATGTACTTGTTATCACACAACTTGTAGTTGTCCCTAAAGGTATCCCATCCGGGATGGTAGAGGAGACAGACAACTAAAGAGGTGACCCAAGAAATGCCACAGTTCCCAATGCAAGCTGGGAGTCACGATAACCGAGGCACTCTTCACTTTAGATCAAGACAAGTCAAGACCAAGGGGGAGACCCTAGCGAATCAATGAAGCTTGACTAACCCAAAGGTTCCTAGGGAAACGTGTAAAAGATGAGTTACAGAAACCAATGAGTTGATTAGATTAGGTGGACCCAAGAGTTAAGTATGGTTGAAGAGGCTTAAAGTTGACAAGTGTTTCAACCAATGAATGAATAGGGCCACTTAATGGATATATCTAGTACCATGAAAATACACAAGTGGGGCCCACTTCCTTAAAATATGGAAATGGTCCAAATGTGACCCACAAGGTGAAGTTAGGGGTGAGATGGCACTAAGGGGTATGCAAGGATGTAGATCTATGGATCTAGGAAGAGATAGATGATACCCACATATGGGATCTAGCAAATGACACTAACCCCAAAGAGTGCGAATTGACCAAGGGAGACTAATGCCTTTAGATGAGGGGGCAAATGGAGTCCAAATGATGCCAAAATGTAGATCGGGGTAGTTAAGGCAATTATCAAAATGGGTTTTAAGTGGCATGCCCCAATGTGAGCTAGATCTCCATAGATCTAAGGTTGAAAATGCATCACCCAATGACCCAAGTGGGGCACAACCCTCAAAATGAGGAATGGGGCCCACAAGGAAAAAATCAATAGGTGAAGCACTAGGGGTAGGTTATCAAAATAGACAAGTGCAAATCAAGTGGGATCTCACCTACCCAAGTGTTGGAACTAGCCCAACTAGCCTCCCTCAAGGAGACTAATGTGCCTTGGAAAATGTGTCAAATGGAGGCCCAATCCACACCAAACTATAGATCCGAATTGTCGTGGATGCTATAGAGGTGGGTTTTCAATACTTTCCCCAAAGCCAAGCTAGATCCAAGTAGATCTAGAAAAAATGAAAAATGAGGGTTTTGATTTTAATGGAGTTTTTGACCAATAGGATGGAGAACAAGCGAAATAGATATGTACCTTGTAGATCTTACCTCATAAGCTTGCGGCCTCTTAGCATATGGATGATTCTTGCCCTAGTTACAATTCCAAGCTTGATCCAAGTGTCTTCAACCCAAAACGTCCAAGCCCTAGGAAGAGAGATGTCTCATGACAACCTGTAAATCAAACTACATCAAGTTAGATTTGATCCACAAATCCATAAGATCTAAGCATGTCATATCAAAGAAGCAATCAATGGACAAAGCACAATTGAAAAACTCCCTAAAGATGAAAACGTCTTGTCCATGGGGGATGTGAGTAACCCCTACAATCTTCCCATCAAGCAAATCATGTGGCTAGCTTCAAGCAATTCGGCCTCCCTCTCTTGATGTCGATTTCACCTGAAAATCAAACAATGTCTAGAAACAAGAGATGCAAGAACATATATAAGAGCAACCCAATCAAAGCCAAGAAGTAGATCTCCAAAATATTATTTTCATTCCAAGTTTTCCAGAGCCCAAAGGTGCTTTTACAATAGGGGGTCTCCTCCTTATATAGGATAATAAAGACCAAAACCCTAGATCTCAAAACCACTTTACAATACAACAAGATGAGTGGTTGAGATTAAAAGATCTCATAATCAAATCAATGGCTAAGATGAGCCTAACATCAAATCACATGGATCACTCAAAAGGAGGGTGACGTCATCCCTAAAAAATAACTAAGGAGGGTGACGTCATCCCTAAGAGGGGGCTAAAGTACATGGGCCCACCTCATATGACTCAAGAAGGTCATGGTGGGGCTAGGAGGCATCAATCCTTACTAGCTCATCCCCATGGCACAATAATATAAAATAATATGTCCAAATAATACAAATGATCAAATCCTGTCCTCAAAATCTGTGAGAGACATGCAGTAAAAGGCCTCCTGTGGCCTCTATGGACCCCACTGACTGATGATATCTGGCTGGAAGATGGGGGGTTCACTCCGGAAGACCTCTGTGAAGACCAAATGCCAAAACCTTGCCTCAGTTGCCCAAATCGAATTCCTCAGTGACCCTTTTATTCCATTTTTAATCCTCCTCGAAAACCATGAAGCTGCCCAAACTGGCGCCCAGAGTGCCTGCGCTGTCAAACTGAGCCCACTAGGCTATCTGGAATGGGGGTATAATGGTAAAAACAAGTGGCTGGACCACCCCCTTCCCATACAGCGCCCTAGGTGAAACTGGCCTCCAATGCCTCTACTGGACAGGTTGGGGAAACATGCCCAAAACTGGTCAACAAGTGGATAACTGCATCTATCACCGTCAGAAGTGCCCGGAACTGAATGATAAGTGTCTCAATGGATCCGGAAGACCCAAATCTACTGAAAATGTGTACTCATACACCATGGGTTGACCTAAGGGGTCAACAGTAGGGTCCACCATACCCAGACAGTGCATAATCTGATGATATGGAATAATAATAAAACCTGCTGAACTGCATCAATCACCATCTGAATCATATGTCCACCATATGGTATCATCAACAATAGCATGTGGAACCATCAATCATCATCCATAGGCATACATGGTCCACATCATCACGGATCCCAAGAATGACCATAGTCAAACTAAGTTTGACTAGGTCAGAATATAACCAAGGACAAATTATATCAATAGATTGAGACATGTTCCTCTAATCATCCTCACAACTTAACTTAAAGTACATCATCATTCCATGGCGGTTTAATACATATAGATATTTAATGTTATTTATATTTTACTTGCTCAAAGAGCTTTAATGACAGACTCACCCATTGGACATGGTCTAACTGCTAGCTAAGGGTGAAGGCTCAGACAAGGTTGGGAAAAAGGGGATGACTTGACCAAACTCAACTAGGTGACACTTTGGACGGGGAAAGGGGAAGCTACACTCTGTGCCGGACAAATAACACGGGGAAGGGTTTGTTATCACATCCATGTTAGCTGGAGCTACCATGCTGCAGATTGTGTGGTCGTGGACCATACTACCTTTTTTTTTTCTAGATCAAAGATCAGATGGCCTTAGAGGGGGCATCATTTGTGTTGAGACTGCTCGGAGCAGAGATATCAGAGGGGTCAGTTTGTACTTTGATGGTCCAGAGCTACTACAGAGCAGTGATTACAGGGTCCCCCTTCCTTGCCGAGCTTTGCATGATCCCATTGAGAGAGTTACTTGGCCATATTATGATGAGAGCAGTACAGAGTATTGCTGGTTTGCCACTTATTGCCCAGATTCAGCAGAGATCCAGTTTCAGATTCAGCTTCAACAGCAGTGCTGTGAATATTTAATTAATACTGTTATTTATAAATTAATAGATTATTAGGTTACTAGTGAAAGGGCGTAACCCTTCACTATGCTTCCTCAAGCCCTGTAAAGGCGATCTTATTGTAATTTTATAATCATCAGCTAATATATTATTCCTATTTATCATTCAATATGAAAGTTGGATTCGACTATTAAGAGTCCAACCGGATACGGTTGCTGCATTTGGTATCAGAGCGGATTCGCTCCTTTGGCCTGAGCTCGGATTTAGCTCTTCCACCACCCTTCTCACCTTCCGATGCTCACTCCCCTTCACTCCTAGCTCTCTAAATCCCTGCGCTTGTACTGCGCCTTTGCGGCCGCCACCCTCCACGCTCATTCTGCAGCTCCCCGCTACCTCCTCTTCCCTCACACTTTCCGTTACCTCCATTCATGCCCCCCTTCTCTGCGCCTGCACACGCCTTCCCTACCTCGGTCATGTTCCCCCCTCCCTCTCCTGTACGCCGCCCCCACTTCCACGCTTCCTTCTTCCCGCTTGCACACGCCATCACCCCCGCCCTCCATCTCCCATCACCCCCGCGTCCATCACCTCCACCCTCCATCTCCCATCACCCTCGCATAATCTCCGCTCAGCTCCCTCTCCGCCATCACTCAACCTCCCCTCGGCTGCTCCTCTCCTCACTTCCCACACTCCACCCATCTACCGTCGCGCCATTCCACAACTCCACACCCCGTCCCTGCGCGCTGCACACTCCAGAGTCCGCCTCGCCTACTCCCCTCCGCCACAGCACCACGTCACCTCAGCCACAACACCACTCTTCCATCCGCGCTGCTTCCACGCGCCGTCATTCCCACCTCCATGACCTGCAAAAAAATAAATATTATAATATAATATTTATTTCAAATATAATATTATAATATAATATTTATTTCAAATATATTATAATATAATATATTAATATTTCAAATTTGTTTTATTATATTAAAACAAATAATAAAATAAAGATTTAATTATATAATAATTAATTATTATCCTTGAAATCTCACCATCCTTAGTAAAAAAAAGATTTTTCCACCCCACAGAAGCCAAGATAGCGTCGAAATACACACCTCTGCCTACAAGGTCCAAGACCATGGCGGAACTAAAAGAGCAAATCGAAAAACTGGAGAAGGACATCAAATCCCTTGTCGCTACCGAAAAAAACTTGAAGGAAGAGATGAAAAATAACAATACAGTGCTTAAAAAAGAAATCAAAGACGAAGTTGTTTTGGTACTAAAAAGAAGTCTGGGTGAAAAATTTGACATCCTGAACGAAAAACAAAAAGACTTGGATGACAAAATGAGTACTATGACTCAAAACATAAACACCATAACCTAGAACTTGAGCACCATGACGCAGAACCATAATACATTAATGGATTTGTTACAAAGACTAACGCCTAAGACAGACCAAAGCAGCAGTCCAGACATGCTAGATGCCTCATTTCATATTTTCACACAAGAAGCACTTGCCAAGAATCAAGAAGAATTGCAAAAAGAAATAAAGATTAACAATGCAACGCTTAAGCAAGAGATAGAAACAAAAGTACTGCCAGATATGGAGGCACGATTAAACAACAAAATAGAAGCTATCGGTAAGATGGTAGAGAATAAAAAAACTAAAAATCGCCGCCAACAACGAAGCAGTTCAAATATGTCACTTACATCGTCCAGTAGTTCCGATCCACCATCAAACCATAAAGCAAAAGGAAATCAATATCACCCTTACATAGTGTACCCACCTAAGGCAAAAATAGAGTTGTTAAAATACAATGGAAGTGAAGACCATTGCGTTGCTTGGCTAAACAAAGCGGAAGAATACTTCGACATTTACAATATTCAATCTGACGAGGAGAAGATGAAATATCCATCAATGCATATGGAAGGGTACGCCTATAATTGGTACTTATGGTGGAAGAGAGACAATTTTGCATGCACCCGGAACTTGTTCAAAAATGATTTTTTTAATAGGTTTCAAGGATTCAAAGAAGATGAATTTTTCAATAAACTTACCAGATTACAACAGGTTGGAAGCGTGGAGGAATTCACACATTAGTGGGAATCCTTATTGACACGAGTATTTGGGTTGTCTGACAAGCAAAGACTCGAAACCTATTTAGGAGGTCTTAAACCATACCTCCAAAAAGAGTTAAAGTTACATAACATACCTAACGTAGAAGTAGCAAGACATAAAGCAAAAGCTGCAGAACACAAATTGGAAGGAATAAAAACAAGAGACGATAACCATTATCGACAAGAAAAAGAGACACAATGTAGGCACTGTGCAGATACTTGGTCACCCAGCCATCAATGCCACAAACCTCAATCATATGTCTATGAAATGGAAAATAGATCAAAGTCATCTAATAGTTACTCTAATAATAGAAAAAAGAAGAAAAACATATGTCGTCAATGCGTTGATGACTGGACCCTAGGCCATAAATGTAGGAACAACTAGACAATACAATGCAGAATCACTAATGGAGAGGAAGTGCAAGTCTCTACACAAGAAATCTCATCCGATTCTAATACTGATGCAGAATCTGAATGAAGGACAACATTAGGAAAATACTCAAGCTTTGAGGACAAAGCTTTCCTAAGGGGAAGGCAATGCTGTGAATATTTAATTAATACTATTATTTATAAATTAATAGATTATTAGGTTACTAGTGAAAGGGCGTAACCCTTCACTATGCTTCCTCAAGCCCTATAAAGGCGATCTTATTGTAATTTTATAATCATCATCTAATATATTATTCCTATTTATCATTCAATATGAAAGTTGGATTCGACTATTAAGAGTCCAACCGGATATGGTTGCTGCATATATGGTATGGTAGGTATAACACATTTATGGATATTGCTCATGATGTTTGCTTTCAGACTTGTTTATTTATGATAGTACATGGACTAGATGTATGATGTCTGATGTGGTGATATTATATATTATTATGATGTTGATGGCCCTTGGTGAGGTTAGTCCACCCCTTTCAGTAGACTCCTGTATATGCACACTGGTTCCTGTCCCCACTATTGGTATAGACCTAAGTCACCTGACACGGGGACACGGGACACGTAGGACACGAAAATATGAGAGTCCGACACGGACACGGTGACCCCCGAAATCAAGACACGTAGGATACGTTTTATATACATATATATATATATTTTTAAAATATATTAAAATTTAAAAATATAGACATATAGATCCAAAAATATTTAGAAACTAGAACATTTACAAATATTCAATAGAAATTAGAATAAAAACACATTAATGATTACACATTTGTCATTCACAAATCACGATGGATGGTAGGTCGAGCAAACGGTGAGCACGTAATCCAAGCCATAAGATGTCTCAACCGAATTGAACCCGGGTGGATGGAATGAAATCCAAAGTAATCCAAGCCATAAGATGTCTCAACTGAATTGAACACTGGTAGATGGAATGAAATCCATTACAAATTCACGGACCACTTTACTTGTGGTGGCTGTGCTAATTTTATTATTAATTTATTAATGAGACCACGTGGTTTATACATATCTCAAGGCTCAACATGTAAAGTGGAATAATATAATACAATATTATTATGCTTATTGAACCATATTGATGATAGTGTTTATACCTGGTCAAAACAGAAATTTAAAAAAACTAAAAGAAATAGGACTCAAAATAATTTGAAACCAAACCGTTTTATTGAAAGTTCAGTCTTCGCCAGAAAGCTAGGTCGAAATCGAATCAATTAGTTACATTATTTTTGGTTAAGTGATAAACACTCAGGATGAATATTTCGTATGAATTATGATCCATCTTTGTCAAATTTCATTCTTGACCAAGATGCTCATTGCTTGGTTCCTTGACGAGTAAACATGGTCGGCATGGAATCCATGAGGCACATTTCCTTGACCAGTAAACCAGATGAATGTTTCTTATGATTCCGAATACGAGAATTCCTTTGATATTTCATCCCTGCCAACAAAACCTTGGTCGCCGTTGAATGGATGGGGTATTTTGTTTTTGTTAGAAGTATATTTCATCTGATTTGGATTTGACATTATCGCTAGGGCCCAAAAAGGAATCCATCAACGGGCTATGAATTGATAACTGGTATTAAGTGTGAACTAATACAAACGGAAGGAATTTGGAAGTCTTCCTTTCTCCACTGGAAAAACAAACCCTAAAACAAAGCAATTCAAAAGGTGCTCCATGGACCGAAACACTTGAAAGATACGTCGCGTAAGAACAGAATCATGTGATTTCCACATAATTCATTAAAAGACAATCTGCGTTCAATCAAACGAACTACCTTCAATCATGTGATTTCCAAAAACGTGTCCTGTTTTTCGGGTACGTGTCCGACAGTCGGGACACGTTGTAAAATCGTGTCCGATTCGTTGTTGAGTGTGTGTCCCGATTTAGGATTCGATGCAAGGTCGAATCGGACACGAATTCATATCGAATCGTGTCCGATTCGACCGATTCGGGACACGGCAAGGGTTTCAAACGAATCTGGTTTCTGAGGTATAGACTTAGTCATTTCGTCCTCCTAGGAAGCTAACCTTGGATCCACCTGTCATTTCCTTTCATCCATCCGACTCATCCATTTTTGGTTCCTTTTCCGACTTGGACCTTGATATGTGGCCTTGAGGATCCCCTTCCCCATTGACCCCCGAGTATGCCATGACTCCCTGTTTATTGTGCCTCGGCTCTTTAGTGTGTGAGATGCATTCTCAAACTTGGGATTTGCTCCTGTCGGTTGCCCCCGATGTTGTAATGCAGTATAGGATTGTGTAGACTCACTGGGTGTTCCCCATTGGTCATCGAAGCATGCACACTTGCCCCCATTACTTTGCAGTATGAGCGCCATTGTTATATCTTTTGAGATATGTATGTAGCCCAAAAAGGGCCATGAAATGTAATGAAATGAAATGAAATATAAATGAAGCCAAAAACGCTATCTGAATGTAAAATCAAGCCAAAAAGGCTATGTATGAAAGTGAAATGTAAAGTCCAAGAATGTGTTTTAGAACACACATGGACACAGGCCAGCCATATATATCAGAGCATTGTATTGGTTATTTCCTCACCTATTCCTGCGGGGCAAGGAGGTGAGATGGAGTAAGGGACAGCTATGCGAATTGTCCCCTAGAGTCTCAAGTTACGGTTTGCCGGACACCCAGTCATGGCGGCTCTAGAAAAGATCCTCACGGAGTCTTCTGAAAGCACGGATGTGAGTTGCAAGGTGTGTGTTAGATGACTAGTGGTGGTTACCATGCACTATACCCATTTGTGAGGCACCGCCCTTCCCTTGTGTTATCATGGTATGCTTATGTTAGTGGGTCCCGCCTTCCCCGTTTATCTAAAGGGTCACATGGTCTTGGTCTTTGTCTTTCCCCCATCTTTTCACCTTGTTTATCCACCTCACCCAAAGTTAGCTAAGTGGCCAAGTCTATAAGTTGTGCATAGCAGTTTTGAGTCTTTGTTGGAGGTGGTGGGCCCGCCTCACCTGGGGCCTGTTTTTATTGAGATATTTTTATTATGATCACCATGTCGTCATTATATTGTTTTAATAATGTACTAGCATAAATAAGGAAGCTATGGCGCTTCATGTTGCATACAGGTTTCAGCCATTGCCATTTTGACCAAATTTGACTCGGTTAAACTAGGTTGACCAGGCCAAAAATGGGCCCGAAAAAAAGTTGCAACTAAAACTTTGATTTTGGTCATTTATCATGTATTGGGGTCCCATATGTGCCTCCAAGTGTCAGATTCAGAAAATGTTGAAGCGTTGATGAGATTTTTAATTATTATTGGTCACCAGTGACCTGTTTTAATTAAAAATATTTGATCTTGAGCATACAGTGGTAAATTGTTGGATCGGGGTCGTTCCAGTGACCATGTCTAGCATATTTGGGGTCTACGATCGCAATGCAGCAGATGGTTCGTCAATCCGGGCAATATAAGTGGGTCAAAAACGCAAAATACATCTTTAGAAATAAAACCAACAATTAATTAATTATGAAAAATCAAATTTGGCTAAGTTAACTATTGAAATGGCAAGTGCAATGGTTGGTAAAGGTAAGGGGGTCCCCTAATATCATTTTTGCTATGTTTGGACACTTAATATTTGGTGTGGGGCCCTCATTTTTTCCTAGCTCTACTCATGGGGCGAATTCGCCCATAGAGGGGCTTTTTTCACTATGTAAAATCTCATTTTTTGTAAATTTGATGGTGTGAGATTATGATTGTATGGTCTAGGGTGCTAAAACAGCCCATAGACACCCCCTAGACACTTATTTGCACATTGTATGGGCCCCATGAATGGCCCCTCTTCTCCCTTGGGCGCATGAGGGTAATTCGTCCCCCCTCCTCCACTCCATCTCAACCATTCGTTTGGCCTCCTTGGGATTTAATCCCAACCATTCGTTTTGGTGGGAATGGGGGCTGAGTTTTGAAGCTTTCTCTATAAGAGAAGAAGCTCATTCATTTGTAACTCCTCTTGGCATTTTTGCACTTGCACTTGATATTGAGAGAGGCATACCATTCGGTGACTTGAGACATTGTGTTGTGGAGTGTTATTGTATTGATTGTATGCTGGTTTATGGATGCATTGTTGAGATAACTTGTGGTGTTTGTCCATCTTTATTTGCTGGTTCTATTTGCTTCGCCGGTCATTTGGAGAGAGGCCCAATTTTTGGGGTGTGATGTTCCACACTTGCTCCAACCTCCGGAGAACTTCAAAGGGAAGTGAAATTTACATTTTGCACTTCATTTCCTTCATCATTTGCCATCTAGTTGCTGTGTTTAACTCATAATTTGCTTCAGCTATTGATTTTGTCCTTTTGTGGTAGGTTGTTGAGGGCGCACTTGGTGTTTAGTTGCTCTCCATGCTCAAGGAAACACGCAGGGCTTCCAACACTTGGTCTTCCGGGCTGGTCCTCATACAAAGCACTCCATTTCATCGTTGTTTTAGGTATTCTTCATTATCTTGTCTTCTCATTGTCATTTTCACTGTGTTTGCTGAGTTGGAAATAAACAAAATAAACCCTAAAATTAAAAATACGAAAATTTCATCGTTAAAAACTTATTTTCTTTACAAACCCGCTTCTAATATAATTTTCAGAGTCCAATTCCAAAATTATAGATCATTCCGACTCCATTTGCCCTTCCCCATAGGCACTAGTCATTTTCTGATTGCGCCCTCTTTGGGTAGCTTGCTCAATCACACAGCTGGGGTCTTTTTCTGGGTTTTGGGTGTGCTTGATTTGTGTTCTAATTGACATATTAATATTAGAAATCAAGCTGTAATTTGCTAGAAGTGTTTAAAAGCGTTAATTTGTTGCTGCCCTAGGTCCATCAAGTTACTTAATCAATCCTCTTCCTTTGGCAGAATTGCATCATTTCATCACTTCTAGTTTATTTTGTATCGTTAGTTGATTTCCAGCCACTAAATTGTTGTTTTAATTCATCTACTTCATTATATTTTAGAGCTGGTCACATTCTATACCACGCTTATTTCATCTTGGTGTCCAATCGTTGGCTGGAATCGAGCTTGGGGTCCATTTGATAGTTATCTCTTGTTTGCATCTGTTTATCTTTTGGGATTTGGGTGTCTGTTTTGTTTTCTCAACCATCACTGGTTGAGCAGGGTCTCTCCCTTGACTCGGCTACTTGCCTTGTCTGAAGCGACAAATGCCTCGTCCGGTGTGACGACCGTTCTTTGAACGATGGACTTGGTGTTTGCAGGTGTCAACTGCCTGGCTGCTTTCCCTCTGTTGTCCGCCGAGATGCACACCAGTAGCAAAAATCTTCCGAAAGTTGTTCCCTCACTACAAGTGGGGAATGTGTGGCCTTGGGGGCAAGCAATGAGCCAGGTACTGTCACCTGAATCCCAGCTCCTCCGTTTAGGCTAACTCCTAACGAAGCCAAGGGGGGTAGTCCCTATAAAGAGTTTAACTATGGCTCAATGTGTTTTTAAATGTTTTTAATGTGTGCTGATGTGGATGGGTGTTGTTTAGGAGTTTTTTGAATAATGAAAGACACAATGATACTTTGAATAAGACACAAGATAAATGAGCAATCCACGTTGCAATTTAAGATACGAGATACACTGATTCACAACCACTTTAAGAATCTCTAAGTACAAGTCACTCACATATAGAAATTAACACAAGTACTCCAGATAGATAATAAGCAAATAAAATATGAGATCAAGGACCAGTGCCTTATGGAGTCAAAAAATTGCTTGAGTGCTTGGGTTGCTTGATACAAGTGTTCGAGAGATAAGTTCGCGAGATTGTTTTGCAAATTATCTTGGTTTATTGAAAGTTTTAATGGTCTTGATTATTAGGATAAGATCAACAAGGTAAGCAAAGAGACCGGAAAGTAATACTTTCAGTGGCTATTCACGGTGATCTGACATACCGTCCAGTTATCAAGAGGATAAGTGTCCACTGTTTAAACCACCCTCGAAGTCTGAACAACGGCACTCCGGCTCCACCTCCCAGAATAGCACTTTAAGTATTTATCAAAAGGCAACGCCGGTTCGTTGGTTGTGGGGTGAAAATTTTATTATGTTATAGAAGTTTATCAGATCTAACACCTTTCTGAGTACTAGCCCAACCTTTTCAGGTTGGCAGAGCATACGGGTGTTAGATAGCAACCAAGATAAATTATTATGGGGGTGTGAGTTGAAATATTTTATTGTTGTTTAAGCACACAGTTCAGCTCTCCGATAGAGAGTGCTCTTGACTTTGTCTAATGACAAGGTTCAAGAGACATTTAATCTAATATGCCTAATGCAAGGGGAAATGCAAACTAAAAATGCTCTTCGATAGAGAGTGCTCTTTACTTGGGTTATTTCAAGTTCAAGAGACTTTGTTCTTTATTATAATAGAAGTAGCTTGCGTAAAAGAAAAGTGCACTTTTTGAAGTAAAATAAGTGATAAAAGATGATAATAGAAGTACGCTTTCTAAGGCCAAAATTAATCAACTAACTAAGAAATGAACGACAAAGTGGGATCAACCTCTGAACAAGGTGACCACTAGAACCACCAATCCTTGAGAACTTCCATCTAGCTGAATTTCGACAAGGAGTCTAATGGGGATAGAGAAGCTACCACAAAATAATGTGGCCCTCGGGATGAAATCCCAAGGTTGCTAACTCAAGTCAAAACTTGGAAGAGAGTTTAATCTAAGTACAGAGTTGAACTTTAATCTAGGAACTTGAACTAAAACTAATCTAAGCACGCATGAAACAAACCTCCCCAAATAGGGAAGGAGAAAAGATGTGTGGGAGGCCTTATCCCACCTAGCCTTTTTATTAAATGGATTACAATTGCCTTTGGGAATTAAACCCTTGAAAGGTCTTTTGAGAAAGTTAACTTGGAAAAATACTTTAAACAAAAGCTCTTAAGAGCTATTTACAAAAGGATAAGAAATGCCTTCATGGTTTGGATTGCCTTCTGGTTTCCTTGATGACTTCTTGATTTATGATCTTTCTCTCTTCTATTTGCTTCAAAGTATCTCAAGTTTATCTTTCTCAAAGAGAGATCTATCACAATGGAACACTCAAATACCCATTAGCATTAGTCCAAATCAAAGATTTTGATAACAATTGAAAACTCTTGAATTTAGGCTTGCAAGATAAACTCTAAAGTGCAAAATAGCATGAGATTTGACTTCAAAATATTAAGATGATAAAACGGACCAGCAAGCAAACAATAGCCAAAAATGTTAGGAAAGAGATCCAAACTATAAAAAATGGAAATATTTTGTATGCACTTTTTATTTTTTGAATGAGAGCTGCTATGTAAATGTAACTAGCACCCTATATGCAAGCTAATACTTAGAGATAAGCTAGATCCTACTAAAACGAAAACCAAAAAATGAGATCCAAAGAAAATGCCTAAGTGTTTAACTTTTCAATGCATGAAGCTAAAAACTACCTTAAAGATCCAATCTACAAACTTTAATAAACAATTGCAAAACTTAGATCTTGAAATGAGATTTAAACTATGGCAAAAATATAAGATCTAAATCATGAAATAATCCTACACTAAACAATCTTGCTCTTTGTTGTTTGTTTATGCTTTTGTAGGTGGATGGAAGGGAAGAAGGGAAAGACAAGGATGAGAAGGGATGGAGAGGAGGAATGAAAGCAATGAGGGGAGAAGACTAGGGGAGAAAAGAGGAGAGAGAGGAAGAGGACGAGAGGAGAGGAGGAGCAAAATGGAAGAAGGAAGAAGAGGAGCGAATGGGAGAAGGAAGAAGAGGACGAAAGCTAGATGAAGAGAGGAACAAGATGGAGGATGGAAGAGAAAGATAAATTTGAAGAGGCAAACGAGAAGGCAAAAAGCCAAGCAAGTTGAAAAACAATGGCAAACTAGGCAATGATCTCAAACTTGGAGGAAGAATAGCTTGGAAATCCACAGTTTGGATGGGTAGACCAAGTAACCAACTTAGAAATTTGTTTGAAAAATTTGATGGATGAAGCAAGATCTCCTTGTTTCTTAAGCTTATAAGGTTGAAATTCCTTTGACCACAAGCAGAGTGAAGATGAACCTACAAAAGATCTTAAACCTTGGAAGATACCTGCAAGACAAATATGCTCAAGCAAAAAGTATAGACTTATAATTGCATGTGCTAGATTGTTAACCTTCTTGAAATATAGATCTAAAACTTGAAAATCCTAAGCATATAAGTAATACACAATATCACCTTGATTTAAGATGATGTATGGCCACCAAGAGCCTCCACAATTTGACCTCCAAAGTCACAACTTTTTTAAATGATAAACAAGTTACAATTCCTCTAGAGTTTCTTTGCTAAAAATCCATGAGGAACGAGGAAAAAAGCCCTCATTATATAACAAAAGACAAGCCTAAGCTACCCTAATTCAAATTGGCATGATGGAAGCCAATGGCACCTAACACAAGTTGAATTCCCAATCTAAATCTCAATCAACACCAAATCAAGCCAAGCTTTGGAGTTAACTCCACCAAACAAATCGAGTTGCATTGAATGAGATGAGGAGGTGGCCTCCACCTAGGCAAGGCGCCCCTCATCTCCACATTGGAAGTATCTCTCATCTAATAAACATATGCCAAGTGGAAAACTCGAGCTCCAAAGGAAGTTGACGTGAGCATATAGTAGGTGGCTTGGAGTTTAACCAATATTCGATTGCAATCTTGGTAGTTGAGAGTGGGAGGTGGCCTCCACCTAGGCAAGGCGCCCCCACCCCCATTAAATGTAACTCAATCACCAACCAAAACTCATTTAATAACCACTCCACATCACTAATTCGAGTTTTGCATGCATGGAGGGCGAATTCTCTTGGAGTTAATCACTGCTGGTGACTAGATATTTGACTGGATGATGACTGAGATGATTGGAATCTTCATTAATGCCCAATGCCATGTCAATTAGCCTTTTATTTTAATCCATTTGGATTATTTTGGAGAGATTTGGATTATCTCCAAATATTTAATTTTTAATATTTTAATTAATAATTTCTTTGTAAATGGCTTTTTTTGAGAAATTATTAATTATGAGGCTGAATTGACATCCGAAACTTAGGATAAACTGGTCCGGGGATCATGAATGATTTTTGGCTTAAGGCTGGAGCCTTCAATCACTGAATTCGGATCCCGGATGACTGACATATTACAAATTGAAAATTTTCCATTTAAACTATGGAAAAATTTATTAAAAATTTAAAAAATAATTAAAAACCCAAAACCGAAGGACCCGGTAAAATTTTTTCGAACTTTTTTCTGAGGGTTCTAGGGACCTAGGACATGACCAAAACCTATTTTAATAGTGTCTAGTAGGCTTATATACATCAGTTGGACTCTAATAACCCCCCATGGCTAAAATTTTCAAAATCGGGCATTCCAGCTTTGGAGGAAGCAGGAGAAAACCTCATCGATTATAGCTCGGCTATAGGCAAAGTATAATTGACAAGGGAAAAAACTCCCTGGAATACCTTAGTTGCTTAATCAAGTAATGGGGAACCGAGCCACTCAAAATCCTACTAGCACACTTTATTACAAACCCCGTGGGGCCATGGTCATGTTGACTGAAAAACAAAACTGACTAGCCAAAATTGGCTAGGCACAAATGATGGATCATCTGATACACTGGAGTACAAACATTCATCATGTCTATCAAATGGCGGCTCTTCAGATAATCCAACTATGGTACAAAAAGTTGGTAACACCCTCTACCATCCCGGACGGGATATCTTTAGTAGCAGCTAGAGTTTGTGTGATAACAGGGTTGTGCCTCACAAATGGATAAGTTGTTTAGAGAGTGTTTATTCAACTAGGCATCATGTCTACAACAATCTTGATCCAACTTCATTAGGATCATTTAATTTCATTTCATGGCCTTTTTGGCCTACATAACCCTTCGGATTTCAGATGTGCTGAGAAGCACAACTAGTTGCAGCTTGCATCCAGGGCATGTTTATACATATACAAGGTCAACAATAATAGATATAACTTTTGAGTAACATTTGTTTTTTAGACCTTTTCTTATACTCTTTGAGGAGTATTTTTAGCAGTTCATTGCTCTTGCCCTTTACTCACGTGTGTTAAGAAACACATTCTAGAGTTTACAGTTTCCATGGGCGAATTTATAAGATTTCCAATACAAAGTAGTACATGAGCTTTCAGCTTTAGCCAACAACTTCTCAAGTGACTAGGCGGACTTTTGCCAGTGCGAAACATTGGGACAACCGACCAGAATGATTTGGGCCTACAATCCAACTCACCAAAGGCAAGTTCTATCACCAACTCAGGGCCGAGACACTAAACAAACATGGATGCGGTCCAACACAAAGGTAGAAATGGGGAAGTCCTCAGTATCAAAAAGTCAATAAAGACAAGTCAAAGCTGAAAGCCAAATCGGGAAGGTCATGGATGGATGGAGTCAAATGAATGTGGTGCCTAAGTTAGCAGACAGGAATGTCAAGGAAGACCATATCTATGCTCATAGGAGGGTAATAAAACCGATGGGTTTTGTCAAGAAACCTAAATGTGCAAGTAATACATCCATTAACAGTTATAACATCATCCAAGATATTCAATTTTAGTTCTAAATAATATTGCCATGTCATGAATCATATACCAAGCTAATGCTATGAAGATGAATAAAACAACAAGATAATAATCCATAGTCAATAATCAGAAGTCCATAAGTTATATTACATCATAATCATAATCATCATAAATCATCTGAAACACTGCTACAATGACATCACTGGGCACTGAACTGAAACTGTATGGAACAAAGGGTCACATCGGTCATCAAATCTGAGCTCCCAAGGCTCGGCCATGGCACAAGGTCTACAAAAGTCTGATATAATATATTGCTCTGATCATGAGTGATCTCAAAATACAATCTCATCATAACCAATCTCTGTAAAAGCAAAGCTCCGAAATGTGTAGATATCTGCTCAGCAAGGATAGTAGCCCTGCTACTATGGTGTGATAACAGTACTGATGACCAAGTCTTAGGAAGGCCAAGCCTTTTACAAAAAATCATCATGCTACGTCATTTTATTAACTCCCCCATGAGGGTATGGAACATGCATAAAAAACGGGGCCCAAAAAAGGCTTGGTTGGACTTATGAACTTCTGAACTTGAACAATTAACTTGTTCAATCCTTGGCGGCTCAATTGCAAGTCCATCCAAGTGCAACTTGGGGGGTAACAGGCCCAATAACCCTCTTGGTGTGTGTGTCCTTGTTTTGTGGGCACATAATCTTCTCTCAACCGGATGCCTCACTTGAGTTGTGTATAAATACACAACTCAAGATCTCATTTGTATTATCGCATCTTGTGATCTTCTTGATTTGAATAAAAAGTGTTATAAGCCTAGGGGCACTTAATATTGGTGTTCTCTCTTGTGAATAGCATCTCTCTCTTAGGGCACTTGTGTCTTTCTGTTTTTCAGCATTTGTGCTTGTGTTTTGCACTTCCTCTCTAGCACACTTGTGAGGAGGCTATTTAAGAGTATAGGTGAGATTTGGTTCCATTGATTCTTAATCTTAGTTCCATTGATTCTTCTGTTGACCGTTATAAATCTTAGTTCCATTGATTCTTCTGTTGACCCTTATAGATCTCAACACTTGCGGGATGATGTGAAACTGCTCATCTGATTCAGTTTTTAATTGTCAGGAAATGGCAAAGCGATTGTAAAGTTCCAGGTTCTTCGTCAACAAGTTATAATTGCTTTGGCTAGTGCCCCACCACCTGGACCTGCTACCTATGTTGTATACTGTCTCAGTATCTTGAATCTTATTGATACTCACAGCAATGAAGCCCTCAGCCACTTGTTAACTTCCGCTCTTACCTGTTTGGACAAAAAGACCAAGTCTTTAGCTGATGCTGCTGAAGCACGGATGCTGGCATCTAAAGTGTTCCTGAATGTAATCACGGGAACAGTTACTGTAGGGGAGCGCATCCTGGTTAAATGGGCCACAGTTTTTGGCGTTCAATTGAAGGATATTGGGAAAATTGTGCACATGCCTCTGTTGGATGAGGCTGAGAAAATCCAGAAAGTAAAGGCATGCCTGGAACTATTCATTCTAAGATTGATCAAATCACGTCTGTATACTAGTGCTGTGGCTCTGATAAAGCAATTTTCTCTTCAACATTCTAGCCCCCATGACTTCCTGGTTGCTATGATTTGTGATAATCAATTTGAAGCAGCAGAAGAATGGGCAGTGTACATGGGGAAGGCTATGATCTGCTCTCTAGTGAAGCAGTGTATGGAGATGACTCTGTTCAAGAGGGCCTATAACATTGTGAAAAAATATGACCTGCAATTGGAATTTCCTGATGCATATCATCAATATAGAAAAAGGTATACGGACTGCACCCTTTAGAATTTCTTATATTATAATAAGGTATTAAATCTGTATTTGCATCAAGTACGACTACCAACTTCTGTGTACAAGTCATGACTCATCTTTTTATTCTTTCTAGTTCATAATTGTTTTGATGCCATGTCACATCTCAGTACATTGAGGAAGCTGGTAGAGAAAGGATGCTGGGATATTGCAGAGTCAATTGCTATTGAAGATTGCAAACTCGTTGAATACCTGGTAATTTCTAATCTTGCAGTACCCTCTCAAAAGCATCACATGTCATAATTGTATTGGTGACATTTATATATGAATAGTTTATTTTATAAAAATTCAGGTGCAGCATTCTAGAGTGTATAGTGCATTCTATCATTTCCTATCATACCGTCAATCATTAGTGGATATCAGTTGTGTTCCTATTTTGGGTTCACTTTTGACAATGATATTTTCAAATTAGATATTTTACGACATGTTTGTTTTGAACTTTGTTGTTTTCAGTCGAATTTCTCATAGCAGTTTACTGAAGAGAAAATAAATACACAATTGCTGACCAAAAAAATAAGTGCACATGCAAATTGACAAGAAATAAATGCAGAATCCAGATAGATTGACACAAGATGACACCATTGTTTCCTATGGTTTGATAATAGAGATAAAATTAACGGGCCTCTCCATGTTCATGAAATCATCATACTTCAAATGTTCACATGCTTTAAAGAATAATTTCATTTTTACCACTCAACTCTGATATTATTATTTTTGGTCATTGATGGTTGGGTGAGGGCTGAGTCGCTGACCTTAATCAATGTTATAATTAAGTCATGACATTGAATTGCTATCTTGAGTGCCCTCCACCATCCATGCTTCTCAGTGTTGCTGGTGTCTTCTTCATTCCAAGTATTTGTTCAATACTTCATCTAAATGCCTTGTGTAGATGAGCTATGGTTCTGGCATATGTGTCTCTAAATAAATGTGGCGACTCTGAAAAATTAGACAAGTGATGGAGAGGTTTTCCATTTGTATGTAACACCACTAGTCGCCATATGAGCAATAGATCTCCAAAAATATGCACTCAGTATCTGTCACATTTAGCAAACTACAAATTTGGGAAATGGACTTCCATCCTTGGCCATGACCCCAAAATGTTATAGCTTAAACCTTCACCCTTAGTGTCAAACTCCTAATTCACAAGGTGAAGACTCAAGGGTTAGCAAGAGGGATGCCACTATCACCTTGTACACTTTTTTCTAGCTCTCCTCCAACACAAGGGTGTAGATTTTTCTGGTTTATACTGCTTGCTGGTTTATGTCATCTTTTCAGTGATTTTCACCAACAGCCGGTTTTGCATTGGCTGAAGGTTACTTATGAAAAATACTGTAACACTTAAACACACAGTAAACTACCACTAATAGCAGAAAACAAATATTAACACATGCACACCATAAAAGAGACACTCAGATTTTTCGGCAACTGTGCCCTGGAAAAACCCCCATGGGGAAAACCAGTAAGAGAGAGAGTTTTATTATTTCTTCAGTAAAAATTATAGTACAGCAATACAGTGAAAACATGAACTTATCTCCACCATTAAATGCACTAGAGGACTGCCTCGGTTTCTGTGCTGAAGCAGCCTTGAATACTGTGCAAATAATCTCCTTGAAATCCGTGCAGAGAGAAAGGACTGAAATCAGAACCCTTGATTTCTGTGCTGTCCTTTGTCTCGATTTCTGTGCTGTACAAACCCTTGATTTCTGTGCAGAATTAAATCTTGAAAACTGTGCCAAAAATCAACCTTGATAACTGTGCCAATCAGTACCTTGAAAACTGTGCAGGAAAAGACAGTACCGTACAGTATGGTCTCGATTTCTGTGCAGCAGAAACTTGTCTCAAAAACAGTGCCCAGAATCTCGAGATCTGTGCCCAAAGATTCATCCTTGGGATTTGTGCTAGATTGCTCCTCGAAATTTGTGCAGGATGCTTGGAAACCCGTGCCCAGAAATTGCTGGAAACTCGTGCCTGTGTGATGCTAGGAAAGCTCACCTCGGGATGCATGCCAACTGAAGAAAGACTCAGCTATGAATCCGTACTGTTCATAAATGCTAACTTCATGCCTCGATTTCAGTGCCCAACTTGCTGAAGGTGCCTCGAAAATCGTGCCTGTGCTCTCGGTCTCTCTCTACTCTGCTCTCTTTTCTTCAATCACAAAAGTGAGCTCAAATGTGCCTCCCTCATGCTTTTTGTCTAACCCTAAGTAGGTACCTAATCCGAGGGTGGAGATAGATCCAATCCAATGGACAAGATTCAATGAGAGTAAAAGATCACTTTATTTAAATCACTTAAATAAATATTTACTCACCCACTTAACTTTAGCAAAAAGTGACTTTAATATTATAAAGTCTCATTAAAGTGCTTTTAATGTGAGGGTCACCTTTTTCCCCCTTCTAAGTGACATTAGGCTATTGTCACTTGGGGAACACTTCCCTAGGTACAAAACTAACACTCCCTCTTACCGAGGAAGGTGTTCCGCACCACTCCCAGCTGATCTCTGAAGAAGACAAACTTCCCCCTCCCCAAAGACTTCGTCAGCACATCTACTACCTGCTCCTCAGTGGAAATATACTGCAACTCAACTGCCCCTCTCTGGACGTAGTCTCGGATGAAGTGGTACCTGATCTCAATGTGCTTCGACCTGTCATGGAACATCGGATTCTCAGAGAGCTGAATGCAACTCTGATTGTCGCAATAGATCACTGTAGGTCTTAGCTGCTGATCAAATAAATCTACCAATAACTTACGAAGCCACAGTGCTTTGCAAGTCGCCTGACTGGCCGCCATATACTCAGCCTCAGCAGAACTCAATGCAATGGACTTCTGTTTCCTGCTGAACCACGACACTGCTGCCGAGCCCAAGCTGAAACAACAACCAGAAGTGCTCTTCCGGTCCCTCACACAACTTGCCCAGTCTGAATATGTGAACCCAACCAAGTTGACTCCACCTGAACTCCTATAGTCCAGACCATAATCCACTGTCCTTGCTAGGTATCTCAAGATGTGCTTTGCGGCAGTCCAATGCACACTCCTAGGCTGCACCATGAACTGGCTAAGAGTGTTAACCGCAAAACACAAGTCTGGCCTAGTGTTGACCAGATACATCAACGATCCGATGAGCTGACGATAGAGTGTGGGATCCACCAACTTACCCTCTGAAGCATGAAGTTGCTTCCAGTTGGTGATCATAGGTGTAGACATAGGCCTGCAGTCCTCCATCCGATAACTCTTCAGGATATCCACTGCATACTTCCCCTGTCCTAGGAAAATATGTCCAGGTTCCTGCCAAACCTCCATCCCCAAATAGTAATGCATCAGCCCAATATCAGTCATCTCATGCTCAGCTGCAAGGTCTCTCTTGCACTGTGCAATAAGACGCTTATCTCCAGTGATAAATAAGTCATCAACATATAACAGAAGAATGAGAGGATCTCCACCAACCACAATGTAGTATAGCTTGGGATCAACCTCACTCTTCTGAAATCCCATCGAAGTCAAATATGCATCGATCTTGGAGTACCAAGCTCTAGGAGCTTGTTTCAGATCGTACAAGGCTTTTCTAAGCCTGCACACATGAGAATCTCTCCCATGTATCTCGAATCCCTGTGGCTGCTCCAAATACACCTCCTCCTGCAGAAGACCATTGAGAAACGCGGTCTTCACATCCATCTGGTGGATCTTCCAACCCATCTCTGCTGCTATAGATATCACTGCCTTGATAGAGGAATACCGAGCAACTGGAGCAAATGTCTTATCATAGTCAACTCCCTCAAGCTGTGAGAATCCCCTAGCCACAAACCGAGCCTTGAATTTCTCCACACTGCCATCTGCAGCATGCTTGATCTTGTAAAGCCACTTGGAAGTCACCACTGACTTCCCCTCAGGTCTCGGCACAATCTCCTAAGCATCATTCTTCATGATGGAATGGTACTCTTCCATCATGGCATCTCTCCATACCTGATGCTGAGAAGCCTCCTCAAATGTAGAAGGCGTAGAGTCATGAAGACTTGCAACAAGAGCCATCCCATATCTGTCTGGCTCAACTACTGACCTGATCGCCTCCTGAGGTCTACCAAATGCTTCTGCTTCCTTCAAGGTGTCCTGAAGCCACTTAGGCTTCCTCTTCCTTGAAGGTTCCTCCCAAACTGGTGTATCCTCATATGAGGAAGTGCCAGGAGCAGAAGGTCTAACACCCCGAGGACCAGTAACTGATGAACCAGTCCTTGAAGACCCTGTAACCTGTGAGCTTGAAACCTGTGATCCTGAACCTGTGCCTGTCCTTGAACCTGTCCCTGAAGTACCTGTAATCTGAACCACTGATCCTGTAGAAGCTGTGCCTGTACCCTGTGATCCAGTCACCCCAGAAACCTGCGGACCTAAAACCTGTATCGAAGAAGCCTATGTCAACTGAGGTGTGGGAGCTGGTGGCTCCCTCTGCTCCATCTCTCTCGACTTCCTAAAGGCCCTCTCCTCATCAAACATCACCTCCCGCCTCACTACAACTCTCTTCTGGCCAGGAATGTAAAGCCGGTATGCCTTCGAAGTCTCATCGTAACCCACAAAGATACATCTCTCTGCAGTGGGCTCGAACTTTGTCCTCTTCTCAGAAGGGACGTGAGAGTAAGTCAGAGAGCCAAATATCTGAAAATGGCTCACCTCAGGCTTCTTGCCTGAATGCATCTCCTCTGGAGTCATCCTCCCCAAAGCACGGTGAGGACTCTTGTTCTGCAGATACACTGCAGTGTTGTATGCCTCTGCCCATAGAAAGAACGGTAACCCCTGATCATGAAGCATGGCTCTCGCTGCTCCAACGATCGACCTGTTCTTTCTCTCTGCTACTCCATTCTGCTCAGGAGTGTAGGGAACTGTCAACTGTCGCTGTATACCCTCCTGACTGCAAAAAGCATTGAACTCCTTGTAGGTATACTCACCCCCATTATCTGATCTCAACATCCTGATCTTCCTCCCCGTCTACTTCTCCACAAGGGCTTTGAACCCTTGGAAGACACTCAACACTAGTGGGGACTTCTTGTTCCTCAAGAAGTAGATCCAGGTCTTCCTGGAGTAGTCATCAATGAAGCTAATATAGTACTCGTGACCAGTCAAAGATACTGAAGACATAGGACCGCAAATGTCAGAATGAATCAAGTCAAGCACTCCTGCTGCTCTCGTGTCACTGCTTGGAAAAGCAGTCTTGGTGTACTTTCCCAAAGCACACCCTCTGCACACATCACTCTACTCAGTGTCGAACTCAGGTAAACCTGTGACCATGTTCCTCAACAATCTCAGAGCTGGGTGATGTAAGTGGGCCATCCTCCTGTGCCATAGCTCACATAGCTCACTGCTGCTGCTGTGTGCTAGAGCATGCTGCGGCTGAAACAATAACTTGTACAGTTGTCCACATCTAACTCCAATATCCATGGGGGTAGATACACCTGTGGTCCTGGGGAACACCTGCACTCTCCCATCTGAGAAACACACCCCAAGACCCCTGTCCTCAATAGTGGAAACCGAAACAAGGTTCTTTTTCAACCCAGGGACGTACAACACATCCCTCAAAGTCATGGGACTCATGGACTCCCTCTCAAATGTAATGGTCCCCTGACTAACTGCTCTAACAATGGTATTGTCACCAAGTACCACCTCCACATCTCTAACTGTCCGCGATAGCTCGGAGAACAACTCTCGAGCACCTGTCATGCGTCTCGAGGCTCCGCTGTCAATGTACCACGTACTAGTGGTGGATGGACCTGTCTGATGCCCTGTCAACAATAAGTGCTCACTCTCCATATCCATATCTGTGCTGATGGCTAAAGAGACTCTCTCTCTCTCAATCTGTCCAGCATATAGGGAAAACTCCCGCTGAAACCTGTCACCAAACTCATCAACCTCTGCTAAGGCTGCTGTCTTCTGTCACTGTCCCTTCTTCTTCTTCTTGCTTGGACACTGTGATGCATAGTGTCCAAACGCCTGACAACAATAGCACTTGATTTTACTCAAGTCCTTCTTCTGTCCACCCTGTGATTGCTGCTGCTGCTGCCTCTTGGCCCCACCCTTCTTGGGACCCTTCTTCTTCTTACCCTTGGCTGTCAGTGCCACGTTCTCCTCATCTGCCCCACTATGTGATGAACTGCCCTGTACGAGACCCCTCCTGGTCTCCTCCTGCACAAAGTCATCCCACAGTCTCTCCCAAGACGGTAGGTTTTCTCTACCCACTATGGCGTGCACAAATGCACTCCAGGACTTTGAAGCCTCGTTCACTGCTGTGTGTACAAGCTCATTAGCGGATACCACTTCACCAACCGTTGCTAGTTCATCCCGAACTGCAGAAATCCTAGTGAGGTAAGCTGTGACTCCCTCTCCTCCATTCATCTTGATACTCTTGAGTTTCTCCTTGAGAACCATCTTTCTATTCTCATTGGAACTCTCATACAAGCTGGTCAAGGCACTCCACATTTCATGTGCCCTGGTCTTACCAGAAATGTGAGGGATTATGTGGTCTTTCACTGCGTCAAGGATAATCCTCCTAGCCTTACAGTCCTTCTTGTTGAAGGCTGAAAGAGGTGCTGCATCTGTGCCATATGGAATGACAATGGGATTGGCGGTAGTACTTTTAACCGCCTCCACCCATAGTTCATTCTCCTCCAAAATCAACAAAATTCTGGCCTTCCAAGGCACAAAATTCTCAATCCCATTCAACCTATCCTCAATCCTCAGACCTGTAGCCATCTCAACTCCAACCCAACAGAATGCCGATCACTAACAGAAGAAAATCTCAAAATTTCTGAGTTCTGGAAATTTCTGTGTGCTGCAAAAATACTACTGTTTTCTGCCCCTGCGCTCTGATACCATGTAGATTTTTCTGGTTTATACTGCTTGCTAGTTTATGTCATCTTTTCAGTGATTTTCACTAACAGCCGGTTTTGCATTGGCTGAAGGTTACTTATGAAAAATACTGTAACACTTAAACACACAGTAAACTACCACTAACAGCAGAAAACAAATATTAACACATGCACACCATAAAAGAGACACTCAGATTTTTCGGCAACTGTGCCCTGGAAAAACCCCCACGGGGAAAACTAGTAAGAGAGAGAGAGTTTTATTATTTCTTTAGTAAAAATTATAGTACAGCAATACAGTGAAAACATGAACTTATCTCCACCATTAAATGCACTGGAGGACTGCCTCGGTTTCTGTGCTGAAGCAACCTTGAATACTGTGCAAATAATCTCCTCGAAATCCGTGTAGAGAGAAAGGACTGAAATTAGAACCCTCGATTTCTGTGCTGTACAAACCCTTGATTTCTGTGCAGAATTAAATCTTGAAAACTGTGCCAAAAATCAACCTCGATAACTATGCCAATCCGTACCTCCAAAACTGTGCAGGAAAAGACAGTACCGTATAGTACGGTCTCGATTTCTGTGCAGCAGAAACTTGTCTCGAAAGCAGTGCCCAGAATCTCGAGATCTGTGCCCAAAGATTCCTCCTCGAGATTTGTGCCAGATTGCTCTTCGAAATTTGTGCAGGATGCTTGGAAACCCGTGCCCAGAAATTGCTGGAAACTCGTGCCTGTGTGATGCTAGGAAAGCTCACCTCGGGATGCGTGCCAATTGAAGAAAGACTCAGCTATGAATCCGTATTGTTCATAAATGCTAACTTCATGCCTCGATTTTAGTGCCCAACTTGCTGAAGGTGCCTCGAAAATCATGCCTGTGCTCTCGGTCTCTCTCTACTCTGCTCTCTTTTCTTCAATCACAAAAGTGAGCTCAAATGTGCCTCCCTCATGCTTTTTGTCTAACCCTAAGTAGGTATCTAATCCGACGGTGGAGATAGATCCAATCCAATGGACAAGATTCAATGAGAGTAAAAGATCACTTTATTTAAATCACTTAAATAAATATTTACTCACCCACTTAACTTTAGCAAAAAGTGACTTTAATATTATAAAGTCTCATTAAAGTGCTTTTAATGTGAGGGTCACCTTTTTCCCCCTTCTAAGTGACATTAGGCTATTGTCACTTGGGGAACACTTCCCTAGGTACAAAACTAACAAAGGGGGGTTTCCCTATCTAGGATTGCTTAAACTTCTAAAGAAAAATGACAAAATGACAAACTTTCTCTTTCAGGAATTTCGTCAAACATTTAGCAACTGTAGGTTTTAATTATAAAGATTACTTGCAGACTTCAATGAATTAAAACACCCATGCTAAATTCTTCAAATACATAAGCACTGAACACTTATCATGTACACAGTCATTTTAGGTCAACCTTGACCAGGGCAAAACCCCACTGAGGAAAATCCAAAGAAAAGAATTTTATTAAAAGAGAAATTCAGAAATCTCTCACACAGATTTTTTTTAACCTAACTTGGCAAATTAACAAAATTTATCTTCAACAATCTGCTGTCTCGATTTCTGTGCCACTGAACAGCTGTACGGCCTGCCCACACGTGCCAGACTGCTGCTGTATGGCTTGTTCTCTGTCTGCAATAAATGATGCCTCGTTTTCTGTGCCCACACGTGCCAAAATAAAGGCTTCTGTACAGTCCAATCAGACTGTAATTAATGCTGCCAGGCTGCCACAATTTTTGTGTGTTTTTGTGCCCACACTTGCCAAATCTTGCTGCTGTACAGCCTCTGTCAACCTGCTTTGGAAACTGTGCAGAACAGCTAGGCTGCCTTGGAAATCGTGCTGCTGAAGCCTGCTGAGTTTCTTGGGAAATGTGCCAAGTTTCTCTTGGAAAAAATCTCTTCTTCTTGATCAACCTTCTCTTTCTTTCTTGGTGTTTTTTTTTCTCTCTTCCCTAAGCATGTATTTGTACTTTTCATTTCTCAAGAAAACCCTAACTTGCATAACTAACTTTGATCAAGGGTTAGTATGAGTTAGATCTGAGAGCTCTCATTAAATGTGCATATAAAGTTCACTTAAAAAAAAAAAATAATGTGCACATTAAATAATTTGCTCATTTATTAAATTTCACTTAAATGAAAAAGTACAAAGTCACTTTAAAAACATAAAGTCACTTTACATTATAAAGTTGCCTAGGAAAATACAACTTATGCCCCCCCATGTAAAAGACACAAAATCATGAGGAAGGACATCCAGAGTTAAATTTCAACACTCCCTTTTAACGAGGGAGGTCCTTTCGACACTAACTGTATCTCCATCATCTGAGTCCCTGTTCATTGCAGCATCTCCCTCTTGCTTTGGAATATGCCTCGGAGATAAGTGTCTAAATCCAAATTGAAACTCTGAACCCTGAGACTCTATTTGAGCCTCCTGAACTTGCTCATCATCATTGTACTAGCTGAGCCTCCTGCCAGTACTTTGAAGAGATCCACTCTCTTCATCTGAAGATATCGGCTGATCAACTGCAGCTTCTGCTCCATCCACAGAATCTATCCCAGACTCCCAAATAGCACAACCGCCTGATCCTGGATGCACACCTTGTCCACGCAGCACGTAAAGCCTGTCCCTCCCGTCTCCATGAAGAATAGTGGTACCAATTGGATCTTCCACTCAATAAAGGAAGACATGTGTAGACCTGACCATTACTCCAAATCCATCATCCTCAAGGGATGAAACTGAGAGTTTGCTGACTCCCATCCCAGGGACAAATAGGACCCCATGCATCTCCAGAACCTCTCCAAGGTCCAGTTGGAACCGCATTGTTCCAACACCCTGTACTGCTACCTGAGGACTGTCAACATCAGTCTGTACAAAATGTCCTGGACCCAACTTGGTAATAATCTGAAAGACACCATACAACCTGATCATATGTCTAGTTGACCCGCTGTCAACTATCTAGGTATGATGAAAGATGGAACTTCCCACACTGGAATCGAAGGATGCCAGGGAGAAGTCTTGCTCAAACTTAGCAGCATACTCCTCCGTTGAGGAAGATGCTGCTACATATTTCTCATTCTTTCCTTTCTTCTCCGGATATTTAGAAGCATCGTGTCCATACTGATTGCATTGGTAACACCTCACTTTGCTAAGATCCATTTTGAAACCTTTCTTACCCTTTCCTTTGCCCTTACTCACAAGAGCAACATTTTCCTCACTATTTTCACCCTGTGACTGTTTCCCTTCAAGAGTTTCATCACGAATCTGTTCTTGGACGAAATCATCCCACAACCTTTCCCAATTAGGTAGATTTTCTCTAGACACAACACCTTTTCACAAAAGTGTTCCATTTTCCTGAAAATCCATTTAGGGCCGTCGTCACCATTTCTGCACTAGTCACAGCTTCTCCAACTACACTCAACTCATCTCTGATCTGGGAGATTCTATTAAGGTAAGAGGCTACTTTTTCTGTTTCAGTCATTCTTACATTCCTCAACTTTTCCCTAAGCACCATTTTCTTGTGTTCATTTGAACTTTGATATAATTTAGTTAGAGAGGTCCACATTTCATGAGCACGAGTCTTACCTGCAATATGAGGGATCACATGATCCTTGAGAGAATCAAGAATCATCTTCTTGGATTTCATGCTCTTCTTGTTATAAGTTGCATAGCCTGCAACATCTGTGGTTGCATCAGGGATAACTATTGGTTTAGTTTGGGTACTCTCTACTATGTTCCACAGTTCATCTACCTGCAAGAACATATTAATTCTTTCCTTCCATGGACAGAGGTTAGACTCGCCATCTAATCTGTCTTCAAATCTTAACCCAGACATTCTCTGTAGAAATAAAAGACTGACTTCTGAACTTAACAAAACTTGAAGTATTACTCAACAATACTGTGCCCTATACTGAAATCACTGTGCAACAACTTTCTGCCTACTGCCTTGTTTAGAGAGGCTCTGATACTGTGAAGAAAAATGACAAAATGACAAACTCTCTTTTAGGAATTTCGTCAAATATTTAGCAACTGTAGGAGTCTGAAATTTTTCCTGTGTTATATTGCAATGAATTTTTTTACTGTTTAAGCTTAATATCAGGATGCATTGAAGTGTTTGACAAAGTTGGCATTGACTGTTTCTACACAGTCTGATTTTTGTCCCTAGTTTAACAGGGCTTTTAAGTTTTTAGTTCATTAGAGTTGTTATTCTCAGGAAGCTGGTTACAGTTGTCTTTTTCGTTTTACTGTCCTTGGACATGTTGAATGTAATTTCTCTGTTTCTTCTTGAAATAAAGGAAATACAACTTTTTCCTTGGAATATATATTATATTCCAAGGAAAAAGTTGTATTTCCTTTATTTCAAGAAGAAACAGAGAAATTACATTCAACATGTCCAAGGACAGTAAAACGAAAAAGACAACTGTAACCAGCTTCCTGAGAATAACAACTCTAATAAACTAAAAAGCTAAGTTGCACTGAAACGGATACGGATACGGGGGGGGGGTACACGGATACAACAAATTTTCAAAAAATCTGGAATACGATATGGCAGGGAAATGACAAACAACACACACACACACATATATATATATATAAAACTAAAATTTAACATTCATCATTTAAATTTGAAATTAAAACTACATAGTACATAATAACATATTAACATATTGCATAATCATCATCATCATCAATCATTTCGTCCAGCCAATAATGACAGTGATCACAATCATTTCGTCCAGCCACGACCGGTTATGAAATGATAATCATGTCCAGCCACGACTAATTATGAAGTGATTGTAATTATCCATTATCATTAGTCACGACAAGTGTTGTTTGATGGTCCTCCAGCGAATTCAACCTACATGATCCGTATCGAATTAAACTTTGGAAACGGAGGATTGGTGGCCTGATCCATATCGGAAAACTAGCGGATCCGTACCCAACTCACCCGATCCGTATCAGCCACGTCGGATCCGTATCAGGCCCGTATCAACGCCGTATCGAATCCGTTTCCGTTTCAGAAACGTGGAACGGCGTTTCAGGGAGGTCAGGCAGCCGTTTCTGGTCACTTAGCCAAAAATCCCTGCAGCTCTAAAGCCCTACAGCTCTACAGCTCTACAGCTCTAAAATCATATATATATATATATATGATTTTTATATCAAATATTGGTATTTGCATTTCAAGTATCCTGAAGAGCAAGTAACTGGAAGAAGCTTGTAAAAGTAATAATAAAGCTAAAAGATCTTGGCTGCAAGACATACAAAAGAACATGTCCCACACACTCGACACATGAACACAAGCACACAAGCAACTATACTTTGCTAACTGACCAACTGTTTTGAAAGAACACAGTAATAATCAAGCCTATAGGTTATCTGTATGTCGAGCACTAACATCCTGATGAATTGTTTTATAAATAATTGAATATTGCTTGCTGGTATTACTTTTATAGTGTGTAGCTTTCAAAGTAAATTATGCTTAGGCACTTGGATTTTTATACAAGTAGTATTTCTTCTCTTTTTCCTTTAAACAAGATCTTATCTTGTCGCAACATCCACTTTTTTTATTTACTATTGCTGTTATATTTTTATGTTTAGTTTATGTTCTAACCTTCATTCTGTGGAATGGTTTTCATTCAAGGTTGATCTGGCACAAGAAATTGGTGATGCAGAAAAGGCAGCTGATCTCTGTTCTCGCCATGACATAGCATACATCCCATTCTGTTCAGGTATGCATAATAAATGCTGTACTAGTTTAAGGTACTAAAAACATGTCAGAATAGGCTATTCATACAGGCATTTACTTTAGCACTTTTTTAGGTGTAGTTTGTCTGATTATGTTTAAATTAGGCAATCCAAAAAGCTATTTTATGGGGTAACCACGTCTCCAACCTCAAACATTAAAGCATTAAGGTTTTTTTTTTTCCACGATCCTGCAAACAATCCACAAAATATTATCACACACTAAGTGGCTTACAGTGTTTTTAAGGGCTCTTAGCTAACAAATATGGGTGAGCAAAATTCCAGAAAAACGTAGTGCCCAAAATAAAATGTGATGAAGGGCTTATGCGTTTGGATTTAAATTAGGGTCATGAAACTGCATTCAAAGTGCTAGGAAGCTAGGACCCCGTACATGCTCAAATGTCAAAGGGAAGAACAGGAGAGTATGGAATCATTTTGAAGGTAGCAGTAGTCGATGGGCAATAAATGTCATACTAAACCCACATGGGTTATACTTATGCTGGAATGTGTTATAAACTGTCCAAGGATGTTCGTAGTCCAAGTTATTCTATTATGTATATACATAAGTATTATTCATAATATATATAAAATAATATTATTCATAATATATATCTAAATGATATAACTTAGGGTTTGATGTAATTATTAAAAGGTGTATCACATAAAGACATAGCTTTATGTGAAGGGTCACCATGAGTTGTATGAATGCCAAGGCCACTCATCATTGTAATCATCTTATTTTGCTTAATTTGTACATTTGATCTATATTAATTCTTATCCATTGTTGGAAAATCAAAGATTATTGAGTTTTTATGCTTAATTTGGTATCAGAGTCTTTTTTTCTGATCAAAGGTTGACTATGCTGTTTTGTATTCAACCACTGAACCACCACCATGGATACAACTAGGAAGGCTATAACCACCATTTTTGATGAAATAATGAATAAACTTATTGGTAATATTGAGAAATCTAGATAAAATATTTGAAAAGTCCAAATATGAGGAACACATTGAACCGGAACCTGTGTTAGTTTTGTACCTAGGAAAGTGTTCCCCAAGTGACATTTGCCTAAGTCACTTAGAAGGGGGAAAAAGGTGACCCTCACATAAAATGCACTTAATGAGACTTTATAACATTAAAGTCACTTTTTGATTTAACTTAAGTGGGTGAGTGAATTTTATTTAAGTGATTTAAATAAAAGGTATTTTCACTCTCATTGAATCTCATCCATCGGATTAGATCTATTCTCCACTGTTGGATTAGAACTCACTTAGGGTTAGACAAAAAGGCATGAGGGAGGCATTTCACCTCACTTTTGATTTTGGAAAGTGAAGAGAGAGCTAGAGAGAGTAGAGAAGAAGGGCACGATTTTCGAGGCAAGGGTTTGGAGTCTTTTCCAGCTGCATGCAAATCGAGGCAGACACATTTATTGCTGCACAGATATCAAGGAGTACGGATTGCATTTATTGCTTGCACAAAAATCGAGGCAAGGTACAATCATTTATTGCTGCACAGGTTTCGAGGTGTACGGATCCGTACAGTATGGTTTGGGCACAGTTTTCGAGGCACTGTTTTTGTGCACATAAATCGAGGTGGTTGTACAGAAACCAAGGCAAGTTATTGGCACAGAAATCGAGGCAAACTCTGCACAGTTTTCGAGACAATTTCTGGCACAGAAATCGAGGGCTGTACAGCTGTACGGATTGCATTTATTTCTGCACAGAAATCGAGGTACGACCTGCACACAGTTCGAGACTGCTGGCACATATCTCGAGGTCCTGTTTTTGGCACAAATCTCGAGGCACAAGCTGAGCACAGTTTTCAAGAATTTTGAGATGAAATTTATGGTGGAGATAAGTTAAAATTTTCACTGTATTTTTGTATCGAAAATTTTGTTGAAGAATTAATAAAAATCTCTCTCTCTCTAACTGGTTTTCCCTGTGGGGGTTTTTCCAGGGCACAGTTGCCGAAAAATCTGAGTGTCTAACTTTTATGGTGTGCATGTGTTAAATATTTATTTTCAGCCTGTCATAGTGATTTTACAGCGTGTTTAATTGTTACAGTAAATTTCATAAGTAGTTTGCAGCCTATGCAAAACCGGCTGCAAATGAAAAACACTGAAATGTTGACATAAACCAGCAAGCAGTAAAACCCAGAAAATCTACAACTTGCTCCAGAAGAAGAGTCGGAACCTGCTCTAGAAACCAATGAAAAAGACAATGATGATGACCATTTCCAGGACAACGAAAAAGATTATGATGATGATGGGATGGATCAAGAGGATTATGGGGAAATCCTGGAGTAACAACATCTAGTGACGAGGGAGTACTCTATAGAAATGAAACCTCACAAAATTTCACTAATAATATGCTGATGATGAATTCAGAAAGGGCTAATGAACAACCACCAATACAAGATCCTATTATTCAACAAAGGCAGTGTGATTGGATGTTCTAATAACTGCAGGAGAACTATATATATATATATATGCAAGAGAAATCAACTCAAAACACGCCATGTCCAGTCATTCTAGGAGGATCAAATTCCTTCATGATTTCCACTTGCAAGAGTATGATTATGGAGACTGCAGTAATAAAGCAACAATGTGTGTCACTGATCACATGATGTTAATTGCCTGCTTTGTAATGAATATTGTTAGAATATGGCTAATTGATACCAATGATTGGAGGATAGCTGTGAAGACTTTGGCAATCATTCATCGATTGGTGACAGAAGGTCACCACTCTTCTTTTAGGGAATTAGAGTCACAAGTACTCTTATCATAACTCATTAGAATGTTGCAATTCAAGGATCAGTGCAACATTCTAGCCAAGGAATGCATTTTCTGGGTTTGCTCATACTCGTGTTATTTGAGTCCAGATTGCTATGCAACAGGTTTTTCATGTATGGCATAGTGGCCGAAAATCAAAATATGCACAAAACAAAGGTTTTGGAAATCGAAAAACTTTTGGAATATTTGCCATCCCTTCAGTGACTGCTTGAATGCTGTTTAGACTGCATTCCTTAGGGAAGCCAGGTCACAATGAACTCACTAATTCACTATGCTCTCTGTTACGTGGTACCAGTACCAACGCACCTTCAGCTGTGCCCCGGACAGAGGGTCATTTTTTTTTACCAGGAAGGGTGTCTTCCAGCATTTCTGAGTGGAGGTTATGGCTAGGCCCTTTTGGTTCCTCTCCTAGGAGTACTATGGCTTAGTGGCATTGCTAACTGCCTCATGAAAGGGATTGAAGCCCTGAGGTTAGTGTCTGGGGCTCTCAAGGGTGGGTCACTGGGTCACATGACCCCCCACCTGTTTTATCATTCTGGTGGCATTTCTCTCAGCACTGAGGCTTATGTCTCTCTTCCAGGTCACCGTCCACACCCTCCTGGTCCCTCTGCACTGCAGCGCCCTCTCTCCTTGGGCTCCTAGTCATGATGACGTCATCCTTGTACCAAGCCTACATTGCTTGATATGGAGGGGCCGTTGAGGGATTTTCACCACTGTTGGTGTTAGATGGGGCATGACGCTCCCCCCCTCGTTACTCTAGCCTTCAGTTCGGAGTGATTTGCTCAATTTTAGCTATTTTAGTCATTTTTGGGTAAACTCTGGGGAAAATCCCCCAAGTTACCCACGGATTTGATTATTTTATGTTATAATTTTAAGTTGACATGTTTTAATTTTAAATTGACATTTTAAGGCATGTAGGCTTGGTTATTTTGTAAAAAGTGAGTGTGAGATCATATAAATACAATCTCCTCACTTCATTTTTACGCACAACTTATGGGATAAAATTCATTATGTTACTCTTTTACCCTAGAAGGGCCTTATGAAGTGACGTGCACCTCTTGGAGGGATGATTCTTCTTGCTCTTGGATGAAGTTGGATGATTTCTTTGTCTTGCTAATGCTTTGTGGATGCTAGAATTGTTGGAATAACTCATGCTCAAGTAAGTCTTTTACATTTTTAAGGTTTGCTTGATAAATGGTAGGTTAATTTTGCATTTTAAATGATTGAATGGTAGCCCTAGAGCTACATTCTCTTTGAATAAGGCTTTTGCCTGCTTATCTATCCTCATTGCATACTAAAAACGCTCCCAAGAGGAGCTTTTTACAAAGTTTGGCCTTGGAGCTCCAACTTTGCCCTAGTTTAGACTCTTGAAACCAACCCTAGAGGTTGTTTCAAGAAGCCCTAACCTCAAATTTCACATCCCGCCTCACAACAGTCTTCTTGAGAGCAGGGATGTAAATGCGATAGCCTTTCGAAGTCTCATCATATCCAACAAGAATTCCCCTCTCGGCTGTAGGTTCCAGCTTTGTCCTTTTCTCTAAAGGAACATGCAAGTAGGTAAGACATCCAAAAATCCTGAAATGTCCAACTTCAAGTTTCTTTCCAGAGAAGGCTTCTTCTGGAGTTTTGTTCCCCAAAAACTTTATGAGGACTCCTGTTCTGTATATAAGATGCAGTGTTACATGCCTCAACCCAAAGGAAAAATGGCAAACCCTGGTCATGCAACATAGATCTAACAGCACCAACAATAGCCTTGTTTTTCCTCTCAGCAACTGTAATGCCCCTTGTTAGGAATTTTATTAAAATGACAATTTTTCACTCTTTTCCCTAGTTTGACCTTTGACTAGTTTGGATCTCTAGGTCCCAAATTTGCCCCAAATGATCCCAAATATTCTGAGAAGGTGTATGAATGATATTAGAACATAAATATGTGTTTCAGAGATGCCTTTGGACCTTTAAAATACTTCTGCAAATCCTCTTTCAATTCTGATCAATGTAGGTAACTTTACTAGTGATTTCCCTTTGACTAGTATTGGTCTCTAGGTCTCAAATTGACTCCAAGTGCCTTCAAATCTTCAAGGAAGGTGTATGAATGATATTAGAACTTGAATATGATGTTTATGGATGACATATGGCCACCAAAAGACCTCTGAAAACTCTCTTAAGATTCTGGACCAATTATGCAATTTTACTAGTAATTTGGGGTTCAAATCCCCATGGGGTAAGTACTGAAAATGGCTTCCCAAATGCCTCCAAACCCACTCAAATTTATGAACAGAGGTATGTAAGGTGTTAAGTATGTTATTAAAGTCTCATATGCACCATTAATGGATTATTACAACTGTTCTCACCCTCTCCCATTCAACTGCAAAAATCCCCAATTTGACCCTTGGGGAAATGGCACTATTTCACCTCCCAATACAACTAAACTGAGTAAAAATGCTTCAAATGCTCAAGTACAGTACATGAAACTTGTAGAAGACATCCATGGCAGTATATTGATCACAAATATATCAGAGAATAATCCATTCATTCGAAATCATCAGCATTACATTGATTCACAACAAGGTAGTGGGGAAATGGCACTGTTCTTTCATTAAAATTGAGATTTATACATTTCTACTTGGAATTTCGACCTGAAACTTTCTGTAGATGAAGAACAGAGTATTTACTTCATATTACAAAAGAAATGGGGCATTAAAAGCTCCCCCAAAGAGTACAATAGCTCACCAAAAACGCCCTCCCTCAAGGATCAAAAATATGCCATCAAAACTGGAAATGGTTGAAGGAGTGAGCTGCAATAGAAGAAACCATGAGCTGCCCTGTAGCTTACACCTGCAAATAAAGACTTCATTAAAGCTCCAAATGAAAGGTCTGAATGGCCTTTCCAATTACCAACTTGGATGGGAATCTTTCACCCTCGAAATTGGCCAAGGCAAGAAACTAGTCATCCACTAGCTCTCCCTCTTAACAAATGCAATTGCAAATTCTAAAAATGATCAAAAGCTGGTTTCATTCTTTTTTATTGACATTTATAAACTTCTAATGTCCTCCATGGGTCGAATTCCTTCCAAGAGACTCATGCCAATTCATGTTGGGAAGAGATTCCAAAGAACGCCACTTGTACAACAATTCCTAGTCTCCCACTTCCACCAAATCATATGTGGAAGCATCTTAGCTGCCCTAACACCCTTGAGCGCCCTCTTGGAGTCTATTTTTAGCCCTGACATGTCATATATGTCATATGTTAGCCTTCAGGTCTGATTTGTGTCATAGGTGTCATAGCATCTTCATCATTGTTGTCATAGAGCTAGGGAATCTAGCCCAAGTGTCTCACTAGCTCCAAATTGCCTCTTCCTCTTCCATGGGAGTTACTCTTCCTCTATATTTCGACCTTGGATGATTCATGCAATGAATAATACCTTTTGGACTCCCCCAAGTATGTTGCCATTCACCTTGAATTCGAATTGGTGAGAGAATGATGCCAAGTGTAGTGGGGAAATCTAGCCATATGTGGGTCCCACTTCCTCCATGTGTCTTCATGATGAAATGCCACTTTGATTTTCACTTGTATATATTTATTTAGCTCTTTTATTAAATATTTATGCCATTTTAATGTTCAAACATCATTTATTATCCCCATTATTCCAAATCCCAAAGCTTCCACCCCAAACCTAGGAAACTAGTAATTTTCCTCCTTGGCAATTATTTGACCTTTAGCATCAATTTGACAAACTCTAATGAATAGGGCCAATGTGATTAGGCCATTGTGACCCAATACCAAATTTGGGACATGACAGCAACCCCATTCTGTTGAGGTGTATAGGGCACAATTAACTGCCTCTTGATGCCCTCCTAGATGCAAAACTCATTGAACTCCTTGGAGGTATACTCACCTCCATTATCTGATCTGAAGATCTTGATCTTCCTTTCTGTCTGATTTTCCACAAGTGCCTTGAACTCTTGAAAGTTTTGCAATACTTCTTTTGATTCTTTACTCTTTAAAAAATAAATCCAGGTCTTCCTGGAGTAGTCATCAATGAAGGATACATAGTACTTGTAGCCTTTCAAAGGTGTAGTGGAAATCATACCACAAAGGTCAGAATGAATCAAATCAAGTGTTCTTGTAGATCTGCTGTCACTCTTGGGAAAAACTGTCTTGACGTGCTTCCCAAGAGCACACCCTTTGCACACATCATTGTGCTTTGTGCTAAAATCAGGTACTCCTGTTACAATCTTCCTTAGGATCTTCAGGGCAGGATGGTGTAGATGAGCCATCCTCCTGTGCCAAAGCTCACAGGTCTCACAATCATCATCTCGGCTACTATGACTCAGGGCATGACGAAGCTGAAAGTTGAGCCTGTACAATTTTCGCTGTGGACTCGAATCCTCACAACAGAGGTATCGTTGGATCCCTTCAGATGAACTAGAACATTTCCATCTCTGAACATCACCCATAATCTCTGATCTTCAATAGTAGACATAGAGATCAAGTTTTTCTTTAGACCTGGGACATATAGAACATCACAAACTCTCACAGACTCTCCAGATTCTCTTTGGAAGGATACTGTTCCTCGTCCTACTGCTTTGACAGTAGAATTGTCTCCAAGTGCAATCTCATGATCTAGCCCATCCTCGGCCAAATCTTTAAAGTATCCACGAAAACCTGTCATATGGCTAGAGGCTCCGTTGTCTATGTACCATACACTAGAAGTGGAAGCACTTAATGGTTGACATGTGTTAAGAGCCATCTCTTTGTCAATCTCTTCAGTAGAATGCTCATTTATATCTATTGAGGAGCAAGAAGTGCAAATAACTTGATCATCCCTCATACCTGTAGTCATGGTGATCTGAAGGCACATATCTAACTCTTGCAACTGCAGATTTGATGCCCAATTGAGATTACTGCACAGATCTGGTATACAGCTCGCAGATATGAGTGTGATTGCTCTCCCTGACCCTTACCAGAGCTCTTATACCATGTTAATTTTATCCAGAGATCACTACTCCCTCTGGATAGCCTTGAGATCTCAAGCGGTTTGAGTCTCTATAAATCAATAATGCATTAAAGAATTACGAATCAAATGCTATAAATCTCTTAACACTTAAACACTCAATCAATCACACACGACACTGGATGTACCCTGGAAACCCCAAATGAGGAAAACCAGCATCTTTGTGGCTTTCTTCTATCTCGAGCCTAGAGCAATATAAGAAGAGTACAAATACATACAATGTTACCTTAGATGGAACACCAAACCTGACCGGGTTAAAACCCTAGATCTGCATGCAGTAACTGATGCATGCATTGAGGAAATGTTCCCTAGCTGACAACTGGATCTGGAGCTGTCTGTAGGTAACTCTATCTCTACTAACTCTCTTTGTGCACTGCTCTAATCTGCTCTGCTATAGAAGAAGGCCAATAACTGAATGCGCCCTCCTTTGCATGGATAAGTGCGCCCTCCCCCAAGATAACAAATGCTCGTACGGAATTGGATCTCAACAGATCTGAGCTCTGATCGTCACAGTCCTTTCTCAATCGCTGAGACAAGGATACTCTGAAAGTCTCAGCTGCTCAATCGATCTACCTGAAGCAGTACGAGCTTCTCTCTCCTCAAAGAATGCGCCCTCCTTCCTTAGGAAAGTCGCCCACCTCACAACTAGATCTATCTTAGATCAGTTGGCTTGGTAACTCCGTCAGAGACCTCCTGTCTTCTTATATCAACTCACTGGTAAATTAGGTTTACCAAAAACCTAAAGTGAGTGAATCTAAAACTCACTTTTGCTTGAGCATGCAAAAATTTTCATGCCCTCCTAAGAACAACTTCCCTGGTTAACTTTTTAACAATAACGAGGGAGCATCCTCACAGCCAGGGAAGAATGACTTGAGTAAAATCAAGTGCTTTATTTGCCACAAGAATGGGCACTATGCATCTTAGTGTCGAGAGAAGAAGACAGGGCAAGAGAAGAAGCAGATAACAACATCAATAGAGAGGCAAATGGATGATTTTGCAGTGAAGTTTGAGGAGGACTTCTCACTGGTCTTTTGCCTCACCACCGGCACCAACATAAAGAGTGCATAGTACTTGGTTAGTGGTGCATCGCATCACATGATCGAAGCACAAGAGATTTTCAACAGTCTAACAGAGAAGGACATAGGGACCCATGTGGAGCTTGGTGATGATGCCAATATGCAATGAAGAGGGTGGGAACCATTTGGTTCCAACTTGAGTCAGGAGGTTTGTTAGAGGCCTAGGAGGTTCTTTGGGTGCCAAAGATAAAGAAGAATTTGCTCTCATTATCAATTTGTGAGGACATGGGTTTTGCCATCACAATCAAGAAAGGGAAAGTACTCATACACCCAGAGGGAGCTAGCCCAGACACATCGATAAGCATTGGGGTTATAGAGGGCAAGCTGTACCGGTTGAAGGGCAAGCCTGTAGGTGGATCCAAGGAGATCTTGGATCATGGATCAATGTTAGTGGCAGAGGACAAGGAACATAAGGCTCCGATCGGTGACTAGAGTTCATAGATTTCCAGTGTGGGGAGTCAAATTTCAGGTAGGAAGAGAGAGTTAGCCCCTTCAAGTTTTGTCATGAAACCTAGTTGGTATGAGATGACATTAAAGGATGCCTAGGAGCAAGATGAGCCTCCTAGGAGCATAGTTTAGTAGAGCATGCCTCTGAAGAAACATATGGCACTCATGTTCATCATCATTGATGGTGAGGTTTCTAGTTTTGGGGAAGCAATAGATGAACAGGTATGGCAGGCCGCAGGATGGTATGGTGCAAGATGATGTACATGATATTGTACCAGGATCAGAGGAAGAACTAGTTTGAGGTGGCTCTTCCAGAAATACCTTTCTCGCTAAAAGGGAGTGTTGATGTTTTGTAGCTTGGACATGTATTTCCATGGGGTGGGTGCCTTGCCCATGGGAATCGTCACCATGACCTCTCAAGTACTTAGGAAATTCACTTTAATTAAAGGACTTGTTAAAGTGATGCCCTTTTATAATTAATTGGGGTTAATTTGGAGAAAAGCCTAAGTTTTGAAGCATTAGCGATTTAAGTTAATCAAATGACTCTTAGCGCTTGATATCAAGTGAGTGAGATCTAATCTCAACCATTGAAGTTAGGGTTTTGGTTCAACCCAAAAGTATAGAAGGGAGCTGAAGAGAGGAGAAAGATCAGTGTTCCCCTAAGTTTTTGGGACATGGGAGCAGGGAAATGCACACTGGGGACGTGTGGGGACCACCCCCAAATTTTAGGAAAATTTAGATGACTGGGGGACGTCAAGGTCTTTAAAACTATTAAAAATATATAATTTATATAAATCCCATTGTTACTGGGCAAACTAGCAGGGCTAGCCGCCAATGACAAATATGAGGGAAGTGACCATTGTCACCTTAGCCAATTCCCTAACTTCTTAGGAGGGTCGGAACCTCCAAGGGGAAGAGCTCTTGTACAGCCTGCAAGACACCTTAGGAGAAGAAAAGCTATGTGTTCTTGACAACAATATAAGTGACCCGTGCCTTCATTGAGTCAACACGTCCAAGGTGTTTGTAGATGTAACATATTAATACAATAAACAACATAGACAATCAATAGTGTTTTACCATACGAGAAAGATCATTCATCAATAACATAACCATGGATCATCCAATGAAGAGTAGGGACATTCATCCAAGTATCAAAATTGCTTTGCAAACACTTAATCAGTTGTCAACATGTATTATGTAAATGTAAGTCAACATCAATGCATTCATGTGACTATGAAGTAATGTGACTATGAAGTAACACCCTGCGTTAGATTAGCTTGAAGATATATTTGATGTAAGGTTTAATAAGGATATCATCAAGTTAAGACAACTCCAAACCTCCACTTAAATAGCACAGACCATAGTCAGATTATAGTGGCATACCAATGACTATCATGTATGAAAAAATGTACACAGGGCAGCCAATTGAGTACATTAGATGTAGTTTACTGAGCATGTCAAAGTGGTTTCAAACAAGCATTTATGTAATCATCTTTGCGTACAACTCAATAGCACCAAATACATGCAAAAATGTTATCATCAATCACCAGTTATCTTTCAATGTTCATCCACTTATTTCTATGCAAAATATGAGGACAACTTCAGAAATTCAAACACCTCCAGTGCAATCAGAAAATATTAATTCACTGTGTATTTTTCAGACTTACTTTGCAGCAGTAGAATGTCATAAGTTTATAGCAGCATCAATCATCAAAGCTAGAAAACTTGCTTATCATGAAAACGTTCGATACCAATACTCAGAAATCAGTAGCATTCCTCATAATGGATCATTGGAGACAAATTTTTAGCTTACTGTGTGTAAAATATGGCAGTAGCAGTATGACAGTGTTCATATGTGGATCCTAGTCAATCTAAATGCCCGAACCAAAAAGATATCATTAACAATTTTCTGGCATTAGAGTGAGAACTTATCACTGCATGTGTAAATAATTTTCAGGCCTCTGTTTTGAATAAATTTCAGATGTTTGTACAGATCAAAACTGTGGATTAGGGCTGCCTTACGGTTTTGATAAACCTCCTCAAATGAGGGTTCAAGGACTGCTGAATTAAGATAGAGCTTAAAGAGTCGAGGAGGGAAAGAGAAAAGGGCCAGCGAAGAAGTCAAAGGAGAAGCTAGGGCTAAACTGGGAGGAGCGAAGGTTAAAGAAGGAGACGGAGAAGAGGGCAGAGTTTGAAAGTGGTAGAAAGGAAGAAGAGAGAGGCAAATGGGGAAGGAGGGAAGGATAGGGAAGTAGGAACGAGTGAAGGGAAGATAATGAAAAGGGGGCCAGCGAAGAGGAGAGGACGTACAGCGAGGGAGATAAGGTAGGATGCGAAGAAACAAAGAGGAGGAAGAGGGGAGCGAAAGGGAAATGAAGGGGGTGCGAGGGTAGGAGAAGAAAGGGAAGAGAAGGCCGACTTTGAAAGAGGAGAGAGCGAAGGCAAGGAGAGGTTCTTGAGGAGGCCGCTAGGGCAAACATGTTTCTGCAGTTAGGGTTTGCCACAGAAATTAGGGCTTTTTTTTAGGTTTTTAAACTTAAATTTTATGAAAAATAAAAGTAAAACAAAAGACCTAAATTACTAAAAACTAAAAACTGAGCTAACATAATATGCACAAAAATACAAAACTCAGAAATTATGGTTTTAAGAGGTAGAAGATGAGCAACCTAGGGTTTTAAAAGTTTTACCCTAATCCTAGGGCATCAAGGAGGATGGTCCTCCTCTTGAGATGGTACTTGCCAAGTTTGGCAAACTAGGGTTTTCTTCAATAACCACAAAAGTTGGTTGAAGAGGTTGTAGTTAGGAAAAAATTTGGAGACCTAAAGCTCAAGCCTTATGATGCTAGGGTAACTAAAGGCTGAAAATGACTTAGCTAGGACAAAATGCAGCATTAATGACTACCATTCAACCTTAGACAAGCACACATCCAACATTTAACAAAGAGAAATCAAGAGAAGAAACTTAGATACCTCCTTGTGCATGTGTTAAGCAAACAACTCCTAGTATTACCTTAGCAAAGAGCAAGAACAAAAGATACTTCAAAGATTTGCCTCCAAACAAGCAAGTACATTCATCCTCAAGAGGTGCACATCACTCATAGAGCCCTAAGAAAGGTAAAAGAGTAGCATAGTGTTTTATCCCATAAGTTGTTGTTAAAATGAAGTGAGGAGAAGTCTATTTATACTTTCTCACACTCACTTTACAAAAATAAAAAATATCCAGGCCGACATGCCTTTTAAAATGTCAATTTAAAATTAAAACAAAATAATATAAAATAATCAGATCTGTGGGTAATTTGGGGTATCTTCCCCATAATTTACCCCCACATGACTAAAATAGATAAAAATAAGCATATCAACCTGTTCTGAAGGCCAGACTGTGGAGGGGGAGGTCTTCATGCCCCATCCAACCCCAACAATAGTGAAAATCCCTCAATGCCCCCCCCCAATCAAGCACTGCACCCTGGCTTGGAGGATGACGTCATCATCTAAAGGAGCCCCAGAGAGAGAGGCGCTGTTGAATTGGAGGGCCAGGAGGGTGTGTGAGGTGACCTGGAGGAACAACATGTGCCTCAGTATTGAAAGATCTGCCGCCGGAATGATAAATCCAAGGTTGGGGTCATGTGACCCAGTGATCCACCCCTGGAAGCCCCGGACACCAACGTCAGGGCTTCAAGCCCTTTCATGAGACACTCAACAATGCCACTAAGCCATAGTACTTCCAAGGGAGAAACCAGAGGGTCGGGCCATAAACCCTACTCAGAAAAAGTTGGTTAAACACCCCTCCTAGTCAGAAAAATGACCCCCTTTCCCTGGGGCACTTCTGCAGGTGCGTTGGTACTAGTACCACGTAATACCCATCATATTAACTTATAAATTCCTCATCCCATCACCATTTACATTCAAAAAATTAAAAGTAAGTAGTAAATTTGTCATTGTAAACGCGGTTGTCAATTCATTGTTGTTTCATGAATCATTTATCATTTGAGTATTTGAATTTCACATTGATAAATTCTAAATTTACAATAGATGCACATCTTCCATTATAAATTTGAATCTGAATCATAGACATGTCACATAAACTTGTTTTAAACACCTTCAAATTTAAAGAGTCAAAAGAGTGATGAGTCAAAGACTCAGTCTGACGTCATCAATGACAGTATCTACTTCTAGAGTCAAAAGTTAAACTGAAAACAAAGAAGCACTGCTTAGTGAAGAAACAATGACTCATTGAATTGAAGTGAAAGAATTGTTAGAGATTAAAACCCAATGCATGGAGAAAAGCACCAATATAGATCCAATCAATATAATTAATCAGAATGACACTTATGTTGGATTATTATCAACTGATAAATTGCTAGAGGGGACAAACAACAAATGTTCCAGCACTGAAATTGTGCCACAAAATAGAAGGATGCCTTATCATCTTCCAAATCACAATAGTCACTGTAACCAAAGGCGGAATCAATATCAGAAGTTAAGTGAATATACCTATTATATTGAAGAGAAGTTCAGGTGTGGAATCTTATTATTTCACAAATCATAGAAGTTGTCACCAAACAGTTCTGGAGAAATCAGAAAATTGAATTAGAGTGGTTTTAATTTCATAACAGATTCCTCTCAGGGAAACTCTTCCAAGCATCTCACCCAATCTCCAATAAGCCATAGATCTTGTCCTTTGAGCTAGAGATCACACAAGGTTAGGATGTCATTGCCCTGCTATACAGTTTATTTGGAATCCATCCCCACCAGTGCTGCAGTGTAGGCAATGAGAGTATGATTTGCTGATTGTCATTTGGTTACCTGGATTGGTAGACCTTGGTTCACAAGCAGTGAACAGTCATGTCAGACAAGTGTATAATGGGAATTCAAGCTGCGTAGTATCTCTGTTCACTCTACAGCCATTGATGCTCCTTGAAAATGAATCTAATCTATATTCTACCGGCCAACAAACTCCCTTAGCATACCACAGGCTTATACAACTCTCAAGTTCATGGATTTGCTGGTGTAGATTGCAAGCGATGGAAGCCATGGAAGAGAATACCAATTCTTTCAGCCAGAGGGAGAATGGAACAATGGAAGTGAATTTCCTCTCTAATGGAAATTACACATAATGTTTTCCCTTTTGCATGGGGCATACCTACCTTCTCAAGAACCAAGATGAATTATCATAAGGACACCTCCTGCGAATGGTAGGTGAGGAAGCTTTTAATAGAGCATGGGAAAAAGGTAGTATTTCTCCATAGGACATGGGGCAGCATTATTGTAAATGCGTTACTCTTCCCTAGGACCCTCTTTTTTCTTCCCCTCTTGTGGATGTTAAATTTTCAATAATAGCAGTATAATTTTTATCTCTTTCAACTTAGAAGCAAATATAGGATCACTGAAAGAATAACTAATCTACAGCCCAAGAGTCTCTTTTCCACACACCAAAAGGTGCAGTACTTCGGGAAAGCAAGAGCTCAAATTTTATTGTAATTTGAAAAAATTGTAAAAAAGACCCAAAAGTATGAAATGGTAAATCTAACTAAACAACCCTCTTGGGACGGATTGTGTGCTCGTGATGTTGTCTAATTATTAATTGCATAATAGAAATAAGCTAAAGCAAAAAATTATGAAAAAATACAAAAAACGCAAAAACGCAGATCCCCCCTTGGGGGATGGGGGCAGGCGCTGGAATAGCCTGCTTTGTTCCTTTTATTTTTTTAGTTACATCAACCCAAGTGAAGAAATACTGTTGGTCCTTTATGAAACAAGCACCAAAACAGTTTACAAATGATAGAAAGAAGAAGGGAAGGTAAAAATGGTTCTCTAGATGGTCACGCAAACTTCCAAATATGAGGATTTGGACATTTAAATCTTCAAACCTGCTAAAATATAAAAAAACCCAGTGAACTAAATTAGTCTTAAAAGAGCAAAAAAAAAAACACTTAAAAGTGTCTTTGGCCATAATACAAAAATTTGCAAAAAAATTATAAGTTAAAGAATAAACTAAAATGCAAAAAACTTGAACTAATAAGACAAGCTAGAATTCTTGTCTTGCTAGGATCTTTGGCTGCCCTCTTTCAAGCTAGCAAACCAAATCATGCAAGCACTAAAATGCTAGATCTATCTTTAATATGCTTTAAACAAACCTGTTATCACCAAACTTGTAGTTGCCCCTAGAGATGGGTCCAAGATGGATGGCAGAGGGGATGGACAACCCAAGAGGTGCAACCAAGATAACCTCGACTCCCAATGGATGGTTGTCACCCCAATCGAGGCAATCTTCACTTTATGTCATCTAGCCCAAGACAACAAAGGGGGAGACCCATATCTATTCTCGATAGGAGAGATCAAACCAAGACACCAGATCAAATCAAGTATGGATGAAGTACGTAAGGTGTATGGTAAACCCTAGATCTATGGATGAAGTCACAAGATGAGTAATAGGTTGGATCAAGAGGTTTAGGCAATGTAGATTTGGTCCAACTTGGTTATGTGAGTGACTTATGAGATTTAAAACAAGACTAGGATCAAGGTGCTAGTCAAAGATGAGAAAATCCACTGCCTTGGGAACCGTGTCCAATGCAGGGTAGTTAAGGACCAAATTGGGGCCAACCAGTACCAAAGATAGGCTTGATGAGTGGATATGACAATGTCAAGGTGTTCAAGCAGTAAGACAAAGACCAAACCACAAGCCAACTCAACAGTCCAAGAAAGCCATGAGCGCTTGGAGAAAGATCAGTGCCTTGGGAAGTGGGCCAAATGGAGTCGGATGTCCACCAAACTGTAGATCAGGGATGTTGAGGTGTAAAGCTAGGTGGGTCTTGAAAATTAGGATCATCCAATGGCTAGATCTCAGTAGATCTGAGATTGAAATATATCACCAAGTGACCCAAGTGGGGTTCAACCCTCAAAATGAGGAATGGGGTCCACAAGGCAGAAATCATTGAAGTGACACACTAGGGGTAGGTTATCAACAGTGGAGATTAAGGATCAAGTGGGATCTCACCTACCCAGATGCTAGATCATACCAAACTCACCTGTCCAAGAAGTGCGACCTCACTTGGAGAGGCTAATTTGCCTTGGAAAATGGGTCGGATGAAGGTCAATCCACACCAAACTATAGATCCGAATTGCCGTGGATGCTATAGAGGTGGGTTTTAAATATTTTACCCAAAAGCCAAGTAGATCTTGCTAGATCTGAGAAATTGTAAAATGAGGGTGTGAAATATGAGGGTTTTATCAATGAAGTAGCTATGCCAATGGATTGGAACCAAGGCAAGAAGAACAAACTTGTGGATCTTACCTGGATAACCTTGTAGATACCTTGATGATGATGATCTATGCAAACCCGATCAATTTGGAGCGATTTGAGGTAGTTTTCTATGAAGTCAATTTGCCCAAGGAAGCCAATGCGCCCTCCCTCCTGCACAATAAACGTCAACAATATCAGATTTACTGCATCAAAAGAATAAGACTACTGCTACAGAAGAAATAACAAGAGAATAGCATAGATCACAATGATACTAATGATAACCCCCTGATACAAGCGAATGCCAAGCCAAGCGAGTTGAGGAAGCCTTGCAAAAACGCCCAAGATGAATTCACCCTCCTGTAGACAAGACAAAGTTTCCCTGAAAAATAGATCTTCCAACAAATGCCCAAATGCTAGGATACAATAGACTTTCCAATCACCATCTAAGAACACCAGATGCAAAGGAGACCACAAGAATTTCCACATAAAAGTTTTTCTATATCAAGATTCCAAGAGCCAAAGACCCTTTACAATGAGAAGCTCTCTCCTTCAAATAGGATGGAGAGAGGCCATAATCCTAGCCACTTTTTGAATGAGTGGCCAAGATTAAAAGATCAAAATATCTAATCAATGGTTGAGATGAGCTCAACAATACAATACATGGATCACTAATAAAATAATACATCAAATGGACCAAATCGCCCTAGGAGAGGGGGTCCCACCAAAAATAAATGATAAAATCATAGATCTAGCTCATGGTGGGTCCAAGGGGTAATTTCTAACACCCTTGGTCAATCCCCATGGCACAATAATAATAAAATAATCATCTAAGCACCAAATCGTGCCTCTCTGGGAAAGTCGTGAGCCTTTGGAGGCTTTAGAAAATCATATAAAATGCCAAATGTGATGCGTGTGGGTCCCACTGAAGGCTGAAACTACTGGAGAAGGTGTGGAAGACATCCCACTCATCATCACAAGTCATCCCATGCCATAAATTTGCCTCAGTAACCCAAATCGAATCCTTTAGTAGCCATTTTTACCATTTCTGGATTGCCTCGGGAAGTGTGAAATTGCCCAAACTACCTCCTGGAGTGCCTGCGCTGTCAAGCTGAGGCCACCGGGCTCTCTAGGAGGGGGGTAATATGGTAATAACAAGTGGCTGGACCACCCCTTCCATGCATAGCGCCCTAGGTGAACTAATCAAATCTCTGCTATGCTCTGACAGGGCCTCTGATAGGCCAAAACTGCACTAGGATTGCCAACTGAGGCTAATAATCACTGTAACTGCTCGGAACTAAAAACAGACTATCTCATTGGACTCAGAAGGTCCAAATCCATCTAAGATGTGTACACATACACCACATAGACCTCTGCATGGTCAAAAATAAATACTCATCATATTCGGCAGACCAAATAATAATAATCTGTAAAAGTGCTGAAAAGCACAAATCATTATCATAAGCTTGAAACCTCTGCATAGAATCACCGTGGTGACCTGTACTAGACCAAATATCATATACCTGTATCATCTGAGGTCTGTCATCGTATGTCTTGTGGTTGACTTTTGGTCAAACTAAGTTTGACCAAGTCAACATGACCAAACTATAACTCAAACTGTCATCATAATGCTGCAAGGTGTCAAAGGTTAAAGCATGCTTTACAATCCATTCAAATAGCAATTATAACAAAAAGTAATCATTACTGGCGATCTAAATCCAAATATATAAGGTTATTAATTATTATTATTACTCAGACCAGACTTTCAAGACCATACTCACTTCATAGTTGTGATCAATTTGCTAGTGAAGGGTGAAGGCTAAGAATAAAATGGCTAGGCTAAGGGATGACTTACTGTCTTAACACTGTGACACTTTGGATATGGAAAAGGGAATACACACCATAGCATATACCGGACAAGCAATAACATAGGGAATGGCGGTGTCTCACAAATGGGTAAGTTGTTCAAAGAGTGTTTATTCACCTTGGCAAATGCTCACAATCCATAATACAAATGAGGCCAGCAATCTTTTTGATATAGAGTTTAAGTTCCATTGCTTTTTGGGCTTTTAGTTTCCATAGCCTTTGATCTATGTGTGTTTATAAAACATTGCATAGATTTACATTTCATTAGGCTTTTTGCTGCAGGTGTGTTTTTAAGGCACTTGTTTACCTGAGCACTTCTAGGTGTGTCTTTAGACAACTTGTTTACCTAGGTTTTACATTTCACAAAAGATATAACATTTGATATTTCTGTGCCAGATTCATTTGGATTTTTTCACAATAGATATAACATTTCCTTTTCACAATTTGCATTCATGGCAGCACTATCTGTTTCAGGTTTAGCCAACAACATCTTTAGTGACTAGGGGGACTTAATGAGGAAATCCAACTCACCAGAGGTAAGTTTTGTCACCAACTCAGAGCCGAGACACAATAAATAGGGAAGCTTATCCAATACAGAGGCTACACTGGGGAAAGGTCCTCCATGCCACTAGTCAAGTAGTAAGTCAAGGTAGATAACAAACATGGGTAGGTAATGGATGGATGAAGACAGTGAATAATGAAACCAACACTAACAAGCCAAAGTATGGTGGGAATGATCACCTCTAATCTCCCTAAGGAGGGTAACATCGATGAGTATAGGTCAAGAACTTCTAAGTCTGAGTAGGGACAATATGATAATAATATATAAGTGCATCCAGGTCCACATATCTATATGATCGCCAGATCATGATACTAAATGCTAAGAAATGCTACAAGAGTGCATATAAAAGCAGTATGACCAAAACACCAAAGTATACCTGCTGAGTCATATACCTGAATGCTCATCATCTGAACCAACATTTGTCTTCTGAAATTGCTGCTGTAACTCTAGGCAATATTGATTGCTTTGTATAAATGGCTACCCCATCGGTCATCTCTCTTAGTGTCTTGAAACTCAGTCATGGCATGGGGAATAAAACTGTTGTCCATAATTGATAGTGATCCATAACTAGCTGAATAGTGTACTGGAATCTGAAAAATAATGTGTGGTAGCCTGGCTACTATATATGTGATAAAAAAACCCTTCTCTTCTTTAAACTAATGTCAAATATGAGATTTAGATTTGATAATATAATAACATTAGCGAAATAAAACTAGATCTACTTCTTTAAAATTTCAAATTTTTAGATCTAGAGAAGTATGGAACAAGTAACCAAGAAGATTTTGAGAGAGATTGAACTAAGGTGAGAAGACCCAGTTTTTAAGCGAGAAAAGGTCGAGCGAATGCAGACAGCATGCAAGTAGGAACACCGGGGACTAAGTTTCATTTGAAATGGTTCAAGAAGCGGCAAAGCTAACATGCATGCCTCCTCTATGAGATCCGATAACCTTCAACAAAATTTCACAATAAAACCTTGCACAAGAGGATTAAATGGCACCGATATGAATCACATAAAAGACAATAAACATAAGCATTCAAACAAGATATGCATATTATTCAAAGCGTTTTCATATGATTGATAATGAGAAATAAAATTTAAATTTCACTTCTTACCCTATTGAAATAATAGATTTCCTTCCAAGGTCAGTGCAATCCGAACAATAAACAAAGATTTTGTGCAAAAATACGAGTTGCCTCCATGGTTTTGAAGCATCAAGCATCCACACATTGACATGAGCCCACAATGTAGCCTCCAAAGCCTTCTCTTTATTAATTCAAGAACTCGGAAATATATTACACAATAGAGGAGAAGAGGTTCCACCTTCAGATGCAGAGATGAAGGAACAATGCTCTTTTAAATAGGAATTTACATGCATGAGGGGGTGTCAATCCCATGAGAGGGGCGCATGGTGAAGGGGGAGTTAACCAATAGTGAATGGTGTTGATTGGGTGTGATTGGCACTTGATTGGAAACCAACCACAAGAGGATTGCTCCACCTCTCCATGAGGTAGGTGCATCCTACCTAGAGATTATCACACTCAATTACAAAACGCCATAGGGAGGAGTCACTAACCTTGAGAGATGGGCGCATCCATAAAGTGATACTCACACGTTGAATTTCCAATCAACCCAAAAATGACGCTTTAACCTTAGGAATATAATCGCCCTTTATTTGGAATGAGTTTCCAAGTCATTTTGGGACATGCTAATTGCTTTTTCAATTATATATTTTTTTATATTGGTGTCATTTTGTCGCACCATTAGCATTTATTTGTCATTTTGTTGGCCCGATAAGGAAAAATGCCCAAGTGATAATTTAATCACCCGAAACATAGGAAGACTGGGTCCCAGGGTAAAGAGGGCACTCAGAGAGTGTGAAAACGAGCACCCCTGCGCCAAATTCCACTTTCGGATCACACTTTTATTACATTTTGAAACTTCCAAATTAAACCATTAAAAAATGGCCTAATTTTGCGGAACAAATTAATTTTCTCGGAATTGACTCAAACTCCTAGGGGACCTAGTGTATGTCCATACGACTTTATTTAAGTGTCTAGCATGTTTATATATGTTGACACATGAACTTTAATAACCCCCCAAGGCTTAACCATCAACTTGAGCATTCCAGCTTTGGAGGTGTAGGAGAAAAACTCGACAATTATACTCAGCTACATGTAAAGTATAATTGACAAGGGAAAAAAGTCTTTGGAATACTCTTATTGGTTGCCAAGTCTTAGGAAGCCAAGTTACTTACAAGACCACCATGCAAGCACACTTTATTACAAACCCCGTGGGGCATGCACATGTGATAAAAATTTAAAAAATGGGCCCTAAAAGGCCTGATTTGAACTTCTGAACACGGAAATGCACAAGTACTTGTGCAAACTTTGGCGGCTCTCTGGAAGTCCAATTGTGTGCAACTCAGTTGGTAACAGGTTGTTTACGTACATTCATTTGATGCCTTGTTAATACCATCAGCGCTTCAGATTCTGCTATATTTCTTGCTGGTTGACAAGAAGATTAGTTCAAACAGCCATTTGGATTCTCTTTGCTTGACTTAGACTTCAATTTGAGTTCCATGTAGCTATTGTTAATCACAGGTTAATGTTGTTTAGCTAACTTCAATAAGCTTTTCATATCCCATCTGGCCTAACTTGAACCATTGTTCAACTTCACCTAGGATAACATGACTTAAAGCTCATGTCCTCTCTAATCACATTTAAATATTTAAAGATCGACATACGCAGTTTGAATATTACCCTCATGCAGTTCCTGACTCATTTAACATTTAAACTATTCAAATTACTTTTAGCCAAATTTGAAAACCAGATCAAATTCCAGGCTTCTTTAAACTCAAACCATATTTGAAGATGAGGGAGGAGTATAGTATAGGTTGCTACTTAGAAGTCTTATTGGTCCTGCACAACTATCAGTGCGTGCTTCTGGGATTTAGCATCAAACAGTTTTGACCATTGTTGTCATTATACAATCCTATTAAGTATTACATTTTACAAAATGACTGGAGAACTTGTTGCATCCTATACCTTTGAACTGTAAACCAAAACATAAACACCATCTTTTTCTCTGTTTCATTCAAAAGGCTTCAGACATGACCGATTGATCCCTTGTTGATGGTGTTTTACACATTTTCTGTAGGTCATGGTTTTTAGCCTCATGATGGGATACAACATATCTGGCGAGTGAGAGCAAGAAAGCATAGAAAAACTTTCATTGAGTCAATGGAATCAGTGTATAGATCCATGGGTAATTTTCTTTTTCAGCATGAGTTCATTGTTTGTCTTAGGTTGGTGTAGCTATAAGAAATCTGAAATATGTATGGGCCAATATCTGACATCATCATTGAATAGGTTCCACTTCCTACTAATGTGTTTGCACTCAACTCCCATACTGTCAATAGGCAATTATGAGAATCGAGATATGTGTTGTTGTGCTTGTTCAATGTCTTCAGACAATGATGTCACTATGTACTAGTGGAGATATTAGAATTTTTTTATTTATCAAATGCATCACAGGTCATAGGTATGTTTCCCTCATGATGCATACCTTAGCTTCTGGTACTGCTTGAATAGATTAAGCCCTAATATGCTTAAGTATCATAATTATCCAATTTCTTATTTTATTTTTGTACATTTTCATTTTTCAGGAAGGTATTTACTAGTGTCCACAATAATGACTTTTAATGCCCTTCTTTATTGTGTGTTTGGTTGCAGTTGATGGAGGTCACCCTATGATTCAGTATTTGCGATTGCAAGACTTTGTTTCAGAAGAAAATGTTATTTGGGTTGAAACAATTGCTGGTTTGGCTGAAGCTTCGTGCCATTTTTCTAATACTAATATCGTTGGAATAGATTGTGAATGGAGACCCAATTACTTCAAAGAGGAGAAGATGAACAAGGTGATCTTTCTTTAATGGTTGTCAGAAAGTTATAATTTTCATGTCTTGAGAAGTGGATTGTGGTCCCCATTTTGAGAGTTCTTTGTGGGTCATTGATTGTGATTTATTTTTGCTGATGATTTGATTCTTTTAGCCCCCTTTCATTAGGGCCTACAGAGACAGATCGATGCCTTATCTAACTTCTGTGACCTTGGACAATTGATAGTGGTCTAAGCATGCTCAATTTGATTACTAGTTCTACTTTTGAGGGGAATAGATCTGAAGTTGAACTTACACATATTTGGAGGTTTAGTTCATGGTACATTGTTTCAACATGCAACATACCCTCCATCCTCAAATTAACAAAGGATACAACTCCATTGCCCTCCTTGAGAGACAATGCTTCCATAAACATTTCCATTGTATCTTTTCCAAGATATACCTCTTGAGTCTTGGACATGATCATCAGACTCACAATACTTTATTGCTCTGAGATCTAGGGATAGAGTTTGCTTCATGCTAATTGGGCTAAGGCAGAGAGAGTCTAGGCCCTTCTTCTCAGGAGTATCATATGTTGTTCCTGTTATCACACAACTTGTAGTTGTCCCTAAAGGTATCCCATCCGGGATGGTAGAGGAGATGGACAACTAAAGAGGTGACCCAAGAAGTGCAGTGGTTCCCAATGCAAGATGGGTGTCATGATAACCGAGGCACTCTTCACTTTAGATCAAGATGAATCAAGACCAAAGGGGAGACCCTAGCCAATCAATGAAGATTAGCTAACACAAAGGTTCCTAGGGAAATGTGTAAGTGAGGTTACGGAAACCAATGCGTGAGTTAGATTAAGTGGATCCAGGAGTTTAGGTGTGGTTGAAGAGGCTTAGGATGTGACAAGTGTTTCAACCAATGAATGACTAAGGCCACTTATTGAATCTCAATTGAATTAGATCTAGTACCATGAAAAGACACAAGTGGGGCCCACTCCTTAAAAAGTGGAAAATGGTCCAAATGGAGCCCACAAGGTTGGATTAGGGGTGAGAGGGCACTAAGTGGATGAGATGAGGTAGATATATGGATCTAATACAAGATAGACAACACCCACATATGGGATCTAGGAAAAGGCCACTAACCCAAGGAATGTGAATTGCCCAAGGGAGACTAGTGCCTTGAGATGAGGGGGCAAATGAAGTCCAAATTATGCCAAAATGTAGATCGGGGTAGATTAGGCAATTATCAAAGTGGGTTTGAAGTGGCATGCTCCAATATGAGCTAGATCTCCATAGATCTAAGGTTGAAAATGCATCACCCAATGACCCAAGTGGGGCACAACCCTCAAAATGAGGAATGGGGTCCACAAGGCAAAAATCAAAGAGGTGAAGCACTAGGGGTAGGTTATCAAGGTAGATCTATCCGAATCAAGTGGGATCTTACCTACCCACAACTTGGAACTAGCCCCACTAGTCTTCCTCAAGGAGTGCGACCTCCCTTGGAGAGGCTAATGTGCCTTGGGAAATGGGTCAAATGGAGGCCAATGACCACCAAACTATAGATCCAAATTTCCGTGGATGCTATAGAGGTGGGTTCTTAAAATTATCCCCAAAAGCTTGCTAGATCCAAGTAGATCTAGAAAAATAGAAAAATGAGGGTTTTGAGATCTAAGAGAGTAGATGGATAGGATAGAAGAATATCATACCTCATGGAACATACCTGGAAGATGAAGATGGAAGAGGCTTGTGACGAGGATTACTTCCCACAAAGATCAAATGCCAAACTTGATGAAGCCCTTCTTGCCAACGTTTTGCCTCCTTCAACCAAATCGGCTTCCCTATTCCTGTCAATCAAGGACACAAAGATCAATCAATAAACAAGAATGGAAGTAGATGCAAACAAAGAGATGAACAACATGAAATTGTTGGTACAAAGACAAAACAACTCCCTGTCACCCAAAACGTCCTCTTGAAGCTTGAAGGGTAGGCCTCCCCACCAATTCGCATTCCTCAAAATCGTCTTCTTTGCCTACAAAAATGTTAGTTGAAGATAAAATCCAAGATGGCGACCAATATTTGTCAGTGCAGAGACAGAAGCATTTACAATCACCACAAGCATTCCAACTTCAAGATCCAAGATGCCCAAGAAAGTATTTTTATTCCAATAGCCAAGAGCCAAAAGTCTCTAGATGAATTTTACAATAGGGGGGTCTCCTCCTTATATGGGATAATAAAGACCAAAACCCTAGATCTCAAAACCACTTTTTGAAATGAGTGGTTGAGATTAAAAGATCTCACAATCTAATCAATGGCTAAGATGAGCCAATACATAATATCACATGGATCACTCAAAATTAAGGTGACGTCATCCCTCAAAAAGACTAAGGAGGGTGACGTCATCCCTCAAAGGGGGCTAAATATACATGGGCCCACCTAATATGACATGGACATGACTCAAGAAGCTCATGGTGGGGCTAGGAGGCATCAATCCTTACTAGCTCATCCCCATGGCACAACAATATATAAAATAATAGGACCATGACATGTCCAAGTGACACAAATGATCAAATCCTGTCCTCAAAATCTGTGAGACATGCAGTAAAAGGCCTCCTGTGGCCTCTGTGGACCCCACTGACTGATGCCAACTGACCGGAAGATGGGGGGTTCACCCTGGAAGACCTCTATGAAGGCCAAGTGCCAAAACCTTGCCTCAATTTCCCAAATCGAATTCCTTAGTGACCCTTTTATTCCATTTTTAATTCTTCTGAAAAACCCTGAAACTGCTCAAACTGCCACCAAGGGTGCCTGCGCTATCAAATTGAGGGCACCAGGGTGTCTGGAAGGGGGGTATAATGGTAAAATCAAGTGGTTGGACCACCTCCTTTAGACACAACACCCTAGGCAACGACTGGCCTCCAAGCCTCTGCTGGATAGCTTGGGTCAACATGCCCAAAACTTGTCAACAGGTGGATAACTGCATCTATCATGATCAGAAGTGCCCGGAACTGAAAAATAAGTGTCTCAATGGATCCCGAGGACTGAAATCTACTGAAAATGTGTACTCATACACCATGGGTTGACTGGAGGGGTCAACAGTAGGGTCCACCATATCTAGACAGTGTAAAGTATGATGATCTGGAAATAATAATAAACCTGCTTAAGTGCATCAACCATCATCTGAAGCATATGTCCACCATATGGAGTGATCAACAAGAGTATGTGGGACCATCAATCATCATCCATAAGCATACATGGTCCACATCATCACGGATCCCAATAATGACCATGGTCAAACTATGTTTGACTAGGTCAAAATATAACCAAGGACAAGATTATGAGAAAGACTAAGACATGTTCCTTTAGATCATATTCACAGCTTAACTTAAAGTATAAACATCATTCCATGGCAGTTAGTACATGTATATATTTAATGTTATTTATATCTTACTTGCACAAAAGCTTCAATGACAGACTCACCCATTGGACATGGTCTAACTGCTAGCTAAGGGTGAAGGCTAAGACAAGGTTGGGCAAAGGGGATGACTTGACCAAACTCAACTAGGTGACACTTTGGACAGGGAAAGGGGGAGCTAGACTCTGTGCTGGACAAAATAACAAAGGGAAGGGCCGTGCCTCACAAATGGATAAGTTGTTTAGGGAGTGCTTATTCAACTTAGGCATCATGTCTACATCAAGCTGATCCAGGTTCATTCGGATCATTCATTTCATTTCCATGGCCTTTTTGGCCTATATGACCCCTTTGGGATTTCACATGTGCTAAGAAGCACAACTAATTGCAGCTTGCATCCGGGGCATATTTATACATACGGGGTCAACAATAATAGATATAACTTTGTGTAACCATTGCTTTTGGACCTTTTTATACCCTTCAAGCGGTATTTTAGCAGTTCATTGCTATAGCCTTTATTCACGTGTGTTAAGAAACACATTCTAGAATTTTAAGTTCACAGGCTTTAATAAAACATTTCCAATATAGGTAGTACATGAGCTTTCAGTTTTAGCCAACAATATCTCAAGTGACTAGGGGGACTTCTACACAGTGCCAAACATTGGGACAATCAACCAGAATGATTTAGGCATACAATCCAACTCACCAAAGGCAAGTTCCGTCACCAACTCAGAGCCGAGACACAAAACAAACATGGATGTGGTCCAACACAAAGGTAGAAATGGGGAAGGCCTCAATATCAAGAAGTCAAGAAGGCAAGTCAAAGGTGAAAGCCAAAATAAGGAAGGTCATGGATGGATGGAGTCAAGTGGAAATTGTGCCTAAGCCAGCAGACAATGATGTCAGGAAAGACCATATCTATGCTCACAGGAGGGTAATGAAACCGATGAGTTTTGTCAGAAAACCTAAGTGTGCAAGTAATACATCAATTTTATATTTATAACATCATCCAAGATAGTTCATTTTATTTTAAATAGTACTGCAATATCCTGAATCCCCTCAAATGAGCACCAACTCAACAATTGTAGGCACCAACCTACTGGAGACACCAATCTCCTCAACTGAGCACCTATTCAGTAATAAGTATGCCCTAACCTACTGTATAATTAGGTACAATAACACTGACAAGATCACCTTGAAGATAACTTCATAATTAACTTCAATCTGCAATCAGCCTCAGATCAACTCCCTAATCTGCCTTTGATCTACTTCATAATCTTCCTCTGATCTGCTTCACAATCTACCTCTGACCTATTTCATAATTTTCCTTTGATCTGCACCATAATTAGCCCTAATTATATCATATGATCACCTTCAAGTTAGCTCCAAAATCTGGCGTAATCACCTTCTACCTTGGCCTCATCCAAAGAAGAACTTGCAAGAAAACATCCCTTCCTCTTCACAAGGTGCGCCTCCTCCTCCTTAGAGAGCCTGTGTCGAAACCTGCTAAGTGCTGAGGTGAGTGTTAATCCTTTCTACTCTTTACTGTTCTTCTGGATTCAACGATGACCTTTCAAGCATTGAGGTGAAGATCTGGACTGACCGGGTGAGGATCTGCATGAATAAAAATCCATCCAGTGTTGTCCGTTCAGTTCATAAGTGCTATCCATGCGTTCGCACCCCAGCATCAGTGGAGACCCAGAGAGCTGCCTTCGCAGTTGGCGTTCCTTCGTATATCTTACGATTTCATCCCTCCACATGTAATTCCACTCTCTTCTGCAGTTAGACCATTCTCACTTTTGAACTTAGGTAGAACTTTAAAGTATCCATTAGGTAAATCACCCAGTTTATTTGCTCAGGGGTAAGACCAAGGGTTTAAACCTTGCAACCAACCAAGGGTTTGGTGAAACATCTACAATAATTTAGAACATCCTCAAGAAAACCCAAGAAATCATCTTCAAGAAACCCTAGAAAATCCTCAAGAAGCACTTCATCTTCTCCTTGGAATTGCGCACCTTTTTGAGAGCTCTATGAGTGAATGAATAAATGAGTAGCACCTCCTTCTATTTATACTATTCTTAAATCACTTTTTGGGCCGACATAACATTGTTCAATATCCTGGCAATGCCTACCTAAAATCCTGGCTAGATTGACTTTACAAATCCTTTCATATTTTCTCATTCCTATGGAGTTAGAGGGAGTTCCATATACTGTTGGAAAGGTCTCCCAATAAGTATGTGGTTAGAAAAGCCTCAAAGAAGTTAAAAAGGTGGAGCACTCTTTCAAAAAGGGGATGAATTGGCTCAATGAGGGATAGATTTGGTCCAAGAGGGGGCGATTTGGTTAGGAGAGGAAGATTCTAGAATAAATTGGCATGTGTGAGCCAAAACACTCCTAAATTTTATCCAACAACCTTCCAATGACTAGGAGAGGTTCCAAAGAAGATAAATAAGGTCAAATTGAGTTGAAGAAAGGAGGAAACAAGGCACATGTGTAAAGAAATGGGGGGTATGACTCACAATTGTGAAGTCAAGAGGGATGCTTTTCCTTAGGATAGGAGTGCTTGGGGTTTTGACACTAGGAAGGCCTTTAGAAAGGTTTAACACATCAATTAGAAGGGTCAAACTTGACTACGCTAGGCTAGAAGGGGTCCTTAGGTGGATATGATGGAGATACATAAGACTACATAAAAATATGGTGAGGGTCTCACATGAGAAGGGGGAAACTTTGAGTTATAAAGTTAATGAGAAATTATATAATTAAACCCAAAGTTGGAGCTAGGAAAAGGTGCTTCCAACCTTTTTAACTTAGTTCTAACTACAAACCCACTTTAATTACCATTTGACCATGTGCAAGAGGGACTCCTAAGTCTCTAGACTCTGTTTGACATTACATAAGTGCCCATGGAGATCAAATGCATGAGATGCAATACATTACATTGACTCTAGGGCTCAAGTGCTCTAGGACATATGGTGGAGACACCTAGGACGTGCTCCCACTTTGGAGGATATGAGTAAAAAAATATCCAAAAATTTACAATTGTGAGATGTAAATTTTCTTTTGTAAAAGAAACACTCAAGCTCACTTACCTCAGGGAAACTACCATTGTCAAGCTAATTATGGAATATAAGTAGCCCTTCACATACAAAAGACATGTCAATTACATCATTTTTACAACATAACCATGGAAAACTGATACAATGATGATACATTACAAATTTGGCTTATACAAGCCATACATTGGACTTCTTCCGGACCATCATCATCTTTATCCCTTGAATAACCTTGTGCAATCTGAGGATAACAATTGGTTCTACTTGGGGACGTGTGCTTTTCCTTGGAAAGCACGCGAGAACTCCAAAATATGCAACCTATGATCTACACACATTCTTAGCAACAAGCATTAGTAGCACCTAAGTCACTGGATTCGGCGATTTTTTTCCTTGAAATTCAAAATTCGCCGTTTTTTTTGTGGCCGGTGAACTGGATCGTTTAAAATTGGCGATTTTAATGGCGTTTTGGCGATTTACAGGTAAACCCTAGCAAAACTACGTCTGCACTAAACTGTTGCTCGTTGCTCTGTGAAATTGAAGTCGTCGTCCTGAAATTGAAGCCGTCGTCGTGAATCCATGAGTCTGTCATTTCTCATTGCAAGTCCATCAATGAGTCATGAATTTGTGATTGCTCATTGCGAGTGAAACTAAAGCTACCATCGTGGTGGTTGCCGTGAAGTGTGGAGGAAACCGTCGATGGTCGTGAATCTATGTTACCTGCTAAGTCACTTGAAGATGGCCACCCGTGTTCCAATGAAGAGCCTGCCCATGTTCCAGTGAAGAAGCTGTCCGCTTTCTAGACTTCTAGTTCGAGCCTTCCCAGTGCCCAGTTAGCTGTCGACATGGCTCTCTTGTAGACTTTAGTGATGAGTCTTGAAACTAGCTCGTGCTGACTGCTTGCCCTCGCCCTCAAGTCCACTGTCACTCGAAGTGTCTTTAAAATATATGTTTAATGTGTTTAATGATTTGGTATAGTTTAGCATATTAAATTTTATTAAAGAAATTCATATATCTTTTTATTTTCGAATTTTGTCACTCGAAGTGTTTTTTAAATATATGTTTAATGTGTTCAATGATTAATGATTAATGTTAGTATAGTTTAGCATATGATTTTTATTAAAAAATTTCATAGATATTTTTATTTTCAAATTTTATAGGCTCTCAAATTTAATGCTGAATTTTTGACGAACTTCAAGGTTGTCAAATTCGAACACGAATTCGAACCAGGTGACTTAAAGTAGCACCATGATATATAAAATGGAAACTAGTATATAATGTTAGTTATGTTGTAAAAGCAAGAATGTAAAAACCATGAAAACCAAAATTGAAACTAATCTAATGCGAAAAATAAACCTATTCTTATTTACCTAGATGCCCCTTGGGCATTAGATGTTACCTTTGAAGAATAACTTTAGGATTTGCCCATTCACATTCAATGACATCTTCTCTTTATCTAAGTGGTTGAAGTTGAAGGAATTTGGACTAGATGTGTTCTCAATAATATATGGACCTAGCCATCAACTGTCATATTTACCATGTTTACCCAGATTTTCCTTTCTTTTGTCCCACATGAGGTGTAGGTCATTTTTTTGAAATGTCCTTGATCGGGCTTCTTTGTCAAATGTACCTTTGAGCTTAGCTTGTCTCCTCATGAATTGATCAAAAGTTTTCCTCCTGCTCTCATGCAGCTCTATCAATTGATTAATCATAACTTGGACTGCATCTTGGTTAGTGGAAAATTTCTGCAAAATCTGGTATATACTAATTCAAAAGTGCTCTTTCCAGTGGCTTATTTTAGTTATTCTATCTGCCCACAAAGGATATTTAAGCTTGCTATCCCAACATTTCTTGTTGTCTCCAACTGTCTTCTTGATGATGGTCATTAAGTTCTTATTACTTGATTTAGCTATACCATTTCCTTGTGGATAGTAGTTGGATGAATGTGATCGGGTGATTCCATAGTTAAAGAAAAATGTTGAGAGTTCTACTGAACTAAAAGCAATAGCATTATCCATGGTGATCTTTGCTAGAACACCAAATCTAGTGATTGAAAAAAAAAAACTGGTCAAAATCACTAATAACTCTCTCAGTGATTTTGTCAAACACTTAGTAATCAATAGATTTCTGTCTTCAACAAAATTTAAACAATGCATGTGTTACCAACTTGTTTGTACCATAGTTGGATTGTCTGAAGAGCCGCCATTTGACAAACATGATAAGTGTTTGACTCCAGTGTATCAGATGATTCAGCATTTGTGGCTAGCCAGTTTTGGTTAGCCTGTTTTGTTTTTTGAGTCGACATGACCATGGCCTCATGGGGGTTTGTAATAAAGTGTGCTAGTAGGATCTGAGTGTCTCGGTTCCCCATGACTTGGTTAAGCAACTAAGGCATTCCAGGGAGTTTTTTCCCTTGTCAATTATACTTTGCTTACAGTCGAGCTATAATCGATGAGGTTTTCTCCCGCTCCTCCAAAGCTGGAATGCCCGATTTTGAAAATTTTAGCCATGGGGGGTTATTAGAGGCCAACTAATGTATATAAGCCTACTAGACACTGTTAGAATAGGTGTCGGTCATGTCCTAGGTCCATAAAACTCTCAGAAAAATTTTTGAAAAGATTTTACCGGGTCCGTCGAATTTGGGTTTTTAATTATTTTTTAAAATTTAATAAATTTCTCTATAGTTTAAATAGAGAACTAATAATTTGTAATATGTCAGTCGTCCGGGGTCCGAATTCAGTGATTGATGGCTCGTTTCATAAGCCAAAAATCACACATGACCTATGGACCAGCTAAATCCAAGTTTCGGATGTCATTTAGGTCTCGTAATTAATATTTTCTCTGAAAAGCCATTTACAGAGAAATTATTAATTAAAATAATAAAAATGATTATTTTGGAGATAATCCAAATCTCTCCAAAATAATCCAAATGGAATAAAGTAAAAGGCTAAATGACATGGCACTCAGCATTTATGAAGATTCCAATCATCTCAGTCAACATTCAATCAAGTATACAGTCAGCACAAGTGAATCTCTCCAAGCTAATTCGCCCTCCATGCATGCAAAGTCGAATTGGTGATGTGGAGATCATATTTAATGGGTTTTGGTTGGTATGGAGTTTTATTTAAGGGGAGTGGGGGTGCCTTGCCTAGGTGGAGGCCACCTCCCACTCCCAACTACCTTGATTGCAATCAAATCATGTTTAAAAACTCCAAGCACCTACCTCAAGCTCACGTCAACCTCCTTTTCGAGCTCGAGTTTCACACATGGCATTCGAATATTGGTGGGTGGTTATTCCAAAGTGGAGATGAGGGGCGCCTTGCCTAGGTGGAGGCCACCTCCTCATCCCATTAACTAAAGCTCGACTTTGTAACTCCAAGATGTGCATTTCGATTGGTTGGAGATTAGATATGATTGAATCTCGACTTGTGTTAGGTGGTGTTGGCTTCCTTTGAATGCCAATTCGACTTAGGGTTTGGGTATCTTCTATTGCTATATAATGAGGCTCTTTTTTCCTCATTAGGGATGGATTGTTAGGCAAAGAAACTCTGGAGAAATTGTAATCGTTTTCATTGTTAATAAAGTTAAGACTTTGGAGGTCAAAAACGTGGAGGCTCTTGGTGTTCATTGCTTCACTTGAGAATCAAGGTGATATTGTTTTACATTATATTTGAGGCTTTTAAGTTGTAGATCATGTTCAAGATGGCTAACAATCTAGCACAAGCAAGCATGTATCTAGTTCTTTTCACTTGAATGTTTTGTTTCATATATATTATCCCATGCTTAAGGTTCTTGCAGGTACACTTTCACTCCACATAAGACCAAAGGAGTTCTAGCTTTATGGTTTTGAGAAGCAAGAGGATCTAGCTCTTCTCCATCAAACACTCAAAATACTTTCTTGGTTACTAGTTACTTTGATCTTCCTTCACTCTTGTGGAAACCCCTTCCAGATCTTGATCCAAGTTGAAGTTGTATTTGTTTTAAGCCTTAGATTAGTTTGCCATAAGGTTGAAGTTCATTCAATCTTGGGGAATAGCTTGGGATTTGTTCCCTTGTGCTCTCTTCAACACTTGTTTTTGGCGTATCACCGGTTAACCGGAGGATTTCCATAGCAGTGTTTCAAAACCTCAAGTGTTCCACTTGAAACCCACCTCTTTTCCAAGTCTTTCCTCTCCCATTCGCCCCTCCTAGCTTTCATCTTCTCCTAGATTCATCCATCACCTTTGCATCTCATCCTTTGCTCTCGTCCTTGCCCTTTCACCACCCTTTCGCTCCTCCTCCTTTAGTTCCTCTCGTCCACCTTAAAAAACTGCCCTAAGAGCCCTAAAAAACAAAACAAAGTTTAGTTAGTATCATCTAGTTTTTATTTGTTTAGAGTTAGCTAGTTGCACTTTTGAAAAGTTAATGGTTAGATTTCTTTTGTAAAATCAAATTTCATGCCTTAAAAGGTTAGTTTAGGCATATCAAAAGGTCATTTAGGGCTTGCATCTAGTCTCTTTCTTAAAAGTTTTATAGTTTCATTTCAAAGGTAGACAAGTTGGCATATTAAGTAGTGTGAAATTTTGTGGTTGCATTCTCATTCCCATCGATTTTTGGGGCATTTTAGCTTGCTGGTCCGTTTTACCATCTTAACATTTTCAAGTCAAAATCTCATGCTTTCCATGTTTTAGATCTTAGTTTTCATTCATAGACTTAGTTTCAAAGTTTATTTGATTTTCCCTAACACTAAAGGGTGCTTGTTGAGGATTTGTTGAACTTGTGTAGATCTTTAAAAGGGAAAGAGAAGTGCTTATGTGAGCAAGGCATGAAAGTGACCAAAGTCACATTTAAGAAAAGAGCTTGAACTAAGCAAAAGAACCAAATTGATTATCCTTTGTAACTAGCCATTAAGGGCTCCTAGAATCTTTCTTTAAAAGTTTATCTCAGGTTAGATCTAAGACCTTTCAATGAATTTTCCTTAAGGCACTTGTAACAGTTAATAAAAGTTTCTAGTGGAGGAGTCCTCCACCTTTGGGTTTCTTCCCCATTTGGGGAAGAGTGTTGGGTTTGTTTAGCTTAGATCTTTTCATTTCTTGTTTTAGAGTAGTTTATTTTATCTTGTCGCTTCTCTCTCAAGTTTTGACCAGAGTAAGCTAACTTTGGGATTGTATCCCAAAGGCCACATAGTCTTGTGGTAGCTTCTCGTTCCTCCATCAGCTTCTTGTGGACATCTAGCTAGCTGGAAGGTTTCCAAGACTGACAGTTCTAGTGGTTGACCTTGTTCGGAGGTTGATCCCACCTTCGTGTAAAATTGCTTGGTAGAACACTAGATCTTTCATACATTTCATTTTATTTCGCAAGTAGTATGTTAGCAGTATTTCACATCTATTTGAGCTATCACATGATTTAAGTATTACAGGTTGAAGTATCTTGTTATCACAACTGCTATTTGTTTCTTAAAACGAACAAAGTCTCTTGAACTTGGCCAGATCAAGTCAAGAGCGCTCTCTGTCGGAGAGTTGAACAAGTGCTCTAAGTAATAAAATATCTCAACCCACATTTTCCCCCTAATAAATTTACTTTTGGTTGATCGTCCAACACCCGTATGCTCTGCCAACCGGAAACGGTTGGGCTAGTACTCAGAAAGGTGGAAGACTTATTAAATTCATAAGTGATAACATTAATTAAAATTTTTCCCAAAACCCCAACCAAAACAAAATCACTGAGTACTTCCTGAAACAGGTGGTGCCGGGAATCCACTGTCAGACTCAAGGGCGGTCAAGCCGTAAGAACACTTGTTCTCTGAATCTGGGTGCTCCCGACCTATCATCTAAAAGGTTGCCAGTGTTTTTCTCAGTTAAGGTTCCACTCCTTTGATATCCTTGTTCTTAGCCTTAATAATCAAGACCATTAAAATCTTCAATTTACAAAGATAATCTGCATAACGATCTCACAAACGGCATTTCTTCAAGACCCACACTTTTAGCATCACAATCTTTATTTTTCTTGACTCCATAAGGCACTGGTTGTTTAAAAGCATATATATTGATCAGGACCATTTGTCCTTGTGTTTATTTCATATTGTGAATGCTTTAGAAATTAATCAAGTCTTGAATCATTTTGCCATCTTGTTATCTTGTTTCGCAACGTGGATTGCTTATTATTTGTTGTTTATTTTCTCATATTTCTTGGTCTCATCACGAAAACTCCTAAAACAACACTCATCCACATCCCCCCATACAAAAGACATTTTAAAAACACAAGAGCCTTAGACAACTCTTTTTTAGGGACTACCCCCCTTGGCTTCGTTAGGAGTTAGCCTAAATGGAGGAGCTGGGATTCAGGTGACAGTACCTGGCTCATTGCTTGCCCCCAAGGCCACACCTCTCTCACTTGTAGTGAAGAGACAGCTTTCGAAAGATTTATGCTGCTGGTGTGCAGTTTGGCGGACAACAACATGTATTCGCCCAAGATTCCAACTGAACTTTTATGAGCAGAAACACACTTTACTAAGTAATTTGCAGCGGAATAAAATTTGAACAGTAAATAACTGAGCACATTAATGATTAAACACATAAATTTTGGGGCAAAGCCCAGGGAAAAACCCCAAGAAGGGGAAAACCCAGAGAAGAAGAATTTTATTATTCACACCCAGAAAATGCAGTGGGTTTACAGCTGTACTTTTCAGCAATCAAATACAAGTCAAAAACTTCAAATTTGGAACCTCAAACCTTGATTTATGTGCCCTTCAAACAACTGTATGGTAAAGTACAGTAGTATGACCTGCTGGTACAAATTTTCACCTACAGGAACAACAGCAAAATCATCTTTCTTGCCTTGAATTTTGTGCCAGAATGAAGTACAGAAACTGTACGGCCTGTACAATAAACTACAGCTGCAAAGAACCTTGAAAATCATGCCTAAACAGTGCTACCCTTTAACTGTATGGATTCTCTGCTAAAAACTGGTTCCTAGATTCTTGTGCCCAATCTTTGTGCTTAGGTTTTTTCTTGGAACTTATGTTCTCTTTCTTACGGCTTGGAAAACCTCTTCTTCTTCACTTTCTCTTGGCTTCTTCTTCTCTCTCGTTCTCATCATCAAGTCTCACATTGAATGTTCTCAGAGAATTCGAATCATGCAGGAGAATTCAAACCTCAATTGGTCGAGCATAGGGATTATCACCACTGGAGTGCTCCGAAAGACTCAAAGTCAACTGAACTGAACCTAAACTCAGCTAACTGAAGTCACAATCAGTTAACTGACTAAGGGGGGCGCAATAGTGAGTCTGTCATGCATGCTAGTCAAAAAAGGGCACATGAGGCCACAATCAGTGGCATCTGGAGCTCTTACCCTCCACAAGAGTTAGATAACTCAGGTGGACTGCACTGGAACACTATGTAGGTTCCTATAAAATAAGGAACTGACTGAAGTGGTCCTAAAATGATGCATGCAGGGCTCAGAAGGTAGTAGATGGATCCTAGATGACATTTGCACACCACTAGGGGGCAAATGACATCATCAACAACTAGGAAAAATAAATAATGCTAGGTAGGACAAGGATGGAGTATTGAAATATCCTAACAACCCTAGCCAAGCTTTTTCTAAGGCTAACTAAGATGACCTAACTGACCCCAAATACTGGCCTAGCTTTATTTTTAAGAGCAAATGTGTCTATCTAAGATATTCAATTAAATAAACATGACACAGTTTAGTATTCAGTAATATGCTATGAACAAATAAAATATATGATACAAAGACAATAAAAGCATCCATAGTAAAATAGACCATATGAGCTTCTCAAAAGTAAATATCCCCAAAACCAAGGCTTAAAAGTCACAAGGGGTTGTCAATCCACTATAGCCCTTCAATCCACCCGCAAGGTCTTGTTATCACACAACTTGTAGTTGTCCCAAAAGGTGATCCTATCCAAGATGGTAGAGGTGTTGGACAACTAAAGAGGTGACCTAAGAGGGCTTCGATTCCCAAGGATAAATGGTTGTCACGCTAATCGAGGCACTCTTCACTTTAGATCAAGCTAATGCAAGACCAAGGGGGAGACCCTAGCTAGCTAATGAAGGCTAGCGAACCTACACTAGACACTCTAGGGAGATGTGAAGTTGAGGAGAGAGAGAGATCAAGAGTAAGTAGATCTGGATCTAGGGAAGATGGGTGGCAAATGGAGTTAGGGCTTGATTGAGGAGGCTTATGCAAGATGTAAATGCTCAACCAAGGTATGAATATGCCACTAGAAGAATTAAACAAGTAGATCTAGATAGATCTAATGTGTTACACCTAAAATCTTACCATCATGAGATTCAGTGTAATCATCCCTAAAGTTTCCTTGACTAAGTTATTAACCTGGAAGAGATACAAACCCATTCATACTAGGTTTTGAGAGGTCGTTGCAGGTTGTCCTGAAGCAACCTGCGACGTCGCAGGTTGTCCTCAAGCAACCTGCGACGTCGCAGGTTTGCCTCTTGCAACCTGCGACGATGTCAGTTAATGGATAAAAATAACTTCTTCGAGCTTATTCTCGAAGCTAGATGACATGGATCCCTATCCCTGACCTATTGGGAGAGCTAGCACTCGGTTCCTAACCTCTTGGAAGGATCCTCTATCTCTCTCCTACCATATCTCAACCTACCCTATCCACTTGGTCCTATATAAGTGAAGCTCACTCCCATTCCAAATGGAGGAAGTATATAGTGTCTACTTGCTGGTGAAATTACCTTAGGGGAGATCGCTACTCATCTATTGGGAGACTCACACTTCATTGGGAGGCTTTGGCAATGGTTCGATCGGATGAGGATTGCTACGTCAAGTCTATGGTTGTAATCTTTTTATCCTATGTACTTCCCTTTCAATACAGTAATATAATTGCTTTCCACCAAAATCTCATTGTGTTAATGATATCTTGTGTAGTTCGCCTGCTTGACTGCTTACTTAGATATGTTATTGTATAGATGCGTTTTACTTGTTTTTGTTGTCTTGTTGTCTTGATAGGTTTTGCAGCTCGAATCTGAAGATCGTCAAACTTGGAGCAGCATTGAAGGAGAAAAGGATTAGTGATCTATAAGGTAAACGTATCTAGTTCCTTGATCCTTAATTAGATCTAGGAAAGTGACTTATGTTTTGTCCTATTTGTTCTAGACTCGCGTTGAGCTAGGGAGATCACGCCTCAAGTCTGCTCTTGGTAGATTGTACGTCAAACAAATGCCAATCTAAAAGACCCAAGTGGGGTCCACCCTTGATTTAGTCAAAATTGAGTGAAATGGGGCCCACTTGGTGAAATTAGGCTAGGAAAGGCACTGGAAAGGTGTCTAAGTGATGGATTTGAGGTTTTAAGGACAAATTAGCAACACCCAAGTGACAGATCTGTGAAATTGACTAAAAACCCACAATTGCGTCCTCCCCTAGAGATGGCCAGTGCTTGGATCTGAGGGTAAATGGAGTTGGATTTCCACCAAACTTGGTCTCTAAGGTTTATTAATTATTTAAGAGGCGGGTTTCAGTTATTAAGCCCAAATTATCTCCAGATCTATCAGATCTATAAAAAGAGGGTTTTAACAATGAGGGTTTTAAGTGACCAATGGGTAAAATGCATGAAAACCAATACGTACCTTGTAGATCTTCCCTCAAATGCTTGCGGTCAAGTACATTGATGATCCTTTCGATTAGTTACAATTCCAAGCGAGATCTAGTTGATTCCAGGCTAAAACGTCCTAGGCCAAGGAGGAAGTGTGTCTTTTTTTACCTGCAAATTCAAACAACCCAAGTTAGATTTGATCCACAAATAAAAGAGGAACTATGCATGACATATCATGGAGAATAAATCAATGGACGCAATCACAATTGAAAAAATCCCTGAGAGATGAAGATGCCTTGCCCAAGAAGAGATGGGGAACCCCCACAATCGCCCCTCCAAGCAAGTCGCACCTTGCAAGAGATAAATTCGGCCTCCCCAAGAAGATGTTGAAATCACCTGTAAATCACTTAGGTGTCTAAAAGAAAAGATTTCCAATCATGTACAAGAACATTCATCAAAGCATGAGAAGTAAATCTGCAAAATAATATTTTATTCCAAGAGTTCAAGAGCCCAAAAGGTCTTTACAATGAGGGGGGTTTCTTCCTTAAATAGGAGTGAGAGAGATCAAAGCCCTAACCGCTTTTTGAATGAGTAGTGGAGATCAAAAGATAAAACAATAATAATCAACGACTAAGATGAGCCGGAAATACAATTCATGGATCAACTCACTAAAAGAGGGGGTGCGCACTCACTAAGTGGCCCTAGGGGGTAGCACCACATGACAAGTGACTAGGAAAAGTGAAGTAAGCACATGGTGGGGCTAGGAGGTGTTTATATCCTTCACTAGCCTCACCCCATGGCACAATGATAAATAATATGACTCTATAACATCACAAAGTGACCAAATTGAGGCGCCCTCAAAAGCATAATAAAACATCAAAATAATGGCCCGGAGTGTGTATGGACCCCACTGAATGCTGCAAGTTGTGTCAGAAGGTGTGGGATGCATCACAAATAACCTCTGAACAAACCTCATGCCAATTCCTTGCCTCAATTGCCCAAATCGATTTCCTTAGTGACCATTTTATTCCATTTTTAATCCTTAGAAAATGACCTGTAGAGTAATAAAATGCCTGTAGCTCTCTACTTGGTGCACCGGGCACAAATTTGACGGTATTAAAGTGTCTGGGGGTGTGGTAATATGATAATAACAAGTGGCTGGACCCCTTACTACCTTTGTAGCGCCTTAGGAGAACCAAATAAACATCCAACTGTGCTGTCAGGCCATTTTATAATGGCAAATCTGTAATAAAGTGACAATCTGAGTGAAATCTCATCCGTAAGTGCCTGATATATGGGGGTATGGTAATATGGTAATAACAAGTGGCTGGATCCCATACACCCTCTGTAGCACCCTAGGAGAACCAAATAAACATCCAACTATGTTGTTAGGCCATTTTATAATGTCAAATCTGCAATAAAGTGACAATCTGAGTGAAATCTCATCTGGAAGTGCTTGTAATTGATATTCGAGTGTGCCAATGGACTTGGAAGGTCCAAATGTACTAGAGATGAGTACTCATACACCCTTGTGACCACTTGGATAATCATCTATAGGCTCAACCATGCCTGGACAAATAAAAAATAATGGTTTGTAAATAACAATAACAATAAAAATCCACCAAACCATCATATGAAACCCGTGTTTGCTGCATGGAACCATCAAATGGGCATAATAGGACCATAAATAATCAATCTCGAACATCATCGGTCCAACTCATCTCAAATCCAGCGGTTGACTTAGTCAAACTGGGTTGACTAGGTCAAGATTGACCAAAATAATGACCCTGACTAAAAATGCCTGATGCTACAGGTGCAAATGGATAAGACATGCTCTTTTAAATATTCTAATAGCAAGACTAAAGTATAAAGTAACAGGAATTGTGTTGAACGAATTTGAAACTCGACGTTTCAATCCCTACTCTGGGATCATCATCAGGAGACAGTTGAAGCTTGCAAGGATAAAGACGCCGTGAAACACCCATAAATATATGAAATAATGATTCTTAGTTTAATAATTTAATTTAGGGTTTTAGGGTTGGTCGGTTTATTAGGCATAAGAAAGTTATGAAAATAGGAAAATGTAAATGTAATTTTTTTTTAAGACTCACACAGATAGATATCTTCATGCCAACTCACATCACTTCCCACCTCAGAAAACTGGTGTGATCAATACCCTGGTAACAAGAGCACTTAGAATCTCAGTCGAAGAACACATTAAAGACGAAATTGATCATCTAGAAGGTGTGTTTGAGGAGAATGGATATAACGACAAACAATTCATGAAGATTGTTGCATCGGCTAGAAAACCCAAGAAAAGACCTAAGGACAGTAATGAAGACACCGACAACAAGAAAATCTTCCTCCATTACATAAAAGGCACCACGGAGAAATTGGCTAAAACCCTAAAAAGAAACAATATCCAAGTCTTTTTCACCCCTCCCAACACTATAAAAAACATGGTTGACTCCTTAAAAGACCCAATTGATCCAAGAACATACAAGGGTGTTTACTCCATCCCCTGTTCTTGCGAGCTACTTACATTGGTGAAACTGGGCGTTCCATGGAAACAAGATTTAAAGAGCACAGTGCTGACTTGAGGCATGATAGGCATAAGAAGTCAGCTCTTGCTGAACACTCACACTTAACGGGTCACCATATCTATTTGGAAAACGCCAAAGTCTTAGCTAGGGAAGACAACCTTATAAAACAAAAAGTTAGGGAGAAAATTGAAATCAACTTAAACCAAAATTGCCTTAATAGGGATGATGGCACAAAGCTTAGTGACTCTTGGAAACCGCTTCTTCACTCCCTACAACGTAGAAGACCCTCAGGAATTTGTATCCTAATCTAAGGTAAAATTAAAATTAACATTTAGATGATAATCGCATCCCAAATAATAACCCCTTATGAGCTCAATAATTTTATAAATTAATCACCTCCCCTAGACATCACTCAATAATTTCATCATGAAACCTTCACATCATTCTTTGAATTATAAATTAATTTAACAATGATACCATTGAAAATTATAATTACACTATTGAAATTATAATTTATCATGAAACCATCACACTATATAAACCATCATATTATACTATACTTATATTATTTTATACCATATTATATTTTTATTACTATACTACATTATACTTATATTATATCATATTACATTTATCATACCATTAAAATTATAACTCAAGAATTATACCATTTATTACTTATCATAAAACCATCATATGCATATAAATGAATTTAATACTATTAAAATTATAAATTTGATAAAATTTATTTTAAATCACAATATGATTAATATGATAAATTTACTTTTAGATTAAATTATAATATAATTTTAAATTGATAAATTCACCTTTATATTACATACCAATTAACATAGTTAAAATCTGCATTACCATTTAAGATTCACAACACCATTTGAACTTTAATTTTATAATAACATTAAACTTATAAAAAATTTCATTAAATTAAAACACTATATTATAATTTTACACTTAAGAAATACTATTTGAGTTTTACACTTAAATTATACACTATATTATTAAAACATTATTTTACTCTTACATTTATTAAAAAAAAAATTACATTTACATTTTCCTATTTTCATAACTTTCTTATGCCTAATAAGCCGACCAACCCTAAAACCCTAAATTAAATTATTAAACTAAGAATCATTGTTTCATATATTTATGGGTGTTTAACGGGCGTCTTTATCCTTGGAGGCTTCGACTGTCTCCTGATGATGATCCCAGAGTAGGGATTGAAACGTCAAGTTTCAAATTCATTCAACGCAGTTCCTCCTCACTCAAAACCGTTCCTGCGTAATGACTGTTTTCAAACATATAAAGTAGTATTTCACCGGCGGTTAAGTAGTTAACACATCAAATATAAGTTCAAGACCAAACAATCAATTACTCAAAACAAAACCTCAAGAATATACTCATTTCATGGACATGACCATTTTGCTAGGAATGGGTGAAGGTGAAAAATGCAAGGCTAGGATAAGGGAATGACTTTACAAAATCAACACCGTGATACTTTGGATCATAGTGGAAAAAATCGGCATTGGCAAAAAATCAGCGAGGGTCTAGAAAACATCTTCTCGGCAACATCGGCGAAAAAATCGGCAAACCGCGGAAAGCATTAAAAAATGCAAAAATTGTACTTTAATAAGGTCAAAATTTGCTTACCGATTTTTCTTGATTTTTCCCTATTTTGCCGATTTTTTCCCGATCTTCGCTGATTTTTTCCCAATTTTTGCCGATTTTTCCTGATTTTTGCCGATTTTTCCTGATTTTTGCCGATTTTATCCAGGGTCCGATTTTTTGAAAAATTGCGATTTTTTCCAGTCGAAAAAATCGGCACCCAGAAAAAATCGTGATTTTTTGGGACATCGCCGATTTTTTCCACTATGCTTTGGATAAGGGAAAAGGAATACACACTTAAGGATATGCTGGATAATATACACACATGGAATGTCAGTGTCTCACAAATGGAATAAGTTGTTTTGAGAGGTGCTTATTCAACCTTTAGCAAAAGTCTACAGCTCACATCCAAGCTGAAACCAACTCCGTGAGGATCTTTTCTAGAACCACCGTGACTGGGTGCACAACTAACCGTAACTTAAGGTTCTAGTGGACACTTAGAATTAGTTGTCCCTTACTCCATCTCACATCACAACCCGTAGCCTCCGTGAGGAATTAATCGTTACATTTAATCTTGGCCAGCAGTTCTTTAGATTTAGCATATATTTAACCACTGCGTTTTAGGCCTTATGACCCTTTTTGGATTTTGTATGTGCTTAGAAGCACAACTAATCGCAACTTTCATCCAGGGTGCTTTTTCATTTCATTTCATAGCCCTATTTCATTGTGCTGAGCAACACAGTTTTAGTTTGTTTCCAAGGGCTTGCACATACGATATAATAATAGTTCACACATGCATGTAATGATGGTAGTACAATTTGCTTCAGGTCTAGCCAACACAACTCAAGTAACTAGGGGGATCATCCACAATCAAGACCAAACATCAGGGGCAATCGACCAGAGAATTCAGGTCATCAAATCCAACTCACCTAAGCTCAGGAACCAACACCAGTGGGTTCTCCTAGCCCAGAAGGATCAAGGCTTCGGTAAGTTTTGTTGCCAACTTAGAGCCGAGACACAAACAACAGGGAAACTATCCAACATAGAGGCAAAAGTGGGGAGGTCCTCCATATCATAGGTTGAGGTGTAAGTCAAGGTAAAACCAAATCTGTAAGAGAACAGATGGATGGGGGAAAGTAAAAGGTGATGCCATAACTAGCAAGCCATAAATGGTGGGAATGACCACGTCCATACTACTAAAGAGGGTAAAACCAATGAGTATAAACAATAACTTCTTATTCTGAGTAATTAGACTATTTAGATAATCATCAAAACAACCATATCTATATATCATATATATATCGCCAGATCATGACCACTAAATACCTAATCAAGCTATTAAGATAAGCAAAAGAGCAAGGCAAATATATCCAATGCAAAACCATATACTTGCTGGGCCATATACCTGTATCTACCATTTGGATCATCAATAGTCACTGGAACTAGGCTGCGGGGAATCACTCTAGGCCACCATGCTTCGCTCCCAAATTGCGATCCTGGAGGAAGCGATGAGGAATAGATCCCGCGATCGCGATTCCTCTTTGCTTCCTCGCGGGATCGTTTTTGTAATTCGTGATTCCTTAAAAAAAACAGTCCCTGGTCTGTTCGGAATCGCTGAGGGAGCGATGAGGGATCGACACTCCTAGAGCGATCCCTCATGCCTCCCTTAGTGATCCTGGACCATAAGAAACGCTCCCGAAAACGATTCCGTACCGATTCCGTGGGCTAGGCGGACTTGAGTCCGAATTTTCTCAAATTTGCACATAAAAACTTGTTTTTTAGTGATTGGCTAGGGTTCATTTAGGCAAATAAACACTATTGGACTCCATTTGGGCTCATTCTATTCCTCATGTCATTGATTTCACTTCTCTTGCTAGGGCTTTGAGTGGGTTTGCTAGTTGTTTGAGAGCAAATTTGTGGGAGCTTGGAGGGGAGATTGAAGGGGAGATTGAAGGCTTCTATTTGTGAGAGCTTGGAAGTGAGATTGAAGGCTTCCATAGAGACATTCAACCACCATTGAAGAGCTAAAGAGGTAGGCTCTAAAAACCCAATCTTTGTTTGTTTTTGAAAAAATATTTCACTATGTTAAAAAATTTAAACCTTGCAATGTTCTCTTCTCCTACTCTTTCCAATTTCTTCTTCTCCATCATTCTATTGCAGGCAACAAGTGACTCTCATCTTGAATCAAAAAGCATGATGGGTATGTGGTTTTGGATTTTGGTTCCACTTCTTCTCATTATGATGGTGTTGGGAAGCAGATATGGTGGTGGTAGTGATGAGGGGGAAGAGGTAAAGAGTGACACATACCATTGAGAAGAGGAGGAAGGGGAAGATGGTGATGATGATGAGATTGAGAGTGATCAGGGGCAAAAACAAAAAGACACAACGCTTTTGTGTAAGTATGTGACAAGGCCCGGGGGAGGGAGAGGGGGTGGAACCACAAAGTTTACATGCCCCCATTGTAATAAAACTTACACAGGTTCATATACCCGGGTGAGAAAGAATTTGTGTGGGATTATGCCATGCGATCAAGGTAAGGCTACTGGAGTCAAAACCTGTGACAAATTGTCAGCTAAAGAGAGAAACAAATACAAGATGGAAGAAGAGGCCACTCAAAACACTTCCAAGAGATCAAGGGTTGAATCTAAATCCTCACAGAGAATGTTTGGTAGTGGATCTGGATCATCATCGACTCGATTGGGACCCTCATCCCCCCATGGTAGTGGAATCTCTCCTATGGAAAGAACATTATCGGATTTCCTTGACCAAGGTTGTAGAGATGATGTGGATTCAAAAGTTTATAGGTTTCTCTATGCATGTGGTGTGCCATTCAATGTTCTTCACTCACCCTATTGGCATGAAATGGTACAAGCCATCAATGGTGCCCTTAAAGGATACAGAAGCCCTGGGTATGACAAAGCTAGAACCGTGGGACTTGACAAGGAAAGAGCCAAAATCAATAGTGCTCTTGGAAAGTTTACAAATGATTGGTCCAACTATGGGGTATCCATTGTATCTGATGGGTGGACAAATGTTAAAGGCAAGTCATTGATAAATATTCTTGGCGTGTCTGCTAGCAGTGCGATCTTCCTTTCAGCCTATGACTACTCAGATCGCTACAAGACCGGTATTAATATCGCACAATCTTTACTTAAAACCATTCAAAAGATTGGGCCATACAATGTCATTCAAGTCATCACTGATAATGTTGCTAATTGTAAGGCAGCAGGAGCAATCATTGAGGATAAGTATCCCAACATATTTTGGTCAGGGTGTTTGGTTCACACATTGAACCTTTTGATGCATGATATTGTTAAGATGAAGGACCCTAATTATCGATGGATTGATGCCTTGTACAAGAGAGGTAAGAAAATGATCAAATTTATTACCAATCATAGCATGGCCCACCACATTTTTCGCAATCACTCTAGGTTGGAGCTATTGAAGATTGCAAAGACGAGATTTGCTAGCTACTACCTCACCTTCAGGAGCCTTTTGAAGGTAAGAGAGGCATTGGCTAGTATGGTCTCAAGTGATCCAAGACAAGAATTAAAAGATAGAGTTGCAAGCGCAGCTGATAGACAATGACTTTCAGGAGGTGGAGGACACCGTTCTTGATGGTCAGTTTTGGTCACAAGTTAAGTATGTTCTGCAGTTCACCAAGCCGGTTTATAACATGATTCGTTTTGCAGATAGAGATCAACCGGTGATTGGGGAGGTATATGAGCAGATGGATATCATGCTTGGTCAAATCAAAGACATTGTTGAGCAAAGAGATGCAATCTTGTATGACCATATTCATAAACATGTGGTCAAAAGGTAGGATAATCTAAATATTCAACTCCATGCCCTTGCATATGTCCTTACCCCAAAATATTATTCTCCAATTTGGTTGTCCCAACCTGCACCTGGGGGTGGAGTTAGGAAAAAGCCACACACAGATCTAGAGGTGCAAAATGGTTATATGCTTGCATTAGACAAGTTGGTCCCTAATGAGGAGGAGTGTGCTCAAGTACGGAGTGAATTGCGCGAATACATCAATGAGCATGGAGTCTTTGGTACCCTGCATGCAACCAAAGATCGAGATAGATTGGATCCTATCCATTGGTGGAACATGTATGGCTCCGGAGCCTCATATTTGCATAAATTGGCGGTGAGTGTGCTTTCACAGGTTGTTAATAGTTCTTCTGCAGAGAGGTGTTGGAGCACCTACAGCTTCATCCACAGTGTAAAGAGAAACAATTTGAATGTAGAACGCGCAAAAAGCTTGGTTTATGTGCACTACAACTTGAGGTTGTTGTCCCATTATTGTGAGGTGACCAAGAATGATAGAACATTTTTGTCTTGGGACAACAATCCAGAGGAGGCTAATGTGGAGGATGGAGCCATAGCATTAGAGTGCTTGGAGGTTGAACTATTGGGTGATCACGATGGTGATCCAATTCATACTACAGAGATGCCACCCCCAACCAGCAACAGGTTTCCAGATGCAAGAGTTTTTCCTTTAGCTTCACAACGTCCAACAATCCGTGGGGGCCATTCATCTTCTTCTCATGTTCCACAATCACTTCTAGCAGCTCCTATTCCACCTAGACCACGAGAAAATAAATTGGAAGTTTTTCGTGGCAAGCGGAAAGCTTAGTAGATACTAAATAGTATCATAGTACTTTGTATTTCATGTTTATTACGGCCTATTTTGTAAACATTATGGCCTAGTTTGAAGTTTGAACTTTAGTCTTTGACCTTTGAATCTTGAACGGTTGAACCTACCTTTGAAGTTTAAACTTTAAATTTTTGATTGCATCCTACTGTCTACAACTCTTTGGTATTGAATATGATATTATGATGCTTTGTTTCATTTCATGGTTGATGTTATCTGTTAGAGTTTGTTGATGGAAAATATTATATGTTGAAATTTGAAGGTGGATGTTGTTGATGATTGATGATTGATCATTTAATGACAATGTTATAAGTTATAGCTCCTAGATGATTGATGTTATATCAATATGTGTACTAAAAGTCTAAATGGTTATATGAATATCTATGTTTTCATGTTTTCTATAGCTAATTTGGCATAATACATGTTTTTTTAAATATATATGCATCAAAATATATTAAAATATATATTATATAAAAAACGCTCCCAAAATGGAAGCTTTTGAAAATTTCGCTTTTCGCTCCCGCTCCCACTCCTGCTCTTGCTCCGCGCTCCCAACAACCTTGCATTGGAACACTGCTCTATATGAAACAAAAATAGTCACCTCAGTCATCAAATATGAGGTCATGAGGCTCAGTCATGGCATAAGGTTCATCATAATCTGATCTGGGGCTGCTTTGATATGTGAGTGATCATCAAAAGTACTGCTCATCATAGGCTGATCTCATCAAAAATATGTAAAGGCCTGACTCAAAAATATAGAAGGAAATGCTCTGCAATCATGGTAGCCCAGCTACTATGGATGTGATAACAGGTCCAACGATGATGCTCTGCCCAATCTTTCAGAGCACCAACCATGGAGGCTCGACCGTACCCCTGGCCACACCACCCGACCTCTTAGATGCATGAAGTGTAATCTTCTCCAGTGCTGTGTTCGGTGCACTATAATGACTAGATGGCTAATAGGTTGGTTCCAAGATTCCTATGGGGTCCCTAATGTATGCAAGGTAAGTGGGGTCCAAGTTTGTGCTTAGTGCTGTCTAACATGGTACTACTTAAATAAGGGTACTAGACCAGAGTCAAAAGGGATGTCCAACGTCTTGCACCTAATGAGGATGCAAGGAGACTTCTCCCAACAATGGTCACTATACTAGTATTGTTTCCCTAAGCCACAATTGTATTCACTAAACGACAACTCCTAAATTTTTTTGAAGAAGTTGGTGTCTACTACCCAAGATTCCTAATTGTGGTTTGAACCATATATGTATGTGAATCAATGCTTCCAGTATGAAATATGCAATGTATCATTTAAAGTAAATAACTCATAGCATTCAATGAAATAGAGCAAGTAATTATATGAAAGCAATTCAATGAACCATTTCCAATTGCAAATCTTATTAGCAATAGTATCTCAAAAATGCACTAGATATCCAATTCACTTGAGTACTAGATATCTCAAAAAGGCATTAGCTAGCTCAAAATAGCAAGATCATTCATATGATACTTAAAGAATCATTAGATAACTTTTAAATGAATCAAGTCTTAAACTTCACTAGATGTATTGTGACCAATCGACACTAAAGCATTTGCTCCATTCTTAGTACTCCAAATAACAAATATGTCAAATCATCAACTCAAAAATAACAATCTCATAAATGCTAATCACTCACATATAGTATCATTAAGCAACTACGAGACCCTAGAAAATCCAACACCTGTTTTATTAATGATGTCTAGCTTAGTCCCAAGCTAGATTTTATTGTGTTGACTAATAACTCATATATCAATCTTGAAATAAGTCCAAAGATCAAGTTACTTGAAAGCATTTGGATTCTCAATCATATGATTCACCAAGCATAACAAGGATCATAAACATCAACAATGTTGTGCATTATAAACAACAATGGTCCTCCTAATTAGTCACTTCCATAAATAGCTCAAACATTTTACTTTAGAGAGACTGATTGTACTACCAAAAATCATTAGTGAAGTGTTTGCATGTTTCTCAATATTGGTTGTATATTCTCTTGACCCTTCACAAATATCTTGTCAGGGTTATTGGAAATATCTATGTTAAGATTTCTCATTGAATATTTCTGAAGTTGATCAAGTTAGTAGCAAGTGGATTGGGTTTGAACTACTCAACCCTATCTATTCTTTAATCACCCAAAAGCCTTCATGAGATCCTTGGTTGAAACTTGACTCCATTTGCCCAACTTGGATTTACTAGGCACTAGTCACATCTTTTAGAGTCTAGACACCAAAAAATTACATTTTCTCCTTTCCTTTTTGGTTTAGTAGATCTGGAAATTCTGTCATTTACATGTATAAAAAATCAGCCCTAAAACCCTAAATCACATGGTAGATTGTCCTTGTTTATTGGCTGGAAATTGTCTTTTGAAATCTGTATTGTTGTGCTAAGAAATCTGCTCTAATAACAGAATTAATAACATCATTTGAAGGCTGATTTGATGGATTAATCATTTCAGATTCATAATACCCTAGATCTACTCTTGTTTTCTCCCTAGTTCTATCTCATTTCCAAACTGAATAAGGGTTAAAACTTAAAACATTATGCTGTCATAACTTTTGTTTGCTGCTTTGAAAAGGCAATTACAAATTTATAACAAAAATTAATCAATAAGTTTAGATCTGGTAGTTAAGGGTGTTATAACATAGTGATCAATTCTCAAATCCTAGTTTTACCTCACTAAAACATCTCAAAAACAGATTTGAATGTAACCCTCGAGTCTCAACTTAGTTTACAAGTGGAATCCATTCATTGTTGATGTGCAAAATAGTAACTAAAGTTATGCTTGAGTTGTGTCTACCTTTTAAACTTAGTTGCTAATAGGGAAGCCCCCCTTGTGTTGGATTACCCAACATAAAGTGAGGGAAATAGTTGCTTAGGTGACAGTGGCAACTCTTCTGAGTCACACTTGTGCTTTGAACCTAGTGAAGATGTTGCACCAAGGAGTGCTAGTTTAGGGGATAATGCTACTGATATATGAAAGTCCAGAAGAAGCTGAAGAAAAAAATTCTATTCAAGAGCAGCACCATCTTCATCACCAATAGCATTAGTAGCATTAGCACCAGTGAAAGGATTAGAGATTTATTGGAGAAAATGAGCTGTTCACTCATTGCTTGAGGACGATTCATAAGGATAGTGGAGGGGGCAGATGCTAAACCCAGTTTTGCAATTAAGTTGTCTTTTTAGTCTATCTTGTCAGGTTGGCATTGTAAGAAAGCATCTGTAGTTGATGAAATTCTAATTTATTAAAAGATGTAATTACATTATGAGATGTATAGAGGGGTGGTAAAGTTAAGTCAAGAGGTCATCATTATGAAGGTTTCATTAGGAAGTCCCCGAGTTCTCTATCTGCACGATCTTAATGTCTATAAAAGGCCCCTTTCCAAATTGAATTAATCACCAGTGGAGGCATTACTGTGTCCTGTGCTTTCATATATATACATATATTATATATATACTCTATTGGTCATGACTCGTACATATTTAAATTGACTGCTCCGTTGAAATCAATCATAATTCCATTCTCTATGTTAAAATTATTCCTATTGTCCTCTCCTATTATTTTTCATGTGCAAGCACATATTTTTCTCTTATGCTGTTTCATTATTATTACTCTAAAATTGCAACCTTGGGAAATCTCATTCAACACTTGTTCATTCATAAAAACATACATGCTTGTCTATCACGAAAATTCATATAAAATATGGCACATCCCCAATGATTGAGGGTGGGCCAGTGGGATTGATATTTTTTTGTGCCAACAAAGGTGCCCACTGTAACAAAAAGTCTCTCTATAAAGAGTAGGCATTTCTGGTTGGTGACGAGAGAAAGTTAGTATTGTTCTGACAATGTCTTGAAATGTGCAAGGATACATACCTGTAAACATCATGGAATTTGTGGAAAGAAAATATAAGTCAACCACTATTTCTTGTTATGCACCATGGATGCGAGAAATTATTGACAATATACAATTTAAAAGGCTTCTCTATAAGAAAATGACTGACCAAAAGAGGTTATGTGTCACAGAAATTTAAAAGAAGCATAGTCCCAGTCGATGAATGCAATGCAATGAGCAGAAAGCAGTTTTTTCTCTAATTAGAATCTGTACTTTTCAGTCTGCAGAGCATTTCAATTTTTCCATGGATATTTCTTCATTGCCTAGTTGTGACTGAGGAGATTTGTATTCTTTCCTAAAGAATATAAGTATTTGTATTCACTGTTGGCTAGAGAGAGCTGTGCTAATTACAATTGTCTTGATAAACTTTCTTGGCTTACTGTTTAAAGTTTTCCCAATTCATGGCTGCTTTGCAGGTATCTATTTTGCAAATTGCTACTAGAGAAAGAGTCTATATCATTGATCTTATTAAATTTTACAAGGAAAAACGGGATGAATTGGATAACTTCCTCAAAGGAATTTTTTATTCTTCTCACATTCTGAAGCTAGGTATGGTACTTATTTAGTGCTATTGTAGTTGTTTTGTTTAGTCAATATTGATCCCACTATGCTACCTAGAAAAAGGCTTGAATAACTCATACTCATTGCTTGTTATGCTTGCGAATTTCTGAAGGTTATGCCCTGCATAATGATCTGAAGGAGCTTTTGCATTCCTATGGGGACATGGCATGTTTCCATTACTGTGAACCAATTTTGGACCTGCAAAGACTTCACAGCCACTCGAAGGGAGGCCTCTCTGGCCTTGCAAAGGTGATTGCCTACATGATTTATGTTATTTCTATTCTAATCTTTTCTTTTGCATGAAGATTTTGAAGTTAAGTGAACATGTAGACACACATTTAACCATCTGCATCTTTTAATTATATACTGTATTTTGATATTCATAAAGTATGGTCACTGTGTGGATATTACTGCCATTTAATAAAGCTGGTTATTAATCGGTAATGTCATAAAGCATAAAAATTCAAGTTTGTTTATATTTTGTGCAATGCTTTTGAAAAGAGCAGCAATGCATTCTTCTTTGTGAAGTTTATTATCCCAAACTGGGAAACCTAAAATTGTCTGAACTCTGGACTGAATATATTTACCTTTCATCTCTGATTTAAGTAGAATACACTGGGGTGTTATTTGAATAAGACGGCACGTATGACTAACTGGGAACAGCGTCCCTTGAACTCAAGCCAGGTAGTAATGTTCTTTCATTTGCTAACAGATTCTTTATAATGTATATTATATATCAATAAATCAATTCTGATGTGTACATATTCCCCTGTCAGCTGCATTATGCAGCCCTTGATGCAGTTGTCTTGATTTCTATCTTCAATTTTGTTTCACGTGAAGCTTTGGCACTTGGAGAAGGGAACCGAGACATATCTGATTGGATATCACATGTTGTAAGTTTCAAATTTTCCTGTTTTATATGCAGAACCCTATACTGATGTAAGATTTCAAATGCAACTCTTTGTATCTTCAATATCATTCTTCTTGTGTAACAGATGTGTTTTAGCGTCCTGAATCCTGACATTGTTAACTTTAAAAGGCATTGAATCCTGGTTTGAAAGTGATTTTGGTATTGGTCAATTTCAGACATGCTTCAGCAGTAGGTTAGGTCACAAGAAGCACCAGATAGTCTATGATCCGAAAGATCAATCAATCGTTTCATTGGTGACAAACAAAGTGGATACTAAACTGGTATACATTGAATTTATTATTTATTTTTTAGCTTCTTTGACATGCATGTCATACTACAGAATTGAAAGACTGAATATATTATCAGCAGTAACTTCAAGGCATTAGTTGCTTTTTTAGTTTGACAATGTTTTAGCCTTTGTTCCCTGTAGATATCCTCGAGATTTCTGGTTGCTGAAGATGAACCTCCAGTCCCAAACCATGAATCTAAAGTAATGGGTGCTGTTGTCTCAGATAAAGATACAGAAATAAGTTGCAGTTTAGATATGGCATGTGCATTAAAAGAGGAGCTAGTAAGTTTTGGGTTGTAAATAGCCCTGACAAGTATATTTGAGAGATGTTGTGTTGTCTAGAGTCTAGACTTGATAGTATTTGATCTGTATTTGTCTAGTTCCTTATATTTTGAGAATGCTTTTATTGTCTGGTCTTGCAATCATGTATATTAAAGCAATAAGAGATGATATTTATGTAAATTGTACACACATGACCGCAATTTTTTGAGAGATTGGTTTTATTGCTTTGCAGCAATCTTCTGTTCCTGTTTTGTCTGTCCCGACACCCACAAGGTCTAGGAAATTAAAGAACATTTAAAGTGGTGTGTGTTTTATTTAGAGTATGACCTATTATTTAGCAATCCTTTTCATCATTAAAGATTATTTGAGCATGTCTGGGATATATATGTCATTTGAATTTGGAGTTGAATACTGAAGAAAATCCTGCAAAACTGATTGAAGTAGTAACATATTAATTTTGTCATTGTAGTGTGCGGCCTTCAAATAGGAGGCCGAACCTTGCCCTTGGATGATCTTTCCAATGAAGCACTTTTTGTGCTTAAATGGGTTCCTCGTATAAGACTTTGTCATCTCCCTAGACAAAAGTTATATGATGAAGATTGCAAATTATATTAACCACTATTTTCTGAGTTATATGGTTGATCAAATTTTGTTCTGATTTCTATGATTTGTCCTTTTATTCTTATTTGTCAAGAACATGATTTAGGTCTATGCAAGTTGTGAACTCTTGGGGCTGCCACTGCCTGGGCTTTTAAAGAGTGAGCTACAAGAATATGCTCAAGCTGCAATGCTCCCTCTTCCTATTTACAACATATCACATAGACTTGGGCCTGGTAACAGTAAGCTTTTTAACTGCACCTTGACTGTTGGAAACGTGGAATTTTTTGGACGTCCATGTTCTTCAAAAAGAGAAGCAGAAATATGGGCAGCCATACATGCAATTTCATGTTTTTTCAGGCGTAAGTTTCTTATATACCTGTCTATTATGTGTTGCTCTTTTATAACTATCTTTCCTAGCTATTCATGCACTGTTTTTCTTTCATTTCAAGAAAACTTGAAGTTGAATATTTGGAAATTGTGTTCACACCAGATTTCAGTCGTTCTTAGTTTATAGGTATGAAAACAAGATTAAGATAATATAGATAATTTTGTTATTGCCCAGAAATGACCAAGTAATAGGTCAATGGGATTAGAGATTACAATTAGTGGTCATTACATGATGGGAGTGTCTAGAGCACTCCTAGAGATAAAATGTAATCAAACTACAAGTGATGTAAATGATGATAAAAGAAAGAGAATAACAATAGCTAGGAAAACCCTATGAGGTGCGACGTCCTAGCTCTACACCAGCATCATATATGGAAATAAAAGTAGAGGAAGATGAGAAAGAAGAGGCTGCCCTACCCTCATTAATGATTGTGAAGGGACCAATGCAAACCCTGATGATGTTGTCCAGATCAGTGTCATAGGAATCACAATTCCATGATTTAAATCTGAATAAACCACTAAACAATCCTATTCAAACCGTTCCGAGTTAATTTTGGGTTGACCGAGAGTCAAACTCGCGATTTAAGCCGTCCAGGTGAGTTCAACTCGTGATTTTATGGAAGCCGCGCCCAATAAAAATTTAAATGCCAGATTTTTTTACTGCTTTTTTCTTTCTCTTGATCGTTCGAGGTATTTTCTACATGTTGGAGGTGTTTTCTACTTATTGGAGTGAAGGAACAATGACTATTCTTTTCTATTTTGAATATCAATGAAAAATGCTTTTTAAATTCAAAATATGTATATATATATTTTTTTGTATTTGCTGATTTTTTCCTGATCCGATCCAAAACTTTGACTCTTTTGCCTCTTTGATTTATTGTCGATTCCAAGTTTAGTGACTATGGTCCAGAGAGTGCTTGGGGCTGATGGGCCACGAATGTACAATCTTGGAGGATATGTGGAACTAGAAAAGAAGAGCGAAAATTGAGAAGTGTTGTTTCTCCTAACATATGGGACATGGAGGTCTGGCTATTTGTGCTGATCTGGCTAGCCATATGCTGTAGTGATTAGGTCTAGCTCCAAAGTCTCATAGATGTGATTTGTTTGCCAACCATGTGAGAGCAATTCCTTTGTATCACAAATCTATCGCCTTTCAACTCATGGGTGGGGGGGTCAGCTTGGTTCTTAGTGCCTTCACCTATAGAGATATACTAAAAGAAAGAGGTAATGAGCCTAACAAAATTGGGCTTGGAGAGGCCTCACAAAGTCTCTCGCCTATGGATCCCTGCCTCCTGGACAGACAAGGCTAGGCATCTCTAGTCAGGGTAGAAAAAGAAGGTTAGAAGGTAACCTCTTGAGTCCTGGAACAAGTAGTGAAACCTCCTTTCAATGTCTAAAGGGAACCACGTGAGTTCTGGAATAATTAGTGAAACCTCCCACAGTTCTAATAGTATATGGGACAGTTGAAGACAAAGTATTCCTTAGACTTAATCCCTTGGAAATGGCATACCCAACAGATCCTCTCAGAGCTTAGGATGTGGAGGTTTTTCTCTATCCATAGGTGCTATGAGCATACCTACACCTGGCCAACTGGGATCTTCAAGCCACGAAATCAATGATGCCAAATGTAGTCGGGGAATACAAGTGAGACCATCCTTACGCTGCATGAAGTGCTCATAATAAAAGCCAATCTTGGAACCATGACTCTGAGGTGGGAAATCCAAGTGCTATGAATGTACCTTAGATAGATGTCATCCTTGACTTCTGTGTTTATCTTCCCTTTTGTGGGAAGGAGATGCTCGGGGGCATTCAAAGAGATAACTGGGCTTTGTTCTTTGAAAGAACATAAAAATTGAGATAAGACAAGAATATTCTTTAGTTATACGTAGTATGCTTAGTTACCAATAAACTAAATATCACACATGCATCTAATTGTTTCATCATTCTAAAATTACTATTAAGTAGGTAAGTAGACCAAGCTGGTATCCAATGTGTTACCAGCTAAGTTGTTCAATAGTTGGATTTCTCAGTTGAGCCTCAAGAGATTGAACAACGTACTTGTTCATTCTTAGAGTTCAGAAGTCCATCAGGCCATTTTTGGCCCAAGTTTTATTTTTTCGCATGTTCATACCCCATGGGGAATTGTAATAAATGACTTAGCATGATGAAATTATGTAAAAGGTTTGTCTTTCTTAGAACTTAGTCATCAATACATTACTCCAGAGTGTTTTTTCCTTGATAATTATATATCATTTTTTAATGACTTATAATTTTTGAGTTTTTCACTCAATCCTCCAAAGATGGAGTAATTGGCTTGGTGGTTAGACCTTAGGAGGTTGGATCAATAGCAGTCCTTGTCTCATATTTTTGGTGCTTTTCAATAGATATTTCCTATTTTCCAACGACAACCCCCAAAACCTTAGCTCAGACGAATCTTTGTGTGGGCATTGTTATCAACTATTTTGTACAATAGCTGAATTTCTTGTGAGCCGCCAGTTTATTGAACATGATTCATGTTCATCATCAGTGTTCAGAAGTTCAGAAGTCATTTTCAGGGCAATTTTGCCCCATTTGTAATAACTGCATGTTCATACCCCCATGGGGAAAATGTAAAAAGTTGGTCTAAATGGGGTCCTTTTATAAAAGACTCGGCTATCCATAGGTTTAGCCATTTGGGGGATACTCTAGAGTGTTTTTTCCTCAGGAATTATGCGCTACTCATCAGTGGCGTATAATCCCTGAGTTTTTCACTCAAACCTCCAAAGCTGGAGTATTTTCCATGGTGGTCAAAACCTAAGGTGGTTATTAGAGTCTTGTGTCTAGAATTTTTTATGTGTTAGCCATCTCGATTGAGTCGTATGAACATGCACTAGGTCCCCTAGGAGTTTCGTTTGATTCCGAGAAAAATAAAATTTTCCATAAATTAGACCATTTTTTAATGGTTTAATTAAAAAAAATTCAAAAAGTTTTAAAAACCTCATTCGGAGGCAGAATTTGGCGTGGGGAGGCTCGTTTTGACGCTTAGAGCATCCTCTTTACCCTAGCACCATCTTCCTTCAGATTCCGGACGGTTACATCGCCTCTGAGCCAGTTTTCGCTAAAGATGCTACAAACAGCACTTTAATTGCCAGAAAAAGAGAATATGCACATGAGGACAAAAATCAAAGAAGTCAAAATTCATTAAAAAATGATTTTGTAAAGCATGGATTAGGTTCATATGAGGTGTACGAATACATTTAAGGAATAAGTCACATGTAATAAAAGTCATATGATAAAAGTGGGATTAAATTGAAGTGTACGGACTTCACCTTTCATGTGGGCCTCTTACTCCACGTCATCAAGCTTATGAAGTGTGCGAATGAAGGCTCGACGGTGATGGCATAAGGTTTCATATGAGTTTCGACCCACTTTAAATTTTAATGCATATACCATAACATAAGTATTGGATCACGAATTGATGGAAGGGATGATGTGAGCTTTTGTTAAGCGTGGGCTCCTCCATATGCGTGTTCATCTTTTGAATGGGCTTTCAAACCAAAGTGATGGGCGTTGGATACTATGGAGAGAGGCTTCACCTCATCCCCCACCAACCCCAATCACAACAACCAACGCCATGTTCACACTCCAAGCTCATCATGGATTGGAATTCGACATCTTTTGGCTCCTTCTATCATGCCAAGTTTGATCTAGGTTTTATGTACTTAGTTTTTGTATAAATGAGAGGCCCTTGGGCTCTCTTAGCATGGATACTTTGATGCAAGATTACTCTGCACATTTTGTAATAGCTTTTGCTTCACATTTTGAATAAAGATTTCGACTTTTGAGGTCCATGAGCTTTCATTTGTTGGTGTGAATTCATCTCTTGTTGAGGTGACATCTTCTCTAAACCCTTCTCTCAATTATGCATAGTAGTTGATTAATTGCTAGCTTGTGAGGGCTATTTTTAGCACAATAGAGTAACCATTTGCAGTTCAAGTTGGTTATTTATGCAAAATTTATCAAGATCTAAATGGACATGAGTAGTCGGTTATACAAATTGTTGATTTAATCTTGATTTTTCTAGCATACTAGCATTGTTCATCTCACTTCTTGTTTGAGTTGTATGGTTGTGATTAGGTGTTGCCAAAGTGAAGAAGGGTAAGAGCTCGGTTGCATCAAGCCCATGCTTCATCTTCAAGTCTTGGCCTAACATTTTGTGGTTGCAGGATCTACAAGAGTCTCAAAATCTTTCATCTTAAGAAGGCTAGGAAGAGCTCTTCTCAAGTTTTCCATCCATCAAAACTTTATTTTACCTTGGTTACCTTAGGCTTTCTCTTCTTCAAGCCCTCCACTTTCTCCTTGACTTCTTTGCCTTGATCTGCTAGCCTTAGTTCCTCTCGTCCATCTTGTCTTCCTCCCATTCGCTCCTCCTCCCTTCTCTCCATTCGCCCAATCCATCCTCCTTGCTTTTGTCTTTGCCCTATGTAGTCCTCCTCACCTTTCTCCCTTTCGTTTTCCTCCTTAGATCCTATCTTCATCCTCTAGATTCCATCTCCTCAAGCCTCTCGTTTTACCTCCCTCCATCCTCCTTTCGTCCATATTCAAAGTCTGCCCTAAAACACATAAAAAACAAATCATAAGCTTGTAGTCTTAGAGCTAGTTATCATAACTGTAGACTTCGCTTTTTCAATAGTTAGATCTCACATTTTGTTCTTTAGTTAGATTTCTCTTTCAAAGTTAGCATTTTTCATTTGATTAGATTAGATCATACTTGCATTGTTTTAGTGTAGATCTCTTTTAGGAGTTAGTAAAATTTTTAGTATTTCATTTTAGTATCTTTATAGACCTTGCATTTAGTTCATTTTTATCATGGTTTAGATCTCTTTCCTAGCATTTTTAGCATAGATTTGTTTGTTGGTCTGGTTTTACATTTTTAATAAATTCAAAGTTGAATCTCATACAATATTTCATCTTTAGATCTCATTTTTGCAAACTTAGACTTAGCTAGTTTCAAAGTTTATTATTGTTTTCCTCTAACGCTAAAGGGTGCCTTGTTAGGTGATGTGAACTTGTGTAGGTGTTTCAAAGAAGAAGAAGGTCAAGAAACTTTGAGGAACAAGGAGGTCTTTTACCCAAAGAAAATATCAAGCAAACCATAAGGATGATCCAAAACAAGAAGATCACATTCTCCTTTTGTAAAAGCTCCTAAGAGCTCTATCTTGTATTGTTTTTCCATAGTCTTATCTTTCGTAAAAGACCTTGCAAGGGTTAGATTTCCAAGGCAAATTGTAATTTATTTAATAAAAGGGCTAGGTGGGATAAGGCCTCCCACACATTGTTTCTCCTTCCCCATTTGGGGAAGTTTGTTTCATGCATGCTTAGATTAGTTTTATTGCAAGTTTCTAGATTAAAGTTCAATTCTGTACTTAGATTAAACTCTCTTCCAAGTCTTGACTTGAGATAGTAATATTGGGATTTCATCCCAAGTGCCACATAGTTTTGTGGCTACTTCTCTTTCCCCGTTAGCATCCTTGTGGATATCCAGCTAGCTGGAAGGTTTTTGGGACTAGCAGTTCTAGTGATCACCTTGTTCGGAGGTTGATCCCACTTTGTTATTTATTTCATGGTTAGTTATTAGTTTTGGCCTTCGAAAGCGTACTTCTGTTATCATCTTTTATCAATTGTTTTACTTCAGAAAGTGCACTTTTCTTTTACGCAGGCTGCATCTATTATAATAAAGAACAAAGTCTCTTGAACTTGAAATAACCCAAGTCAAGAGCACTCTCTGTCGGAGAGCATTTTTAGTTTGCATTTCCCCTTGCGTTAGGCATATTAGATTAAATAAGTCTCTTGAACCTTGTCATAAGACAATGTCAAGAGCACTCTCTATCGGAGACCTGAACTGTGTGCTTAAGCAACAATAAAATATTTCAACTCACACCCCCATAACAATTTATCTTGGTTGCTATCTAACACCTGTATGCTCTGCCAACCTGAAAGGGTTGGGCTAGTACTCAGAAAGGTGTTAGATCTGATAAACTTCTATAACATAATAAAATTTTCACCCCACAACCAACGAACCGGCGTTGCCTTACGATAAATACTTAAAGTGCTATTCTGGGAGGTGGAGTCGGAGTGCCGTTGTTCAGACTTCGAGGGTGGTTTAAACATTGGACACTTATCCTCTTGATAACTAGACGGTCCGTCAGATCACCGTGAATAGCCACTGAAAGTATAACTTTCCGGTCTCTTTGATTGCCTTGTTGATCTTATCCTAATAATCAAGACCACTAAAAATTTTAATTTACCAAGATAATTTGCACAACGATCTCACAAACAACTATTATTGAGACTTACATTTCAGCATCCCCAACCACTATATTTGTTTGACTCCATAAGGCACTGGTCTTCAAAACTTATATGTATTACCTAATTTCGAACTGTTGATCAGTATATCTTGAATCATATTGTGGATGCTATTTAAAATTTCCAAGTCTTCATATTCTGTTGTGATCTATATCTTGCAACGTGGATTGTGTTATCTTGTGTATTATTCAAAGTGTTATTGTGTCTCTCATTTTCAAAACTCCTAAACAACACCTATCTGCATCACCACACATTAAAAACATTTAAAAAACACATTGAGCCATAGTTAAACTCTTTGTAGGGACTAACCCCCTTGGCTTCGTTAGGAGTTAGCCTAAATGGAGTAGCTGGGATTCAGGTGACAGTACCTGGCTCATTGCTTGCCACCAAGGCCACATCTTCCCCACTTGTAGTGAGGGAACAACTTTTCGAAGATTTCTGCTGTTGGTGTGCATCTCGGTGGACAACATTTTTGGCACCGTTGCCGGGGACAAATCTTTTTGTTCCTGGACGACCTTAGTTTTTTCTAGTTTGTTTTACCTTTTTTGATAGATTTGATATCTATCTGGCTTCTCCACTGCCCTTTTTAGTTTTCCTTTTTGGTAGATTTTTTAGTTAAATCACTCTCAGAAATTAGACTTGAATCCACCTGGCGACTCCACTGTTAGTTAACCCCTCAAGGTATTCAACTAGAACGAATTCTGAAGGTCTACTCAATTTCATCCCCGAACCTGAAAAAGGTTTACAGGAGGAGATTGAATAAACTTAATTCTCGTAGGATCCTTGAAGAACTTGGATCTGAGTCTATTTTAGACATCCATTCTTTGTTCTAAGAAAACTTAGAAAATTTTGAAAATCTTGAAATAAATAACTGTTTTCCTTCCACAATGGGTGAGTATTTCACTCAACTCGACTTTTCGCAGATAGCAGGTCAACCCCATGAGGTTCCTGAGAAGGCCATCGACAAACTCATGACTTTTAATGGCACTGATGCCTCTACATCTACTGAGCAACACATCAGAAACTTTTCCAGACATTGTGGTTCCTATGTTAGAGGCACTGACAAACATGAGGATGTGTACCTGACCCTTTTTGCCTTATCTTTGGATGGTAAAGTTGGAAACTGGTATGACAATTTGCCAAACAATTCTTTTGCCACCATAGCATCTTTCAAGACTGCTTTCCTCGACAAATTTGGCAGCAAAAAGGAACCTAGACATCTAGTGGCATCCTTGACTAGCATGAAGAAGTTAGATACTAAGACCATGGATGAATTCAACGCTAAATTCACAGAATTATCTAATTCCATCCCTATCACTTATGCACCTCCTGCAGCTTCCTTATTGGACTATTACATAGAAGCATTGAGTGGCAAGATACAATACCAAATAAGAGACAAGGAACCCACTACTTTGCTTGAAGCTCAGAATTTGGCTACCAAGATTGACAAAAACATGCAGTCTTCTGGAGAATCAAACATCCAAGCTTTACTCTAGATCTTCAACTCCTTTAAAAATCAGTGAACCTAAAGAGAAGGACCCTTTATCTATGAAGGATTCATATGAGAAGAAGATGATGGATATGTGTGAAAGGATGGAAAAGGCTGAACAAAAACATGTAGTTCAAATGAAGGAGATACAGAATCACGTCATAAACATAGAAAGAGCACATGTTCAACGGGTCCAACAGATTCAACAAACTCAACCAATTCAAAGAAACTACCCTCCTAAGACCAACTGGCAGAAAAAGGCTCCTAACAATGAAAAGAGGCCTCCCAATCAAATAGAGGCTGCTAACATGACGGAGACATACATACCATTTTGTAGAGCTTGCAAAGATTTTCATGAAGAATTCTCTTGCTATTTTGCAAACTATATACAAGAACATGGATTTCCAGAGGGTGGTACCAGTGAACCAACATCAAGCGAGCCTGAATTCATTAATAATGTGGGGGACATCCGTGGCATTCCTAGGGTTGAACCTTACATACCATTCTGTAGGGCATGCCAAGAATTCCATAAAGAAGACACTTGTCATCTTGCATGTTATATTCAAAAGTATGGTTTTCCTGAAGGGTTTGTTAATCAGTCTCCATCAAGCGAGCCTGAGTGCATGAATTATGTAGGTGATACTTATGATATTCCTGAAGAAAGTTGGAATCAGACGGATCAGCCTCTTACAGAAAATATGACATTTTCCCATCAGATCCCTAATGATCCTATCGAAGAAATTTATCAAAGACCGAATTTTATTAAAGACCCTCCTCATGCCACCGAAACAAAAGACATTTATGAGTGGGAAATCTTTCAAGACTACTTCAGTGATGATGAACATTTGTGTACTCTTGACCCATCTCTAGAAGAAACCATTACAGAGATTGACACTCATAAAGAAATCCATGAAGTTTGTAATATGTGTGATGACACTCCCATTTGTTCTCCACATGGAAATAAATATTTAGAAAGATGGATCCCTTGTGATGTCTTTGAAATCCATTTGTTTGAAAAGGATTTTCACGAAGTTGAGGAGGATAGGCATAGCTTGGAGGATGACATAAGTGATGTTGAATCCATCATGGATGACATCGACTTTGGCAATGATGAATGGACCTTGTTAGAGAACCCTATTTATGCCATGTCTAAAGAAGTTAACAATGAACAAAATCCCTTGGGAAATTTTGTTGATAATCCCACTTATGAACATGAAGATACATGTAGCCAGGAATATGACATAATGCATGAGGACTCCCCCATATTTGACAAAGATATGGATGATGACTATTGGACATACATTGGGAAACCTATTTTCGATGTATCTAGAGAAGGGAGTGTAAATTTTGAGCATTTGAGCATGGAAGAAGAGCATGTTATTTTTTCATATAAGTAGTCAGAACCACACATGAGCATCAGCAAAGATGACCTAGAGAAACAGTACAGTGAAGGGCCAGTTTGGGTAAAGTCATTTGAATACATGTCTTAGCCATCGGATGACCCTTGTATATTAGAACAGTTCGAGGCATGCACTTTCATGGAAAATTATTTTCAGAAGAGCCTTTTTGATCAGTATGATAAGGTACCAGAAATACCTTGTCATCCTAAATTTCTTCACCCTATCCTGTTCTGGATAGAGTGTGCTTGCAAGAGGACTTACTGTATTGGGAAGCATTTCAAGTATATATCTTATGATTTCCCATCCGTCCCTCCCATACAGAAGATTCAAGCAGGTTTGCACTTTCTGATAAGCATGCCCTTGCTCTAGCTGGTAACTAGAGACAAGGTAAAAAATTGTTTTTTCATTGATTACATGCTTAAATGGTTACATTGGATTTCTGATTATACTTAACAGGTTCTTTTGTATTATGTTAGAATAGGAAAGAAATAAACTTGTTTCAGAAAAGATGAGCATTTACTTTCTGTATTTAGATTTCTTAGAATTTATTCTCAAAAATAAAATATAGTTGATATTTCATTCTGGTTTTTTTTTTTTCATAACATGTGCTATTGAAGGTTTTCTGTCAAGTTGAGATGTTTTTACAGGTTATATATATAAACCAGAGATTTTGGTGTTCTCGTATCCTCTCCTTGCATGAATTCCAGATCGAGCACACGTCCCGCAGTTGGAGCCAGATGTTATCAGCTATTTTGTACAATAGCTGAATTTCTTGTGAGCCGCTAGTTTATTGAACATGATTCATGTTCATCATTAGTGTTCAGAAGTTTAGAAGTCATTTTCAGGGCAATTCAGCCCCATTTGTAATAACTGCATGTTCATACCCCCATGGGGAAAATGTAAAAAGTTGGTCTAAACGGGGTCCTTTTATAAAAGACTCGGCTATCCATAGGTTTAGCCATTTGGGGGATACTCTAGAGTGTTTTTTCCTCAGGAATTATGCGCTACTCATCAGTGGCATATAATCCCTGAGTTTTTCACTCAAACCTCCAAAGCTGGAGTATTTTCCATGGTGGTCAAAACCTAAGGTTGTTATTAGAGTCTTGTGTCTAGGATTTTTACGTGTTAGCCATCTCGATTGAGTTGTATGAACATGCACTAGGTCCCCTAGGAGTTTCGTTTGATTCCGAGAAAAATAAAATTTTCCATAAATTAGACCATTTTTTAATGTTTTAATTAAAAAAAATTCAAAAAGTTTTAAATGCCTCATCCGGAGGCGGAATTTGGCATGGGGAGGCTCGTTTTGACGCTCAAAGCATCCTCTTTATCCTAGCACCATCTTCCTTCATGTTCTGGACGGTTACATCGCCTTTGAGCCAGTTTTCGCTAAAGATGCTACAAAGTACAAACAACACTTTAATTTGCCAGAAAAAAGAGAATTTGCACATGAGGACAAAAATCAAAGAAGTTAAAATTCATTAAAAAATGATTTTGTAAAGCATGGATTAGGTTCATATGAGGTGTACGAATACATTTAAGGAATAACTCATGTAATAAAAGTCATATGATAAAAGTGGGATTAAATTGAAGTGTACGGACTTCACCTTTCACGTGGGCCTCTTACTCCATGTCATCAAGCTTATGAAGTGTGCGAATGAAGGCTCGACGGTGATGGCATAAGGTTTCATATGAGTTTCGACCCACTTTAAATTTTAATGCATATACCATAACATAAGTATTGGATCACGAATTGATGGAAGGGTTGACATGAGCTTTTGTTAAGTGTGGGCTCCTCCATATGCGTGTTCATCTTTTGAATGGGCGTTCAAACCAAAGTGATGGGCGTTGGATACTATGGAGAGAGGCTCCACCTCATCCCCCACCAACCCCAATCATAACAACTAACGCCATGTTCACACTCCAAGCTCATCATGGATTGGAATTCGACATCTTTTGGCTCTTTCTATCATGCCAAGTTTGATCTAGGTTTTATGTACTTAGTTTTTGTATAAATGAGAGGCCCTTGGGCTCTCTTAGCATGGATACTTTGATGCAAGATTACTCTGCACATTTTGTAATAGCTTTTGCTTCACATTTTGAATAAAGATTTCGACTTTGGAGGTCCATGAGCTTTCATTTGTTGGTGTGAATTCATCTCTTGTTGAGGTGACATCTTCTCTAAACCCTTCTCTCAATTATGCATAGTAGTTGATTAATTGCTAGCTTGTGAGGGCTATTTTTAGCACAATAGAGTAACCATTTGCAGTTCAAGTTGGTTATTTATGCAAAATTTATCAAGATCTAAATGGACATGAGTAGTCGGTTATACAAATTGTTGATTTAATCTTGATTTTTCTAGCATACTAGCATTGTTCATCTCACTTCTTGTTTGAGTTGTATGGTTGTGATTAGGTGTTGCCAAAGTGAAGAAGGGTAAGAGCTCGGTTGCATCAAGCCCATGCTTCATCTTCAAGTCTTGGCCTAACATTTTGTTGTTGCAGGATCTACAAGAGTCTCAAAATCTTTCATCTTAAGAAGGCTAGGAAGAGCTCTTCTCAAGTTTTCCATCCATCAAAACTTTATTTTACCTTGGTTACCTTAGGATTTCTCTTCTTCAAGCCCTCCACTTTCTCCTTGACTTCTTTGCCTTGATCTGATAGCCCTAGTTCCTCTTGTCCATCTTGTCTTCCTCCCATTCGCTCCTCCTCCCTTCTCTCCATTCGCCCAATCCATCCTCCTTGCTTTCGTTTTTGCCCTACTTGGTCCTCCTCACCTTTCTCCCTTTCGTTTTCCTCCTTAGATCCTATCTTCATCCTCTAGATTCCATCTCCTCAAGCCTCTCGTTTTACCTCTCTCCATCCTCCTTTTGTCCATATTCAAAGTCTGCCCTAAAACACAAAAAACAAATCATAAGCTTGTAGTCTTAGAGCTAGTTATCATAACTGTAGACTTCACTTTTTCAATAGTTAGATCTCACATTTTGTTCTTTAGTTAGATTTCTCTTTCAAAGTTAGCATTTTTCATTTGATTAGATTAGATTAGATTAGATTAGATTAGATTAGATTAGTTTCATGCATGCTTAGATTAGTTTTACTTCAAGTTTCTAGATTAAAGTTCAATTCTGTACTTAGATTAAACTCTCTTCCAAGTCTAGACTTGAGATAGTAACCTTGAAATTTTATCCCAAGTGCCACATAGTTTTGTGGCTACTTTTCTTTCCCCGTTAGCATCCTTGCGGACATCCAGCTAGCTGTAAGGTTTTTGGGACTAGCGGTTCTAGTGATCACCTTGTTCGGAGGTTGATCCCACCTTGTTATTTATTTCATGGTTAGTTATTAGTTTTGGCCTTAGAAAGCGTACTTCTGTTATCATCTTTTATCAATTGTTTTACTTCAGAAAGTGCACATTTATTTTAGGCAGGCTGCATCTATTATAATAAAGAACAAAGTCTCTTGAACTTGAAATAACCCAAGTCAAGAGCACTCTCTGTCGGAGAGCATTTTTAGTTTGCATTTCCCCTTGCTTTAGGCATATCAGATTAAATAAGTCTCTTGAACCTTGTCATAAGACAATGTCAAGAGCACTCTCTATCGGAGAGCTGAACTGTGTGCTTAAGCAACAATAAAATATTTCAACTCACACCCCCATAACAATTTATCTTGGTTGCTATCTAACACCCGTATGCTTTGCCAACCTGAAAGGGTTGGGCTAGTACTCAGAAAGGTGTTAGATCTGATAAACTTCTATAACATAATAAAATTTTCACCCCACAACCAATGAACCGGCGTTGCCTTACGATAAATACTTAAAGTGCCATTCTGGGAGGTGGAGCCGGAGTGTCGTTGTTCAGACTTCGAGGGTGGTTTAAACATTGGACACTTATCCTCTTGATAACTGGACGGTCTGTCAGATCACCGTGAATAGCCACTGAAAATATAACTTTCCGGTCTCTTTGATTGCCTTGTTGATCTTATCCTAATAATCAAGACCACTAAAAATTTTAATTTACCAAGATAATTTGCACAACGATCTCACAAACAACTATTATTGAGACTTACATTTCAACATCCCCAAGCACTATATTTGTTTGACTCCATAAGGCACTGGTCTTCAAAACTTATATGTATTACCTAATTTCGAACTGTTGATCAGTATATATTGAATCATATTGTGGATGCTATTTAAAATTTCCAAGTCTTCATATTTTGTTGTGATCTATATCTTGCAATGTGGATTGCATTATCTTGTGTATTATTCAAAGTGTTATTGTGTCTCTCATTTTCAAAACTCCTAAACAACACCCATCTACATCACCACACATTAAAAACATTTAAAAAACACATTGAGCCATAGTTAAACTGTTTGTAGGACTACCCCTCTTGGCTTCGTTAGGAGTTAGCCTAAACGGAGGAGCTGGGATTCAGGTGACAGTACCTGGCTCATTGCTTGTCCCCAAGGCCACACCTTCCCCACTTGTAGTGAGGGAATAGCTTTCGGAAGATATCTGCTGCTGGTGTGCATCTCGGCGGACAACAGGCATGAAGTGATCAGATTTAAACAGTTCTAATTTCAGAACACTTTCCAGGTAATCAAACAAGGATGTATCAAATTGGAAGTTAGCCTGGAAACACTTTTTGATGATAAAACTCCATCTTGTTCTCAAAGTGGACGTTCTGTTTAGAAGCCCTCATATCAAAACCTATTATGGCTTGGTTAGGAGACGTTCACATTCGAGTTTGGCATGGATCAATTCCCTCTTGGAAGGATTATCATTTCCCTATTTGATGAAGAAACACACCAATCTTATGATTATAGAGAAATTTATTGAGGATTCCCACTTTACCTCAGTGTATCGCACTTGATTAGGCAATTCCCTTCCGCAGCAATAGGAATAGGAATTGTAGGGATAGTCCTTTGCATTCAATGACAGTCAGCAAAACAATGCCGACCATGTAGTTTATGGAGGATTACACCGATTGTTCTCAGAAGTAAAACCCTATTTTGGTATCAATTTTGAAGGAATTTATCTTGGCTGAAGATTGCTTGAGAGAACGTTATGTGAGGAAATATTTATGATGAGAAGACTCCTCCTTGCTTTTCAATCAACGATTAGTATGTTTTGTGTATCGAGGAAGAGACATTTTGAAGTTTGCAAATCCTTCACCAACTCCAAGTTGCTACACAAAGGTGATCATGTTTGTTGGTGATCGTAAAATGGGTATTTTTTACAAAGGAATGGAATGAGTCGTGTTTTAGTGTGTCGGTCGGATTGTGCTGCATTGATACTCAATGGTTTCAATAAAAGGGTTGTCTTTGCGTGATTCATTGTTGTGATTGACGGCTATTCAAATCGGCGGTACACGTTTTTGTTTGAATCATCATCAACATAAAGAGGGAGAGCTAGTTTTCTCAAGCGAAGAGTCCAATGCATGCGGTGTTCCATTGTTTGAGAACGGTTTGGTATTTTATTATTTTAATTGAGAGGATGACCTGTCATATGGTCCAGTGCCACCTTTCGAGTAGTTCATTCAAATTTTATGGATACGTGCCCTTCTCTAGAGATCCCCTTTTCAAAGGATTTCATTGTATTTTATATGGGGGTGGTTTTAATATTTTATTTTGGGAGTAACCAGTTTTGGTTATTTGGTTAGGGATGTGAAGAAGTATTTGAGTAAAATCCAAAAGGCACTCCATGCATTGTACTTGTGGTATTTTGACCAGTTTTGTTAGGCTTATCTTTTGGAGTTTGTTAGAGGGTTAGTGGAGGTTGATTATTATTCACTCCACCCTAGACTAGATTTAGGAAACTAATATTATTCTATTGTAAAGGAAGTTAGGCTACTCATCTATATAAGCGAGCCTCTTCCTCATTTGTAAGTCATGGCTGGACTTTGAGAGTTCTCTCTCTTTTGAAGCTTCATCGATATATCTTTCTTTTGTGCAATTTATGGTGTTAAGGGTTCTTTCTTTGTGGTGAAAGTGTTGTCAATTCTTGAAGCTTCTTCTTCTTGGTTCTATTATTGTCCTTAATGGTTAATACTAGAATGTTCAAGTCTTCTACAAACCTTTGATGATTGATCCAAATAATTTTTTGTTGATAACTCTCAGAAGGAGGGTGTCCTAGGCTATTGGCTTGCACATATTCCTTGTTTCATTTGGGCGAGTATTTTAGACCTTGTCTTGATATGCACTTGGCTCCTCGGCAAGGGTTTCTAGGTATTTATCTTCTCCATAGTTGATCTTGGGTGGCTAGGGACTTTCCTCCATTGGAGCTCCCTCTTGTAGACCTTGAAGTCCATTGTTTATCCTCAATTGGGTGATGTTATTAGTGTGTCTCAAGCCCTAACCTTTGAAAGAAATATACCAATTTTTGGAGAGCATTCTTCTTGGCCTCACTTGCCATTTGATTCACCTTGAATCCATTTCCCTAGTTAGATATTGGTACTGATCTTCGATCCCTACATCACTTATTCTAAAAAACCCTACAAACTACAACCTTGTTTTACTAAGGCTATCTCTTCAATATCAGCTTGTGCCCTCATTGCCATAGCTTAGCAATCCTATCCTAGGGACACCCCCTCGAGTTGGAGAAGAGCCAATCGGATGTGCATAGAGGTAGTTATTGTGGTGACACTGAGTAACAGCTCTCAAGTTACCGTGAACTAGTAGCGATCTTTGGGACTTTAACTACATGTGCTAGTTTGCCCGGTAACAAACACTATGTAGCTACCTTTCTTGACATCACCCTTCGCCATGATAGTTCTTAGTGGATTTATTATAGTGAATGCGACCCAAGATGGACACTTCTTTGTCTACTTCTGACTTGGCTTTACAAGCATCCTTAACTTTGTCTTTACTCTCTAGGAGACTTCTTAACTCTTTGCCTTCTTTAATATCTTTATCTTTATAGACATAATTTCATTCGATTACTGCTTTTGTTGAGGCTACTTTTATCCTGATTCCCTTTATTTTCCTTGGTCTTGTCTTGCCTAAATTGGTTCCTGTTTGTTCTATCATGATTTTTTGGGTTTGGATATCTTATCTCAGAGTTTTATAATCATGAGGTTTGGCCCTTATTTCTCCCACCAAGTGTAGTAATAGTTTGTATTGACCATTAACTTTCTATTATGTTATACACATTTTCTAGATTAAAGATTTCCTCATGTGCATCTATGATTTCATGTAGTCTCGTCTCATTCACAATTTCAAAATTTATTCCACCAATATAGGATTGGACCAAATAATTTCTTAAAATTTCAGGTACATAGGTGGTCAATCTTGTGTTAATTTGAGGAAGGCGTGTTAGTTTGTCAAAATATGCAGCCTTGATTCTCCAAATCTTGTAAGGAAGTTTCTAAAACATTTGCTTATAGAGACTTCTCAACTCTTTTCCTTGTTTAATATCTTTATCTTTACAAATAATTCTTTCAATTACTGCTTTTGTTGAGTTTACTTTTATCCCGATTCCCTTTATTTTCCTTGGCCTTGTCTTGCCTAAATTGGTTCCTGTTTGTTCTATCATGATTTTTTGGGTTTGGATATCTCATCTGAGGGTTTTATAATCATGACTCATGAGATTGGGCCCTTATTTGCCCCACTGAGTGTAGTAATAGTTTTTGTTAACCATTGACTTTCTATTATGTTATACATTTTCTAGATTTCGTCATGTGCATCTGTGATTTCATGTAGTCTCATCTCATTTCCGATTTCAAAATTAAATCCACCAATACAGGATTGGACCAAATATTTTCTAAAAATTTCAGGTACATAGGTGGCCACTCTTGTGTTAATTTGAGGAAGACGTGTTAATTTGTCAAAATATTCAGCCTCGATTCCCCAAATCTTGTAAGTATCTAAAACATTTGCTTACAGAGAATAAGTATGAAGGAATTGGTGTTTTTTCCACCACAGATACCATGGGTGAGCATCACCTTCCAATTGTAAAGATGCAATTAAGATCGATTTTTGGGGGGAATTTGGAGGGTTTATCATGAAATGTTGCTTCATTTTAGTAACCTAATCAAGGGTTTCCAATAGGTCAGCTCCATTATATTTTAGGAGTTCCAATTTAGATTTGTTTTCTTGGCAAAAGCAGATCATATATAGTGCAAGTCACATGACACGGGAACACATGACATAGAGGACATGTGGATACGAGTATCCAACACAGGATATGTTGACCCCAAAAACAGGACATGCGACATGCTATATATATATATATATATATATATATATATATATATATAATTACAAATGCAACAACGAAATATAGACATAATGATGCATTTTTTTAGAAATTAGAACATTTACGAAATATTGATACAACTAGTTGCCACATAAATGATGATCAAACACACAAGAAATGAGATATTCAACACACGTCATAAAATTGAAGTTTAGAAGTTAGAACCATAAATTGCATATTCCTCATTAAGTCATTTGATGTCATCAAAATAAAAATGTCCTACATAGATATTAGATAGTGATACTAAATTACTAATACTATAGGTGGGAATGGCAATGGAAAATACAAAATAGGGTAGATACTGGAACTATAAATGGAAGAATCTATAGATCATCACTGTCAATTGTCCTCCATGTTAGAGTCCTCAAAATTACCAGCACTGCCACTGCTCTGTCCTCCATCCTCCTCCTCATCCTTTATATCCAATTCAATATCTACATCTGCTAGTGTTGAGGATTACCTCTGAAGAGGATCACCATCATCAAAGGGGCCAGTTCTAGCATTGGATCACTAAGATTCAAGTTTGCTAATGCCAACTCAACACTGCTATCCAAACCCATATCAACATGAAACACATTTTTTCTTGCCTTGGTGTACGACATGTCTAGGACATGTGTCCGACATGTGTTTGGAACGTGTCCTAAAACAGGACACATGCCAAACACATGTTAGACACATGTATAGTGTCTGACACACAAGATACAGGCACAGTGCCCCCAAGGGATGTGTCTTTTTTCTAGGTATATAATATATCCAATTACTCCCCAAACATTGCTACTCAAACTTGACTATGGATTAGGCTATTGACTTATTTATTGAAACATATCCGTATTTTGTTGATATTGGTTGTTAAGTATGCTAATTTCACCGTGTAGCCTATCAAATAATTGTTGCATTAAGTGCTTGAATTAGTCATAATTGATTTCTATGGGGTTTGGATTCTCTCATGGCAACATGTTTGAACTCTCGATGTGTCTTCCTTTTCTTTGATAACAGTTGTTCTCAACATTGTAGTATTTATGTAGTATAAATGCTTTTTCCGTTAAGACTTTTGTTTTTCTTAGATGTTTGATAACCATAGTAATTGCTTTTAATTAAAAGAGGATATATTCACTTTTAATTTTGCTGTCTTAACCAGATTATTTTTTAACAGCGGATAGTCAGTGACACTCACGATGTGTGCAATGGAATTATTCTAGCACAGCAACGGGGATAGTGTACACAGCTATAATGGAGGCAGTGCTCACAATAGTGAGATTTGTTGCTGCATTTCTTCTCGGTGACATTTTTTTCCTGCAGCGTTCTCCTTTCAGCCTTTTTGTTCACATCATTTTCCTTTCTCCAGGAGGCGTTTATGCAGCAGCATTTCATTTTTCAGTGGTAGTGTTGCTAGGGCTGCAAAATTATGTAAAGGTGGCAGTGATTCTTCAGTGTTTAGCGATGATTTTCCTCTGATAATCTTAGAGAGAGAGAGTTCCTTGCTGATGCTTTTGCCCATTCTGAACAGATTTAAGTTGTGATCATTTTTGTTCAAAGATCCCTGTGGCAGCCCTAGTGTTGGAGAGATTTGTTTTTGCAGCAATGACAGATAAATATGTATCAAATACATATTGATCAATAGAATTATCAGTGATGGATGCCCATGTCCATCAATGCACTCTTTATTTATAAATGTGAAGAGAGTGGGCCTGATCAATAGTAGTGAACCTTTATTAATTAAATAAATAATTACTTAGGCATGTTACATTGAATAGATCTTTATAGAAAATAACCACGATATATATTCTCTTGAGTTCACGACTAAGGTATCTTGCCCTTGCTCGCTCGCCTATGTTGATAGAGGGAACAAACTAATGTCTTATCTGACATAATCATGTTTTCTATTGTCATATAAGAGGCATGCTTTTCAAGAAAAAATGAAAAAAGAATTGTAATTATTTGCCTATTTTTCTGAATCATCTTATATCGATGGTAGTTTCGTGTCTTTCATTATCATACTGATAGTTTTTATTATTTGACTACTAGAAGCTGAACAATATTATTAGTACTCCATAGCCTTATTACATTCTTCATTGATCTTTTAGGTATTTAATGGTTATCATCTCCAGAATTTTACTTGCTCTCTATTTTGTACTTTGATTGAACATATTTACATGCAAGCATCAAAAGGATTTACCCAGTCTTCACTCAATATGATCCTTCAGGAATCCAGATTATTTTTTTCACTGAATGTCATCATTTAAATGCATTTCTATTGTCCTTTCATGTTTTTGCATAATCAGTTGCATTAGTGCAGGTGAATATTTTATTTTAGGGGCAGCTCAAGTTATTCACCAACATATATAATATTGTTGGTGATTTCTTGTTTTGTATATAGTGATCCTATTTTATCCTCAGTTTAGGGTTTATAACTTTATAGGAGGATTTTGTCAAGTCCAAGTTTCAAAACTTGTACTGAGCAAACTGTGCATCTTTTGATTGCAAGTTGTGAGTATCTAACTATTCTCAATTTCATGTTATGGATACGCTCTTAGCATTTCTTTTATTTGAAAATGTGTTAGAATTATCAATACAACTTTTCTTTTATCCTCTCTGACATCTTCATTCTACATTTCCATCTTAGATGAATGCCATGTTCTCCTTTCTCTAGCTGTATCTTTCTTCTCTTCCCACATGCGTTTGCTCCTACCTGCATCATACTTCCTTCTTTGTGTCAATTTTACCTTTGTATTCTTTGTCCAGTTATGTGCTAGGACAAGATGAGAGCTAAATCCCTAACCTGCAATCAACAGCAATTGCCAGCCAGGATACATTTATGTGCAGTACAATGCATTGATTGTGACTTGGACCTCTCAAACTTCAAACACCAAAGTTCTGTGGGGCATAATGTCATGTCTTTCTGGATGACCACCATGGGGACGACTTATTAGTCTATGTAATTCCTGTAGGCTATAGTCGGTGAAGCAGGAAATTAATTAATTATTTAATATCACCTAGGCTAAAAGCACTTCATAAATTAACATTAATAATCAATTCATAAAGTGACTTTATAAAAGTCACTTTAGATTTAAAAGTGACGGAAAATGTGCAAAAGGGGTCCAAAGTGAAAGTAAAAGACAAAATGGGTCATTTTCTCACTACAGTCACTTTATAATAGTTAAAAGTGAGAAAAGGTCGAGAGAAGTCGAAAAGTCATAAAGGAGAAAATGAGAAAATATAAAAAAGACATCAGAACTCATTCTCATTCATTCTTGTCATTTGTGCAGAACCTAAACTTTCTAATTAACCAATAATACACAATATTTCAAAATACATGCCATAAGATCTGAGGGAATTAGTTACATACCTGATTAGATGACCTGGTGGTTGCCTTGATAGCTCCAATGTCTGCAATTGAAGGTGGGGGGACGACTGTCCACCCAACCAACCCCCAGCCAAAGGATGAGGCCCCCGAGCCCCCACCAATTAACCCTTTTCCAGTGCTTGCTTGATCTCTTTCCTCTTGCTGTTAGCCTCCTTCTTCTTCTCCTCCTCTCCCCAAAACTCTCAACCCAAAAAGCCAAGAAAAGACCCCTCTCTCTTCTTATATTCCCCCTTTTATTTCCCCCTTCTCCCTTTTCCTTAATTTCTTGTTTAATTTATATCATTATGCAAAAATTTGCTTTCTGTTACTCCTTTTTCATCTTTCTTTTTATTATTTTACATTATATTATATTATATTAAATATTTCGTATATTCATATATGAGGGTTGTTACATACTCCCCCTCTTCAAGAAACTTCGTCCCGAAGTTATAATCCTCAAGCAATAAATACAATACTTATTCAATCAGTCAAGTAAACCATAGACAATATAGGTAGCTAGTACTATTGTGAAGATAAGAGATTTATATGTGTGGCCATCACATAGAAATCTCCAACCTACATTAATACAATCAGGCACCTTAAGTTGCAACATGCTCTTAATTTATTTCCTATGTGTCTAGTATGCAACCATAGTAACAATTATGCATCATACACAGAAACATTAGACATTTAATTAATAATAAGTGTGTGTTTGTATACTTCCTCTCTCCTTTCTCACACTCTCCCTGAGAATCATACCATCTGCCACCTCCATAAACCTCCTCTCCAACTCTGGATGGTCCCGCTCACCATGGCACGGGCCCTCTACTGTAACTCGTCTGTGGATCACACAGTAGGCATCAGAAGTTCGTCGGGAAGTTACCGCAGCATTGCCACCCTCCCAACTTCTGGTAATAGTATGTCCTCACCGGAATCTAGGCCTCATCAGTGTTAACTGGCATCTAGTTCCCGGTACCTCGATCCTGATATCAGGATAATTATACCCCAGGCATCTCGAAAGGCTAGCCTAAACATCCTCCACCTGCACCCTCAAGGCGCTAGCCCCAGGCATCAGAAGTCCTACATAAACCTCCCTCTGGTGAGTGTGCCTCTAACCGTGGACTTCTGGTAAAAGTCAAGAGCTGTTGGCATAGAATCATGTAAAATTATTGATCACGAGAATCATCTGGGTTATTGGTTCTTAAATTTCATGAATTATTATTGACTTAAGCACAATACAATATCTCATAAATAGAAATAGTAAAATATTTAGTGATCATTCAGTATTGCTCAAACTTGAAAACTTGAGTGGCTTTTATGAGTTGCTACAATTCGAATTTTGCAAATAAATAGACTGTCAATATTCGTGTAAATATGGTAGGTTGTGCTTGATAAAAATTATTGGTGAAACCAGTGAGATGAGTTCTCTCCCAAGCATAGAGAAGATGAGATTTAGTAGTTTGACAGAAATTTACTGAAAGAGAACTAAAATTCAAAACAGGTTAAGATAAATGAAAGGAATTTTCTGCTCATCGATATATTTAGACAGCTTATTTTTAGAATTCAAAATTTCCAATTGGATTTTGGGACTAGCGTTTTCACCATGATTGGTTAGTGCAATCAAAGGTAACGCATACACAAAACGCCACCAAGTTGTCTATGTAACTGGTGACAGACCTGATTGTTCGTAGGTAGAGGTGGTAGGGGTAAAGAAAAATGGTTGAAAAAGTTACGCGCCAACAACATAAGTTATGTAGACGATTTACGTTACACATATCAACGCCCATCCCAACAGGTCGAATAAAGGTGGTTGAAAGGGCCGAGCGTTATGTTTGGTGTGAATACAAACATTGTGGTGACAGAAGGTAGAAACATGCAGCCAATGTTCAAGCACACACAAATGAGTGGCAGGAGAATGGAACCCTAGGCTTAAACATTCAGGAATCCGCGCGTTGATATTGAGAACATGGGGATGACAAATGGTCAACCATGAATTCATCATGACCACTTCAAGACAAAACCCTAACCATTTAATTTCTGTTCAATATGTATCTTATTTGTAATTTTATATTTTTTTTTATCGAATCTTTCTCATTGTAAAATATCTCTTAGCATTAGGTGAGTTGTTAGAAAATGATCACTCACCCTACTCAAAATATTTCTATCCATCAATTTTGTACTCCTATATTACGTAATACAATAAGAGTGTACAACAAGTACTGATGTAGCAATCTCCTTTGTACTTGCATTCTTTCCTTCTTGTGGGTGAGTATTTTTGCATTGTTGTCTAACTGTTCTCATATCAGAACTGAAAGAATAAGGTGGAAGGATTCTTTGGATTTTGAATTATTGGATTTACAGAAGAGACATGGTTACATTGCTCGTACTTGGTACTTCCAATGCCAGATTCTGTTGTCATACAGACATCTCAAAATTCAGTAGCTTTCGTGTAGTCCCTTGTAGTCCCCCACATAGTATGAAGATTTGTGTGATGAGATTTAAAAGAAGTTTGTCACTTGAGAATTCCAATGAATTATTTTGAAGGCATTTTAGCCAGAAGACTAATATTATTTCATGTACTGCAACTTATAAATGCTTGTATTCCTCACAAAGAGTGGGAGGGTGCAATTTGGGTTTTACAACAATGAGGCATAGTGGAATACGACCAACTACTGCAACTTATGGGCTTGTGATGGAGGTAATGCTTACAGTCGGCAAGTATGATATGGTGCACAATGTCTTTGAGAAAATGGAGAAATCTGGCATGATCCCAAATGGTTTAACTTATAAAGCTCTGGTACAGGCTTTTTGGAAAGAAGGTAAGATAGGTAAAGCTCTTGGCACAGTTCGAATAAAGTATATTTAAAATAAATCTTGCAAGCAGAGATCTAGGCCTGCACCCTCAACTATTGCGCTGGGAACTATTATAAAGGGAATAGTTTAAACCTAGTTGGTTGTATAAAAATATATAAATAAGTGTATACTTTTAAAAGGATGCATGCATATGATATCCTGCATATAGAACTATGATATTGATGCAGGAGCATTGGGACCTAGGCAAATCAGTCGAAGTTGATCGATCGAAGGGAGCCGACCAACGGGGGTGCCGACGACCACTGGTGCGGAGAGCAGGTTGACTTGTCGAAGTCAACAAGTCGAGCAGAAGCCTTCGGGGTGCGGCCGATTGATGAGACAACAGATGTTGCAAGAGGTCGAGGATCGACAGGAGATAGTCGACAGATAACGAGCGATGTAAGAGGTCGGGTAGTCGACAAGTGGTCGAACTACGACACGACAGGGTTGGCGAAGCCAAGTGTAATGGGGAAAGGAATGAACCGACAGGACAGTCGAGATGTGACTGATTGCTGTAGCAGGGTCAGAAGGACAAAAAAGTCAAGGGACTATACCAGTAGCCGTTCGGGTTGCTGAGGAAATTATTACAGTTATTGCGAGTTGGTGAAGGATGTGACAGAGGACGTCATGGACTGAGGCTGTGCAGCACGACTAGAAGCTGACAGTGCAGGTTCGTAGGATTTGGCAGGATCTGCAAATGGAAGGGAACGCGTATCTCGGGATTTGCTATAGTTTTGGGAACAACACCCGCAGAGTAGAAGAAGAGGAAAAGACCTTCATTCTAGGGGGGGGGAGGATGGCAAACAGTGAGCCGAGAGCAGAGCATAGAGAGCCGAGAGAGTTGTGAAGAGTCACGCCGGCCAAGTGCAGAGTGTTGAGATCGAACCATAGCTCAGAGTTCCGTGGCGAACCAGGAGAGGGTGAGGTCGACACACAGGGAGAACACACCACAGTTACTTCTAAGTTGTAACGTCTGAGGTCGATTCTAGTTAGTTATTTGCTTACAGTTATTTTATATTGTAACTGATTTTAGAGAAGTAAAATAAGCCAATCCAGGCATCTTGTTCTACACCTTGTTTGTGTGAGCATTGTGGTTTGTGTTGTGTGTATTGTTAAGCAAGAAAGTATCCCGTAAGGTGACTTGCGTCAGTTTGGTATCAGAGCGCGGAAGCGAGTCCGTTTGGAGAAGAAGACTATACCAACCTGACTTGCGTAAGTTGGTGTCAGGTTCAGAGGTGTGAGAATTTTCAGCGGAGGTTGAAAATGGCTCATAGAGGCGTTAATGTCCAAGGGCGAAGAGCGCGTGGTGCAGCAGCCGTCACGGTAGATCGTGAGATGTTCGACGAATGCGTCCGAACGATGTGGACTTTGACAAATGAAGTCGCAGCGATCAAAGAAAACCAGAGGCGTGGTTGCATTCCTGAAGCGCTAGACCACAGCGACGAGGAAGTCGAGGAAGTGGAAGCTCGGGAAGCTGCAACAGAAGAACCAGAGGAAAAACTCATCAAGCTTCTGACAGAAATGAGAGGTCGGGCGAAGATAGATGTGCGTACGTACTTGGGAAGCCTGGACCGAGAAGACTTGATCGACTGGTTCAGAGAGATGGAGAAATATTTCGATGTAGAGCAAATCAAGGATCCTAAACGGGTGAAGACTGCATGTCTAAGGTTGAAGGGTCATGCCTCGTTGTGGTGGGACAATGTACAGGATGATAGACTCAAGAAAGGCAAGGAGAAAATCAAATCTTGGGACAGGATGGTTGCCAAGTTGAAGGGGAAGTTCTTGCCAAACGACTGTAATTTCCTTGTTCCGAAAGTTACAAAACTTTTGACAAAAAGAGATGACCGTGAAAGAGTACACGGAGGAGTTCTACCGATTGTCGATTCGGTCAGGACAAACTGATGAAGGAGAAGAAGCTGTCGCCAGGTATGTAAACGACTTAAAATATGCTGTTCAGGATGAACTCAGCATGTCGAGATTCAGAGCAGTCGGTGAAGCCTATCAGTTAGCTCTGAAGGCGGAAGAGAAACTGTCGAGAAAGTCTGCAGCGACCAAAGGCAGGATGACTGGTTGGGGTGGAAAGACTGTATCCGTGAAAGGTCAAGGTAGCGGCTACAAGAAAGAAGGTGTCGAAGATAGTCGACATGTAGAAGGGACATCGACAAAAGAAAGAGCGCAAGAGAACCGACGCGATGGTCGTGAGAACCGTGGTCGAGGCACGTATGGTCGAAGTGGTCCATCCGATAAGAAGGGAGCTAACAGACCAGCCATAATCTGTTACAAATGCCGAGGAACGGGTCACAAGGCATATGAATGCCCAGAAAACCTACACGCTACAGAAGAGTCGAAACCCAGACGTCGAAAGGATGAGCAAGTCGACGAGAGGGAAGAGTCGGCGTCAGATAGCAGTGGAGGTGAGAAAAAAAAGAACCGGAATCTGACGGTTTAGAGAGCCTTGATCCAGGAAGATCAACGCAACTCGATGGAACCAGCACAACGGAAGGCGATCTTTCGAACGAAGGTGCGGATCGGAGAATGGCGTTGCAAGACCATAGTTGATGGTGGAAGTACAGAGAATCTTGTGTCGACAGAAGTCATCGACAAGATCGGGTTGAAGTGTCAAGAACACCCACACCCCTACAAGATCTCGTGGCTGCAGAAAGGACACCATGTTAAGGTGACCAAACAGTGCTTGATCAACTTCAGAGTTGAAGGATTGGAGGATAGCGTACTGTGTGATGTAGTTCCCATGGATGCATGCCATCTGTTGTTAGGGAGACCATGGCAATATGATCGTAAGATGATCTATGACGGTCGAGCTAACACAGTCATAGTGTGGAAGAATGGCGTGAAAAAGACTCTTAAGCCGAGGCGAGGAGAACCAACCGACAGTAAGGATGGCGAGAGCAATCTTTGGGAAAAGCGAGTGTTGATGAGCACCGCCAAGGAATTCCTTGCGGAGGAGGAAAGGCAGTCGGGATGTTTTGCAATCATTCCAAAAGGACCATATGTCGATGGAAGGACCAATCAGGAGAGCATTCCGGTCGAAGTCGAGGAGTTGCTCGAAGAGTTTAGGAACATAATGGCTAATGAGAAACCGATGGGATTGCCGTCAACAAGGAGCATATCCCATCAGATCGACTTTATTCCAGGGTCGAGTCTGCCAAACAAAGCACCATATAGGATGAGTCCAGCAGAGGGACAGGAGCTCAACCGACAGGTCCAAGAGTTGTTGGACAGGGGATTGATCAGAGAAAGTTTGAGCCCGTGTGCAGTGCTAGCAGTATTGACACCAAAGAAAGGCGGGGAATGGAGGATGTGTATCGACTCCAGAGCCATCAATAGGATCACGATCAAGTATCGATTTCCATTGCCAAGGATAGATGACTTGATGGATTGCCTGAGTGGAGCGACATACTTCACGAAAATAGACCTGAAGAGTGGATATCAGCAAATTGGAGTCAGAGAAGGAGATGAATGGAAGACAGCATTCAAAACAAGAGAAGGGTTATATGAGTGGTTAGTCATGCCATTCGGATTGACTAATGCACCCAGTACATTCATGAGGTTGATGAATGAAGTGCTGAAACCATTCCTAGGAAAGTTTGTCATAGTCTATTTAGACGACATTTTGATTTTCAGTCGAACCAAGTCGGAACATTTGGAGCACGTTCGACAAGTATTGCAGAAGTTGCAGGAAGAGAAGCTGATGGTTAACCTGCGAAAGTGTTTCTTCATGAAGAAGGAATTGGTGTACTTGGGATTTGTAATTTCAGGTAAAGGGTTGGAAATGGACCCCGAGAAGGTGAAGGCAATAGTAGATTGGCCAGAACCGACAAGTACGACGGCATTGAGAAGTTTCCATGGACTTGCTAGTTTCTACCGGAAGTTCATTCGGGGATTCAGTCGGATTTGTGCACCATTGACAGAATGCATGAAAAAGGGCGAGTTCAAGTGGACGGATTAGGCCCAGGAAGCTTTCGACGCATTGAAGGAAAAGGTCACTGAGAGCCCAGTGTTGGCGCTCCCAGACTTTGACAAAGTTTTTCAGGTCGATTGTGATGCGAGTGGAATAGCAATTGGAGCAGTGTTAAGCCAGGAAGGCCAACCAATTGCATTCTTCAGTGAAAAACTGAATGGAGCGAAGCGGAAGTATTCGGTCTATGACCAAGAGTTTTATGTGATCATCCAAGCATTGAAGAAATGGAGGCATTATTTGTTGCCGCAGGAATTTGTGTTATACATGGATCACCAAGCACTGAGGTATCTGAATACTCAGTCGAAGTTGGATCAGAGACACATGAAGTGGGTGGAGCTGCTCCAGAGATATACCTTTGTGTTGCGACATAAGTCGAGCAAGTCGAACAAAGTTGCCGACGCATTGAGCAGGAGAGTTGCGCTGTTGAGCACGACGACTGTTCGGGCAACAGGGATAGAGTCGATAAAGGCGGAGTATGAGACCGACGAAGATTTTGCGAAGGCGTGGAAGGCTTGTTGTGAGCCTTGGAGCATCGACAGAACTCCATATTTGAGTTACTTCATTCAGGAAGGTTATTTGTTCAAGGGACGTCAGTTGTGTATTCCCAGAGGATTAGTGAGAGAGAACCTAATCCGAGAATTTCATAATGGCGGGTTAGCAGGACACTTTGGGATCGACAAGACCAAGCATTGGTTGACGAGAAGTATTTTTGGCCAAGGATGTCGACAGATGTTGGAAGATGGGTTAGACAATGTCAAATTTGCCAGTTGGCAAAGGGAAGGAGTTAGAACACGGGGTTGTATACACCATTTCCAGTACCAGAGAACCCGTGGGAGCATCTTAGCATGGATTTTGTGTTAGGATTACCAAGGACTCAACAGGGGAACGACTCAATATTTGTTGTAGTCGATAGATTTTCGAAGATGGCACATTTCATATCATGTAAGAAGACAAGTGATGCCACAGGAATTGCTGTGTTATTCTTTAAGGAAATAGTCAGGCTGCATGGGTTGCCAAAGAGTATCACGTTGGATTGAGATATGAAGTTCATGGGGCATTTCTGGAGAACCCTATGGAAGAAACTCGACGCGAAGTTAGATTTTAGCTAGGCACAACATCCGCAGACGGATGGACAAACCGAGGTTGTAAACAGAAGTTTGGGAAACCTTCTGAGATGTTTAGCAGCCGACAGACCCAAGCAGTGGGAAAATGTGTTGGCACAGGCGGAGTTTGCATATAACAATTCTGTGAATCGATCGACAAGATTGAGCCCATTCCAGATTGTTCAAGGGAGGAGTCCACATGTTGTGGCAGATTTGGTCGAATTGCCGACAGAAACCAGGAAGAGTGCGGATGCAGAATCGTTCGCAGAGCATATGCATAAAGTTCATGAAAATGTGCGAAAGCGCATCGAGAAGAGTAATGCGGCCTACAAGTTGAGAGCCGATTGGAGGAAGAGGTTACTGTCATTCCAAGAAGGGGACTTAGTCTATGCATACTTGCGGAAGGAGCGATTTCCAACAGGAACATATAACAAGTTGAAGTTGAAAAAGATAGGACCATGCAAGATTCTGAAGAAGATTTCAGACAATGCCTATGTGTTGGAATTGCCGGAAGACTTGAACATTTCAGCAACGTTCAACGTCTCAGACCTATACAAGTTTGAAGAAGGGTCAAGCAGCAGTAAAGGGGAAGGAACCAGTATCGACTGGACAGAACAGATTCCAGACCGACACAAAGAAGGGATCGCAGAAGTAATCGACGAACGCGAAGTGGGGCGTACCCGTCGATCGCGCATGAAGGAATACTTGGTGCGATGGACAAATGATGAGTTGCAGGAAGCGACATGGATTTCCAAAGAAGAGTTCAGGAGACTGACGGAGCAGTCGAATTCTTTTCCACCTGGGGAGTCTGATGTAGGAGCATCGGGACCTAGGCAAATCAGTCGAAGTTGATCGACCGAAGGGAGCTGACCAGCGGGGGTGCCGACGACCACTGGTGCGGAGAGTAGGTTGACTTGTCGAAGTCAACAAGTCAAGCAGAAGCAGTCGGGGTGCGGCCGACTGAAGAGACAACAGATGTCGCGAGAGGTCGAGGATCGACAGGAGATAGTCGACAGATGACGAGCGATGTAAGAGGTTGGGTAGTCGACAAGTGGTTGAACTACGACACGACAGGGTTGGCGAAGCCAAGTGTAATGGGGAAAGGAATGAACCGACAGGACAGTCGAGATGTGATTGACTGCTGTAGCAGGGTCGGAAGGACAGAAAAGTCAAGGGACTGTACTAGTAGCCTTTCGGGGTTGCTGAGGAAGTTATTACAGTTATTGCGAGTTGGTGAAGGATGTGATAGAGGACGTCATGGACTGAGGCTGTGCAACACGGCTAGAAGCTGACAGTGCAGGTTCGTAGGATTTGGCAGGATCTGCGAATGGAAGGGAACGCGTATCTCGGGATTTGCAATAGTCTTGGGAACAGCACCCGCAAAGTATAAGAAGAGGAAAAGACCTTCATTCTAGGGGGGGAAGGATGGCAAACAGTGAGCCGAGAGCAGAGCGCAGAGAGCAGAGAGAGTTGTGAAGAGTCATGCCAGCCAAGTGCAGAGTGTTGAGATCGAACCATAGCTTAGAGTTCCGTGGCGAACCAGGAGAGGGTGAGGTCGACACATAGGGAGAACACACCACAGTTACTTCTAAGTTGTAACGGCTGAGGCCGATTCTAGTTAGTTATTTGCTTACAGTTATTTTATATTGTAACCAATTTCAGAGAAGTAATATTAGCCAATCCAGGCATCTTGTTCTACACCTTGTTTGTGTGAGAATTGTGGTTTGTGTCGTGTGTATTGTTAAGCAAGAAAGTATCCTGTAGGGTGACTTGCGTCAGATATGGTACTGCAGACTAAATTAATTGCAAACAAAACTCAATGCCAGATTTAATCGTAAACTGTGCTAGTTGGATAGTCATTGTATTCCAGTTTCACCTCGTGGGTTTCCAATGAAACATGGGATCAATGGATCGATTTATCACAGGATTCATAACCGCAAGGATTTCTACATTAGATATACTTGTTTAATCCATTAACTGCATTTATTTACCAACATATTTATAAAAACAAAAAAATATATGGGCTGCCTGTAATTCTACAAATTCCGTAGCAATCTATTTCTTTGAGCTGATCTATAATATTAGTAAAAAGATATAGCTTGCAAGTTAAAAAGTAGATCTATGAATGAAATTTTCTGTTTCCTTCACGTGCAAGTCTAGATTTGTCTACCTAGTTATGACTTCTTCTAAGGTCGTGACACAGTTTCACATTCATATTGCTTCAAGCATTTACAACTAAATCATGCGGATCTACATTACAGGTTTAATCACTGCGCTTTCCTCCACAAGGAAGATAAACTCACTTTTTCTAGCAAAGGATATAGGTTTGGGTGCTGTTGGACACACCGAGTACACTGAGAGGGGGGGTGAAGAGTGTGTATAGCTTTTTATTACTTTTTCAACTTTAACAATCATCGGCAGCTTATTCAATACATCATTCATTAATGCATTATCACATTATCATTATATCATCAACATTATTAACAATTACAGCTCATCATATCTTCATCACATAGGAAGCATAGCAAAAACACAGTACACAAGATTTTTACGTGGAAACCCAAGTCATGGGGGAAAAACCATGGAAGCCTTTATAATAATAATTTACCAGCAACAACTGGAAGGAGGCTACAACCCCCTGGTTTACAGACTACAACCTGAAGGAAGCCTTAGCTCCCTAAATTTCCTTGCCCCGTCCTACCACCCTGATATGAAGATAGATACTGAACTACTGAACCACAAACTGCATTGATCCTGTGGACCTGCTATCCAACACCTGTACAACACTGCACAACCACTGTCACTGCTCATCAACTGACCACTGCTCATCACAACTGTGCCACACTGTTCATCAACCTGTACAATCAATCTGTCCAATCTAGCTGTACCAATCAATCTGTACCAATCAATCTGTCTGCATAAATCAATCTGTTGTTCACATTATTCGAATCAGTAAATCTAAGTTCAACCAATTGTATACTCAGCCAATCTGAGTCACACCAACTGCACATAAGGCAACCTATGCCAAACCTGTACCAAGCTGCTTGTGTACCTGTGCCAAATTAATCATATACCTGTGTCCATTACTGAGCACACACACTACTGAGCATATTACTGTGTAACATCTCTAGCACATCACTATGTAATATTTATAGCTCATCACTGTGTAAACATCATATCACTGTGTAATCAAGCTGAGCATACATGTAGGCATCATCAAACATCACTGTATATGTGTCACTGCTATATAAATTACTGTGTACTACCGAGTCATCATTGTACATATCATAACACTGTATAAAACACTGAGCATAGGTACTATCAGTGTGTATACAAGCTGAGCATTGTATAATTTATCCTTGAACATGTACATCATAAGTAACCACCTAACATATCAATGTATGTTCATTGGTTCACTGTGTACTATCATCACCGAGAATATATGTTTTACTGTGCATTTCAGTGATTATATGTCTCTGCGTAGACTAAGCATACATACTGTGTAAACTGAGCATACCACCGTGTACTAAGAATATATATCATCACTGTTTAAATATATCATCACTGTGTATACTATTAGCATTTGTACATTTCTGTGTGTGCTACTAATTTATTGAGTAAACTAAGTCATCACTGAGTGTATATCATGCATCTATAAGTGCATGTATCACTGTGTAAAATATCATCACTATGTAAACATCATAGGTGTAGGCATTGTGTAATTACTAGTCATAGGTGTATCACTGAAAATTTCTCTATGTATACCTGAGAATAGGAGACAGTCCGAAATTTGCAGTAGACAGCCTGAAATAAATACTGAAGCAGCCCAAACATGCATACATCACTGAAGGAGACAGTCTGAATATATTACTGAAAAGAGACAGCCCGGATTTTGAAGAGACAGTCCGAATTTGCAGAACTGAGGCAGTCCGAAATCAGAGAGGAAATATGCCTGAAAATTTCAGATGTATGTCCCTGTTTTACCATAGTAACGCAAAAATTGCAGAGGTCGAAGTTCAGAGCTTAGTGCATCCTTTTTTTGTGTTTTTGAATGAGTGTAGACATGCATATAAATACAGGTCGTGGAGGGAGAGTTAATAAGCCGACCGACCTATCTTATAGTCTATTTTTGAATTTATTATTTTTAAACCTTACTGGGCCGATTTGTCATTATAATTAAAAATTTGATTTTATAATAAACTTTAGTTTGAATTTCTTGAATGAGCCGACTTGTCAATTGATTAATTAGTTAGAAATTAATTAGGTCTTATTCTTTGGTAGACCATCCCTTCAATAGGGATCGAGAGCTTTATCACAATGATTTATATTTTTTCTTTTTTGCACAAAGTCAAACTACTATTAATCAAAGTGCTACATCAAAGCACCAAGAACTGCACCAAGTCTTCATACGTGTACCATATGCAAGAGCATCACACGTTTTGTGGGATTAAGGACCAAGAAATTCATCATCAAGTTTATCACGTCTACTTTGCTTGTGGGCTTCATCATCATCTTGTAGGAGGGCTACACAACCATCGATAGATGCAAGGTCTTCATCATGACCATTGGCTCCATACATTTAAGGGCTTGTACATGGGCTTAAGCAATATGTCAATGGCTTCATAGCCACACAACCCCAAGATAAGGGTACATTATTACTAGGCAACATATATTTATGCAACTATGAGGGCTTCAATGCCATGAGAGTACTCATGGTTCCATGTGAGCGCAAACAGGTGGGCTTACAAGTCAAAGCTTTTCAAGGACGTCATTATCATCATCGTGGCAAGAGGACTCCAAACTCCACTAGGTCATCCATGCAAGAAGGCTGCTTCAAGGGCATTATGGGCTTCTTCACATGACTATCAAGTGCAAGTACTTCAACTTCTCATCAAGGTCAAGGACATCGTCAAGGACCACTATGTGTGAGTCTCGGATATCATTATCAACAATATGGACCAAGCTACATCATGTAAGGGCACAAGTCAACTGTGTGAGAGCTCCAAAGACCAAACTACCACAACATCCATCCAACAACCAATCAAGAGACCACAACAAGTACAAGTGGACACAGAGACCATCAATCAAAAGACAACCAGGAGCAAGGATACAACAATGGACTCAATGGGACCAAGATACAACTTAGGGGCACTTGAACAAGTTAATGGTAGCCATGGATTTTGCCATTGTCCCAAGGCCTCCAGGGGCTTCAAGCTTGGACTTGGACAAAGTCAAAAGGTCTCCTCTGACACAGACAACCACAAACAAAACACTAACCCTCAGGGGCTCCATAAGGGGCACCAAGACTCAACAGTTGCAATCAATGACCAGGTACTGTTGGCATCAATGACAACTTAATCAACAGGTGCAACATTTATTCCATACCCTTTAAGTGATACTATAGATTCATATTTAATATTAACTTCAACGCCGTGCAACTATGGGATAGATCTATATTCCAGTTTCATTCAACACACTTTAGAAAGGTAATACAATTTATTTTCGACTTATATTCAACGTTTTATAAGCAAGGACACAGATCTTGGACAGGAGATTTATTTAACACCTTCCAAGCAATAATGTTGGTTTAAATAGAGATCCACAACACTAGTCACTCCTTGGACCCTATTGATAGTCGAATTAGGTCTTTTAGTGCCTTAAGGCCTGTCAACAGATTTACATTAATGGACCCTCCTGATCGATTTCCCTTGGGGATCATCCTGCACATTTCTTAATAAAAAATAGATTCATGTTGGGGGTTTAGTTAGCGCCATCAACTACTGGGATGGATCTATGCATAGAGTTGGGTGCAAGTTAAATGAATTTCAAGAGTTAACTGTCAACAACTGTGCTCCTTCACATGGGGCTATTTCGGGTTGCTATCGAGGGTACCCATTTAACCCCTCTGATTTCCATATTCGACCCCCACTCGATCCCTTACAAGGAATATGTTAAGCATGTATGGATCATGATTAGTCTATAATTGAATTGATTCCTGGGAGTAATTTTAGTTAGATCTATAAACTTTTTTAATCATAGCCCCATTGCTGCTATTTTATATGTTTCGTAGCAGGCCAACTTATACATTTATTCCTATGCCAATAATGCATATTAATCCTTTCAACAGTAGCTCCTTGATTCAGATCTGTCCTGAGAAAGAATACTCATTCTTAACTTTAAAAATTGTAATATTATAAAATAATTAGGCGGCTAATAGTACATCTGGGTTTGTGGCAACATTTACGGGACCTTGGTCTAGATCTATCCTACCTCAACCATTTGATTAAGCAATCAAATAGCCAATCTGCATTGCGATATGAACAGGAGAGTCCAAATCTAGAGGAAGATTTTGTTTAATAGGAATTGAGTATTGACAGATTTACGCATGATACTTTTTTTTTACACAAGGTTCTACTGCTCAAACATTCAAGAACTTCAGGCATATAATTGAAAACTTAGATCTATTTTACAAACTTTATAAGTTTCTTATACGCAGATTATAATCCACGATCTACTCCACAGTTCTGCAAGAATTTTCCTATGCATCGGTTCAGTTTTTAAGATCTATCTTTCAGACTTTAAGGAACAATCATAACCAATCTTCATTCAAGAGCTATAATTCAACTACAAAAATTCATATATAAATAAACCATATTGGAGATCTAGCATTTCGAGACTATATGTATGTAAACTTAAACACAACAATTTCTTTTGAATCCAGGACAATTCTAGACCAGACATGATGAAAACAATGACGAGCCCCAAGCCCAAGCATTTGAACCACACTCTGATACCAAATGTAGAACCTAAAATTTCTAATTAACCAATAATACATAATTTTTCAAAATACATGCCATAAGATCTGAGGGAATTAGTTACATACCTGATTAGATGACCCGGTGGTTGCCTTGATAGCTCCAATGTCTGCAACTGAAGGTGGGGGGATGACTCTCCACCCAATGAACCCCCAGCCAAAGGCTGAGGCCCCCGAGCCCCCAACAATTAACCCTATGCGAGCCCCCAACAATTAACCCTATGCCAGTGCTTGCTTGTTCTCTTTCCTCTTATTGTTAGCCTCCTTCTTCTCCTACTCTCCCCAAAACTCTCAGTCCAAAAAGCCAAGAAAAGACCCCTCTCTCTTCTTGTCTTCCCCCTTTTATTCCCCCCTTCTCTCTTTTTCTTAATTTCTTGCTTAATTTCTATCATTATGCAAAAATTTGCTTTTCGTTACTTCCTTTTCATGTTTCTTTTTATTATTTTACATTATATTATATTATATTAAATATTCCATATATTCATATATGAGGGTTGTTAGAATTTGCATTTTTGAAACTTGAGAGCTCTTGAGCTTTGGCTTTCTCTTGGACGAAACCCTAATGGAGAGTAGTTTTGGTGGTGAAACAAACCCACCCTAGCTATCGTGGAGAAGGATCACTCAAATTCTTCATTGCATTTCACTGTTGTGGTCGTAACAAAGGGATTCAGGCACATCTGAAGATTTCATTAGTTTTTGGGGCAGATAGTGAGAAAGGGTGCACTTGCTAGGAGTCTGCTACCTTGTTATTGTGGGGGCGAGTTACCCATTGTCATATGAAGAAAGACACAACCATTTGTTGGAGAAATCATGGAGGGTTCAAGTTCAGAATTGAAGATTGAAGAGGGTGCACTTTGGCTTAGTTTTCCTGCCAATTTGAGGGAGGGCACATTTTCTACTGCTAAATTGTGAAGGAGGGTGTACCCTGTTAAGTTTATATGCTGCAATAACTTAGATTCCTACTTCATTAACATTTAATACATTTTCACAATAACAGCATAAAGAGGATCTCTGAAAGACACACAATCACAAGGTACACAACAATTTATCCTAGGAAACCCTCAAGGGGAAGAAAACCCAGCGAGAACTTCCTCAATATAGATTACCAAAGTACAATGCCCAAAGAAATAAGTCTCATAAGAAAGAGAGACAAAACCCAAATTCTAGAGCCAAGAACAGTCCTCCTCCTCCTTCGCAATCCTTCCTCTTCCTCTCTTGCGCAATGCTTGAGTGAGTGAATGGTACAAATGAGAGGAATACACTCTCTATTTATACTTTACTTTTCACTTGAATTTTAACCTAACTAGGTCGGCCTCACTAACTTGATTGGGTCGACCTCTCTAGGGAAACTCAAAACCATATTTATATTACATTCTTTTGGGTACTAATGACCCGACTTACAATGGAGGTTTTACCTCATGACTTTTACATGACCTTTTACATTAAAGACACCTCCCGAAGGAGGAATAATACAAGTAGAAAATTCTTTGAAGTTACATTATTTCAACACTCCCCCTTAACAAGAAGGGTATTCTACTGACAACAACAACAACAGGTGTGGCTCTACACAACATCATCGGAAGGAGGTAGGAGGAGGTATCATCAGCAACATCATCTGGAACATTGGTTGGTACATCTATAAATCATTGGAATTTCTTCAACAACATCAATATCAGCATCTGGAACAGCTTGCCGTAACATCATCAACATCTGCAGCACAGAGCTGGAACATCATCATCTGCAGCACGAAGCTGGAACATCATCATCTGCAGCACAAAGATGAAGTATCATCATTTGCAGCACATCAGTATAAGAACTGATACATCAACAACAACGACAACACGAGGTTGGCTCATCAACACAAAGCCAGAATAATATCATCATCAACAACTACATCATCTCTCGCAACAGGTGCATCAACAACCAATATGATCCTTCCTCTTGGAATTTCGGGATCAAGTTCAACACGGGGTGATCCTTCTTTTTGGAATTACGGGATCATGGACAATCCTTCCTTTCGGAATTACGGGATTCAGTCCAACAACATTGGTGATCCTTCTTTTCAGAATTACGGGATCATGGACAATCCTTCCTTTCGAAATTACGGGATTCAGTACAACAACATTGGTGATCCTTCCTTTCGGAATTACGGTATCATGGACAATCCTTCCTTTTGGAATTACGAGATTCAGTCCAACAACATTGGTGATCCTTCCTTTCGGAATTACGGGATCATGGACAATCCTTCCTTTCAGAATTACGAGATTTAGTCCAACAACACCGGTGATCCTTCCTTTCGGAATTACAAGATCATGGACAATCCTTCCTTTCAAAATTATGGGATTTAGTCCAACAACATCTGTGGTCCTCAGACAATCCTTCCTGTCGGAATTACAGGATCCAATCCTACATAGACGATCCTTCCTGTCGGAATTATGGGACCTAGCCTTTATGGAGATACAACCACTGATCACAACACACAGGCACTCGGTCGATCCTTCCTTTCGGAATTACGGGATCATTGTCCACCACTCACATCTTAGACAATCCTTCCTTTCGGAATTACGGGATTCAGTCTAAGGATGATCAATCTCATAGTATCATCAACACTACTCCCCCTTTCAAGGGAAGTACTTACGGACTACACCAAGCTTGTCACGGAAGTGCTTAAACTTCACACAAGACAGAGGCTTAGTCAACACATCTGCAACTTGCTCATCTGTGCTCACATATTGGAGCTTTACAACTCCCTTCTACACCATATCTCGAATGTAGAAATATCGGATTTCTATGTGCTTTGACTTATCATGGAATACGGGGTTCTCTGTCATCTTCATACAACTCTGGTATCCAACTTCAGATCGAATAGACCTGATAACAGCTTCCGAATCCATATGGCTTCACAACTGGCGGAACAAGCTGCAATATATTTCGCTTCTGCAGTGCTGAGAGCAACACTGGACTGCTTCCTTCTTAGCCATGAGATCATGGCTGACCCCAGATTGAAACACCCACCTGAAGTGCTCTTTCTGTCTGAGACACTTCCTACCCAATCTGAATCTGTATAGCCATATAGTTTGAAGTCATGATCTCTAGTATAACTGAGACCATAGTCTATCGTACCTTTTAGGTACCTCATCACATGCTTTGCAGCTACAAGGTGAACACGTCTGGGCTCAACCAAATACTGACTCAAGGTGTTCACAGCAAAGCATATATCTGGCCTGCTATTCGTCAGATACATCAATGACCCAATAATTTATTTGTATAGTGTTACATCCACTAACTTTGACGAAGCATCAGTTAGCAACTTCAAATTTGTATCCATGGGTGTGGCCATGGCTTTACGTTCCAACATATCAAATCTTTTCAAGATTTCTACTGCATACTTCCCTTGGTTAAGGAGGATTCCTTCTTGGCTCTACCATACTTCAAGACCTAGAAAATAATGCATCAAGCCAAGGTCTTTCATCTCAAATTCTGCAGTGAGCTTCTTCTTACACTCTGAGATTTGTTTCTCATTACCTGTCAGGAATAAGTCATGCACATATAACAATAATATGATAGGTTCATCATCCATAACCTTGAAGTAAAGGTTAGGATCAACTTTACTTTGGTAAAGCCCAAGCTCGTTAGAAAGCCATCAATTCTTCCATACCAAGCTCTTGGAGCTTGCTTCAATCCATACAAAGCCTTCTTTAATTTGCAGACATGCGTCTTTCTGTCTTCAACTTCAAATTCTTGTGGTTGTTCTATGTACACTTCTTCTTCAATGACACCATTTAGGAAAGCTGTTTTCACATCCATCTGGTGTAGCTTCCACTTCATCGTGGCTGCAAGTGCCATGATGGTTCTAATGGAATCGTACCTTGCTACGAGAGCAAATGTCTCTTCATAATCGATTCCTTCCTTTTGAGAGAATCCTCGAGCCACAAATCTAGCTTTGTATTTTTCAATACTTCCATCAGTTGCATGTTTTATCTTGTATATCCATTTGAAAGATACCACACTTTTACCTTCAGGTTTTGAAACTACATCCCATACATCATTCTTTATTATGGATTGGTATTCTTCCGACATAGCTTCTACCCATTCTTTCTTTTGAACGACTTCTTCAAAACAAGTAGGCTCTTTGTCTACAAGGTCACACATCAAAGCCACATATCTGGAGAATGGCTTTGGCTTCTTGCTTTGCCTTGAGTAGCCTTCTGCAGCACCATACTTTTCTGCATCTTGAATAATTTCAGGAGCCCAAGCTGGCTTTCTCTTGTGAGAGATAGTCAAGTGTGGAGGTTAGTGGGATTCCAACTTATCATGGTCTTCTGGAGTCTCGTCATCAGGAGTGGGTGCAACTTCTTTCATAGGTTCTGTAACTCTAGGGGCTACATCTTCTTCATATACTTCTTCAAGATGGCACTTTCTAGACTTCTTGAGAGCTGCATCTTCATCAAAGTTTACATCCCTGCTGTAATGTCCCCATTCAAATAAGTGCATAGTAAGACAATCCCATCAATCCTACTAGTTTCCTAGGTTGGATGGGCACATGTGGGATGGTAATAAGGAAACTAATAAATGATATTTAGACATTATAAGGGTTCAAGAATTTAATAAATATGATGAATAAATAAATTCAAGAGAAATTCTAGGTTGCAAGTGGTTTTGGAGACATATGGAGGTGATGGGACCCACACTAGCTTGATTTTTCAATGACACATGGCAGCTCTCTCTTGCCAATTCGAATTCATGGGAAGGTGAACACTCTTGGGTGAGTTGGTAAGTCATAACACATGGCATTGAGCATATTAGGTCGAAATGGGAAGGAATAGTAACCTCCATGGGAGAGGAAGAGTCAAATTGGAGACTAGTGGACACATGAGCTAGATTCCCTAGTTTTATGACAACAATAATGAAGCATCTATGACATTTTATGACAAAATTCAGACCTGACTTCTTACACCTGACCATTATGACATGTCAGCCCCAAAAATAGGCTCAAGAAGGCGCTCATGGAGTTGGAGGAATCTAAAGAGACTCAAATTCGAATTTGGGAGAAGATGGAAGGTTGGAACTAGGAGACAAGTGGCAAATGAGGAATATTTTCTAAATGAAAAATTATTGAATCTATTGAGAGGATTTCGACCCCTTGAAGGCTAATGTTGGTTATAAAATGTAGAAATCAAGTATGAGAATGGCTTTTGATGATTTGAGAAAAATTGCATTTGTGAAGAGAGAGCTAGTGGATGACTAGTTTCTTGCCTTAGCCAATTTCGAGGGTGAAAGATTCCCATCCAAGTTGGTGTTTGGAGAGGCCACTCAGGTCTTTCATGGTGCTTTAATGGAGTTTGTATTTGCAGGTAGCAGCTACAGGAAGTTTCATGGTTTGGTTTAGTGCAGCACTTTCTCTCCACCGTTTCCAGTTTTGAAGGCATATTCGTGCTCCTTGAGGGAGGGCGTTTTTGGTGAGCTATTGTACTCTTTGGGGGAGCTTCTAATGCCCCATTTCTTTTGTAATATGAAGTAAATACTCTGTTCTTCATCTCCAAAAAGTTTCAGGTCGAAATTCCAAGTAGAAATGTATAAATCTCATTTTTAATGGACGAACAATGCCATTTCCCCACTACCTTGTTGTGAGCCAATGTATTGATGATGATTTCGAATGTATGGATGATTCTCTGATATATTTGTGATAAATATATTGCCATGGATGTCTTCTACAAGTTTCATGTACTGTACTTGAGCATTTGAAGCATTTTTACTCAGTTTAGTTGTATTGGGAGGTGAAATAGTGCCATTTCCCCAAGGGTCGAATTGGGGGTTTTTGCTGTTGAATGTGAGAGAGTTAGAACAGTATTAAAAATCAATTAATGGTGCATATGAGACCTTAATCACATACTTAACACATTATATACCTCTGTTCATAAATTTGTGGGAGTTTGGAGGCATTTGGAAGGCCATTTGCAGTGTTACCCGAGGGGGATTTGATGCACAAATTACTAGTCAAAATTACATATATTGATCAGAATACAAATCAAGTTTGCAGCAGTATTTGGAGGGCCATAAAACATCCCTGAACCTTATATTCAAGTCTAAATACCATTCATACACTCCTACAGAAGATTTGGGAGCATTTGGGTTGATTTGGAGGTCAAAACAGTAAAACTAGTCAAAGGTCGAAATTGGGAAAAAAAAGTGGAAAATTGGGCATTTTAATAAAATTTGAAAAATGGATATTACAAGTGGTATCAGAGCATGGTCTTGGCACCTGATGGTATTAACAAGAAGCCAAACAAATAAAACACCACCCTTTGAATCTGTAGTTGAAGAAGTTTTGGTTGAAGAAGAGATAGTAGCAGAAAAAGAGTTCTTTTCTAAAACAATGGGTAGAGAGGAGGAGGAAAAATTAAGACACAAGGAGGAATTTATTGAAGCCTTAAAACCATGTTTTGAAGGACTTACCATGGTTATGCTAGATATGAATAAACAAATGATGAAAGGTTTCGAATTGTTGGGTAGCCAACTTTCAGGCAAAGGGATGATAGGAGATAATAGTGGTTCACACTCAGGGGAAAAGATGAAAGGGAATGAGCATATTTTCTCAAGTACAGGACCTCATAATAGACCTGATGAATTTCAAAGCACACAAAGGCATACTGCACCTAAATTTCTCACACCCAAAGAAGAACCCAATCTTGAATTGGATTACAAGAAACTAGTAAATGATTGGAATGATTTGAATGAAGAGTGTAAAAGAGGTGTACCACTCAGTGACTACATTGATGCTATGCAAAAGATTAAAATGAAGGGAGACAATAGGAGTCCATTCCAAAACAAAGAATTGAATAGTGCTATTGGAAAAATGTCACTTCCTACTTTTGATGGTTCTTCTCAAAATTCTGCTAACACTTGGGTGCAAAAATTGGATGTATATTTTCAGCTGAATCCTATGTTGAAAGATGATGCATTAAAAATGGCCATTTTGCATTTGGAAGGAGATGCCAATGAATGGTGGTTTCATGGGCTGAAAACCTTGGGTCATAATCAGGTTAAAACATATGGAGAATTTGTTGACAGGGTACTAGAAAGATTTGAACAAAAAGATCCAGAATTGCCTTTCAAAGAACTAGCTCAATTGAAGCAAACTGGGTCCCCTACCGAATATATGTTGGACTTTCAAAAATTATCAGTCAAGGTGGCTGATGTATCTATGGGAAGATTAGTATTGCTGTTCACTGAAGGTTTGGCTGAACCCTTAAGAGGTTTGGTCAAAGCCCACAAGCCAACTACATTAAAAGATGCAATGAGCTTGACTAGGGATCTCCAAAATGTGCTTCCTAGAACGAGATTTCCTCCTAAGCCTAGCTATAAATTTGAAAAGAAACCTTGGCAAAGGGATGGATATGATAAGAAACCTTGGCAAAGAGAGTCATTTGAGAGGAATAAAAAAGAGGGACTAAACAGGGATGAACTTAGAAAAAAGAAACTATGCTTCACATGCTTCCAACCATGGACACCGGGGCACAAATGTACCAAAGGAAAGGCTCAATACATAGAAGTATTTTCTGATAATGAGGGGTATGATGGGGGCATGGATGAAGATGGACATATTTCAGATCAAGAAGAGGCATATGAGACAGCAGTAGAAGAGGAAAGACAAGAAGAAAATCATCCTTCACCGGACAAAGCAAGAATGGCAGTGCTTTCAGCAGTACCTCGCTATCATACTATCCGATGCAAAGGTGTGGTACAAGGACAAAGAACTTCAGTTTTGGTAGATGGAGGAGCCACTCATAACTTCATTGATGCAGAGATGGTAGAGAAAAGAAAGATACCTATTGAACCATTTGATGGCTTCACAGTTGTCATTCCCGGTCACAACACAATGCAATGCAAAACATGGGTTCCAAAGCTGCAAGTCACCGTAGGTAACTATACTTTTGTTGATAGTTTTTATGTGGTTGATGTTGCTGATACTAATGTGGTTTTGGGAGTGCAATGGTTGTATTCAATAGGAGAGCATACAGTAAATTATCAAATTCCCGAAATGAAATTCCAAGATTCAAAAGGAGTACAAAGAGTTGTGAGAGGGCAACACACTTATCCAAATCAAGTAGTGACTTGCAATAGCATGAGATCTATATTGAGGCATGGGGATATAGAATGGGCTGCTGAATGTCATATTACATCTCCCAAGCCAACTATAAATATTGTCAAACACCCAAAGGAGATAGATAGACTTTTGCAAAAATATGAAAAGGTTTTTAGAGACCTTCCACATGGTAGGCCACCAGATAGGGGGGTTGAGCACAGTATTGTTTTGGAGGAGGGTACTTCACCCATTCAAATACCACCTTATAGACATCCTAAAAGGTTTAGAGATGAGATTGAAAAAGCTATCCAAGAACTCCTAGAGTTGGGGCTCATTAGACCAAGCTCTAGCCCTTATGCTTCTTCAGTAGTGCTAGTGAAGAAAAAAGATGGAACATTGAGAATGTGCATAGATTTCAGAGCCTTGAACAAAAAGACTATCAATAATAGGTATCCTATTCCTAGGATTGATGAGCTCATGGATGAGCTACATGGGACCAAATACTTCTCAAAAATTGACCTTAGATCAGGGTATCACCAAATTCGAATGAAAGATGAAGATGTGCAAAAGACCGCTTTTCGATGTCATTTTGGCCACTTTGAATTTCTTGTCATGCCTTTTGGGTTAACTAATGCTCCAGCCACCTTTCAAGCATGTATGAATAGGATATTTTGCAAGCAACTAAGAAGGTTTGTTTTGGTTTTCTTTGACGATATTCTCATTTACAGTAAAACATGGGAAGAGCATTTGCAACAGTTAGAGATTGTGTTGAAAATCTTGCAAGAAGAGTCCTTATTTGCTAAATTATCAAAATGTGAGTTTGGGATGAAAGAACTACTGTATCTTGGGCACATTATTGGGCAAGAAGGACTGAAGGTACACATGGAAAAAATCAGGGCTATCTTGGAATGGCCATCACCAAAAAATATTACTGAATTGAGAGGCTTTATTGGCATATGCACCTACTACAGAAAATTTGTGAAACGGTTCTCCAAGTTGACTTCTCCACTCACTGATTTGACTAAGAAGGATGCTTTCAAGTGGGATGAAGAGGCTGAAAAAGCATTCCAAAAAATGAAAGAGGTAATGAGTAGTTGTCCCATACTTGCACTTCCTGATTTTACTAAACCTTTTGTTGTGGAATGTGATGCTTCAGGTGGAGGAATAGGGGCTGTCCTAAAGCAAGGCCAACACCCCATAGCCTTTGAGAGCAGAAAGTTGCAGCCTCATGAAAAACTTTACTCCATCTATGATAAAGAAATGCTGGCCATTATGCATGCATTGGCCAAATTCAGACAATACTTGGTGGGCAGCAAGTTTGTGGTGAAAACTGACCATAATAGTCTAAGACACTTTCTCACCCAAAAGGATCTAAATGAAAGGCAACAAAAGTGGGTAAGCAAGATTCAAGCTTATGATTTTGATATTGAATATGTCAAAGGAAAGAATAATATAGTTGCAGATGCTTTGTCAAGAAGGCCTTCCTTTTCTCTCATGGATATTGCCAAGGATTGGAAAAACATGCTACTAGTTGAATATGCCAAAGACAAATTTGCTTGTGATGTGTTGGATGGAATCAAAGGGGATGATAATTATAGGATTTTGAATGGGCTGATATATTATAAGGGAAGAATTTATTTAGTTCATAACTCCAAGCTCAAGTACCGAATTTTGCAAGAAGCACATGATTCCCCACTAGCGGGCCATCTGGGGATCTTCAAAACTTATAGACAGTTGAGGCAAAGATTTTTTTGGAAGGGGATGAAGGAAGATGTTCAGAAGTATGTGAATGAATGTAAAGCATGTCAACAAAACAAATCAGAACTTACATGTCCAGCCGGCCTATTACAACCATTGCCCATTCCGGAGCAAAAATGGGACAGTATTTCCATGGATTTCATCACCGGATTGCCTAAATCCTTAGGTAAGGATTGCATCTATGTGGTAGTTGATAGGTTGACAAAATTTGCTCATTTCTTTGCTGTTACATCATCTTTTAGTGCTGCACAAGTGGCTGATATTTTTTTCAAAGAAATCTTCAGATTGCATGGGCTCCCCAAGAGCATTGTCAGTGATAGAGATAGTAGATTCATGGGTGCTTTTTGGCAAGAACTTTTTAGATTGGTAGGCACTCAATTGACTCCAAGTACCAGCTATCATCCACAAACTGATGGACAAACAGAGAGGGTAAACCAATGGTTGGAAGGATACCTAAGAAACTATGTGGGAGGGCAGCAAAAAGCATGGGCAAAATGGCTACACTTGGGTGAGTTTTGCTACAACACCACTTATCATATGTCAATAGGAATGTCTCCTTTCAAAGCATTATATGGTTATGATGCACTTACATTTGCTGATATTATATTTGGTGATAGTAGAGCCCCAAAGGCTAAAGATTGGGTGGAAGAGAGCCAAGAAATTTTAAAGCTCTTGAAAGACAATTTGCAGGTTGCTCAAAATCAACAAAAACAATATGCTGATAGACATAGAGAAGAGAGAACCTTTCAAGTCAATGATTTAGTATATTTAAGGTTGCAGCCCTATAAACAAACATCTCTAAAAAAGAATGGAGCAGAAAAATTAAAACCAAGGTACTATGGGCCATACAAGGTAGTGCGGAAGGTTGGAGAAGTAGCATATGAACTAGAACTTCCGGAAGGGAGTAAAATCCACAATGTATTTCATGTTTCTTGTCTTAAGAAAGTTCTTGGTCAGAAAATCATCACTTCAGAAATACTTCCTCCTTTGGATGATGAAGGTCAGCTCACACTTGTTCCGGAAAAGATTTTGAAGACACGGGAAAGAAGGTTGAGGAGTAGAATCATCAAAGAATATTTAGTGCAATGGAAGGACTTACCAAATGAAGATGCCACATGGGAAGAGGAGAAGATTTTGCAGCATCCAAATTTGAAATTGCTTGAGGACAAGCAATCTTGGGTGGGGAGGACTGTAATGTCCCCATTCAAATAAGTGCATAGTAAGACAATCCCATCAATCCTACTAGTTTCCTAGGTTGGATGGGCACATGTGGGATGGTAATAAGGAAACTAATAAATGATATTTAGACATTATAAGGGTTCAAGAATTTAATAAATATGATGAATAAATAAATTCAAGAGAAATTCTAGGTGGCAAGTGGTTTTGGAGACATATGGAGGTGATGGGACCCACACTAGCTTGATTTTTCAATGACACATGGCAACTCTCTCTTGCCAATTCGAATTCATGGGAAGGTGAACACTCTTGGGTGAGTTGGTAAGTCATAACACATGGCATTGAGCATATTAGGTCGAAATGGGAAGGAATAGTAACCTCCATGGGAGAGGAAGAGTCAAATTGGAGACTAGTGGACACATGAGCTAGATTCCCTAGTTTTATGACAACAATAATGAAGCATCTATGACATTTTATGACAAAATTCAGACCTGACTTCTTACACCTGACCATTATGACATGTCAGCCCCAAAAATAGGCTCAAGAAGGCGCTCATGGAGTTGGAGGAATCTAAAGAGACTCAAATTCGAATTTGGGAGAAGATGGAAGGTTGGAACTAGGAGACAAGTGGCAAATGAGGAATATTTTCTAAATGAAAAATTATTGAATCTATTGAGAGGATTTCGACCCCTTGAAGGCTAATGTTGGTTATAAAATGTAGAAATCAAGTATGAGAATGGCTTTTGATGATTTGAGAAAAATTGCATTTGTGAAGAGAGAGCTAGTGGATGACTAGTTTCTTGCCTTAGCCAATTTCGAGGGTGAAAGATTCCCATCCAAGTTGGTGTTTGGAGAGGCCACTCAGGTCTTTCATGGTGCTTTAATGGAGTTTGTATTTGCAGGTAGCAGCTACAGGAAGTTTCATGGTTTGGTTTAGTGCAGCACTTTCTCTCCACCGTTTCCAGTTTTGAAGGCATATTCGTGCTCCTTGAGGGAGGGCGTTTTTGGTGAGCTATTGTACTCTTTGGGGGAGCTTCTAATGCCCCATTTCTTTTGTAATATGAAGTAAATACTCTGTTCTTCATCTCCAAAAAGTTTCAGGTCGAAATTCCAAGTAGAAATGTATAAATCTCATTTTTAATGGACGAACAATGCCATTTCCCCACTACCTTGTTGTGAGCCAATGTATTGATGATGATTTCGAATGTATGGATGATTCTCTGATATATTTGTGATAAATATATTGCCATGGATGTCTTCTACAAGTTTCATGTACTGTACTTGAGCATTTGAAGCATTTTTACTCAGTTTAGTTGTATTGGGAGGTGAAATAGTGCCATTTCCCCAAGGGTCGAATTGGGGGTTTTTGCTGTTGAATGTGAGAGAGTTAGAACAGTATTAAAAATCAATTAATGGTGCATATGAGACCTTAATCACATACTTAACACATTATATACCTCTGTTCATAAATTTGTGGGAGTTTGGAGGCATTTGGAAGGCCATTTGCAGTGTTACCCGAGGGGGATTTGATGCACAAATTACTAGTCAAAATTACATATATTGATCAGAATACAAATCAAGTTTGCAGCAGTATTTGGAGGGCCATAAAACATCCCTGAACCTTATATTCAAGTCTAAATACCATTCATACACTCCTACAGAAGATTTGGAGGTCAAAACAGTAAAACTAGTCAAAGGTCAAAATTGGGAAAAAAAAGTGGAAAATTGGGCATTTTAATAAAATTTGAAAAAGGGATATTACACCTGCTAATCTCCATGTGATGGTAACCTGGTATGTAAATTCTGAAGGCCTTGGAGACTTCACAGTATCCAACAAAGATTCCTTTCTTTCCGGAAGGATCCAACTTGGTTCTTTTCTCTTTTGGAATATGAACAAACACTGGACAACCAAATATATTGAGATGACTTACTTCTGGTTTCTTTCCTGTGAACATCTCTTCGGGGGTATTGAACCCAAGTGCACTATGGGATAATCTGTTTTGGACATATACTACTCTTCTTACTGCTTCAGCCCATAGGTGCATAGGAAGATCTTGATAATGGATCATAGTATTCACTGCTTCCATAATAGTTCGATTCTTTCTTTCAGCAACACCATTCTGTTGAGGATTCTAGGGAGTGGTAAGCTCCCTCTTAATCCCGACATCTTTGCAAAAGACTTCAAATTCTTTTGAAGTATACTCTCTTCCATTATCTGACCTAAGTGTCTTGATCTTTCTTTCTGAAAGATTATCTACCAAGGCTTTGAACTCCTTGAACTTCCAAATACTTCATCTTTTGATTTCAAAAAGTAAACGCAAGTTTTTCGAGAATGATCATCAATGGATGTGACATAATATACATACCCACTTAAAGATGTTGAAGGCATTGGACCGCATACATCCGAGTGAACAAGTTCCAATATACCTTATGTCTTGGTGTGTCTTCGGAAATGGATTCTTTATGTTCTTTCCTTTTGCACATCCTTTACATATCCCTTCATGATCAATCTTTAGATCAGGTAATCCTGTTACTACCTTGCTCACATGTGGTAAGGCTTTGTAGCTTATGTGAGCAAGCCTTCTAGGCCATAGTTCACATGGATTTGTAATATCGTGAATCAAGGTTGCTTCTGAATGACCTTTTAGTTTATATAGGCCTCCTTCTTCTGTCCCAAAACAACTGCATCTCCTATAGATTTTCCTCTAGGCCACATAAGAACTTCACCATCTATAAAGGCAACCCTAAACCCTTTCTTATCTAAAGTTGAGATAGAAAGTTGGTTCTTCTTTAGGCCTAGTACATATAGTACATCCTTCATCTTCATCGGGGTTCCTGAATCAAGCTTGTAGGTGGCTTCTCCTATTCCCTTAATAGGGTATTGATAATCATCTCCTAGTGAAACTTTCTGAGGGGAGTCCTTTTCTTCAAGGCTGGAGAGAGTCTTCTTCTGACCTGTCATGTGCTTTGAAGCACCACCATCAATTAGCCATGTGTCATTTCCAGGTGTCACAGACCTGGAGAGAGCGGAGAATAAAACATATTCTTCTTCTTCATACATTCTTGATAGGGCATCAAACATCTCCTTAGGTATTTTCTTGGAGGATACTTGAGGAATCAAGTGATCCTTGATAGAATCTGCTATGATCCTGTTGGCTCTAATCATGTCCTTGTATTTTTCTTTTGCTTCATCTTCTTCGGGTTCTGGCACAGCTTCCTTAATAAACTTCATAAGATCATTCTCTTCTAGAATGAGTCCAATTTTGTATTTCCAAGCACAAAAAATTTCTATGCCTTCCAACGGGCCATCTTATCCCGGAGAACAGAAAACGACCAAAAATTGAAATTTCTAAAAAATGAAAACTGAACTTACCAAGAGATGCGCTTGATTGAGGCGAGTATGCTGGTACAATCAGTTTCTGAAGAATCCAAGATTCAACCCCTGAAACTGGACTTGGGAAATTCTGGACTGCAGTTTTTGGTTTTCTGGTTCCAAGTCAAACTAGGGTTTGACTTTTTGGAAGATCTATCCACTGAAAATTTTTGATCTAGGTTCCAAAAGATGTGCCTAGGGGGCGCACTTCCCAATGCCACTTCCACTCAAAAATTCCTCTTCAGTAGGAAGCCCTATTTTTTCTTGTCTAGAGAAGGAGAGATGGATTTACCTTGGTGAAAGCTGCTCTTTTCAATCTAGCTCTGATACCATGTTAAGTTTATATGTTGCAATAAATTAGATTCCTACTTTATTAGCATTTAATACATTTTCACAATAACAACATAAATAGGATCTCTGAAAGACACAATCACAAGGTACACAACAATTTATCCTGGGAAACCCTCAAGGGGAAGAAAACTCAGCAAGAACTTCCTCAATATAGATTACCAAAGTACAATGCCCAAAGAAATAAGTCTCATAAGAAAGAGACAAAACCCAAATTCTAGAGCCAAGAACAGTCCTCCTCCTCCTTCGCAATCCTTCCTCTTCCTCTCTTGCGCAATGCTCGAGTGAGTGAATGGTACAAATGAGAGGAAGACACTCTCTATTTATACTTTACTTTTCACTTGACTTTTAACCTAACTAGGTCGGCCTCACTAACTTGACTGGGCCGACCTCTCTAGGGAAACTCAAAACAATATTTTTATTACATTCTTTTGGGTACTAATGACCCGACTTACAATGGAGTTTTTACCTCATGACTTTTACATGACCTTTTACATTAAAGAGATCTCCCGAAGGAGGAATAATACAAGTAGAATATTCTTCGAAGTTACATTATTTCAACATACCCCAGTTGTTGGACATATATCATTGCTAAAGGACGAGTTTGGAAGAGTGTGCCACTATAGGAGTTCACATTGTTGTGCAGAGATAGTGAGGGCACAGTTGGCCATCTCTAGAGGGCGATTTGGTGTGTGAACAATGAAACTGTTGGTAGGAGGGGACAGATTCCATAGAAGATCATCATCTTAGTATATTATCAAGTTGCCATTGATTAGCACAGCTGTTGGGCGTTCCCCAAAAATTCTGCGTTCTCATCTCACAATTTCTCAGTCATCTACAGCACTTTATACTTTGCCCTTGCGTTGGACCAAAGGTAATTTTTTGGTACTGATATTTCCTGTGCTTAGTTGCCCAGTTAGAAGTACTGTTATTTGGCATTTAATTAACTGAAATCTACAGGCGTATTACCCCTTTAAAATCTGGTGTTAAGTCTTATGTTGTACCAAATTCTGATTTGAATTGGGCATATTGAAATGTGGAATTATGTTAATTATGTAACTGCTATTTTGAGTGGATGAAAACAAAATCATTGGCCTTCAAACTAAGCTCAAATCACAAAGAACATAGTCCCAACAGTGCTCAGAAATATACAGTATCATTCAACATATACTTGCCAAGTGTTTGACAAAATCTCCAAGCACACTTCTTCAGCAGTCAGACCAAAATCAGCTTCAGTGTTCTTTTATATCCAGTATTTGAAGTGAGACCAACACGTGAGTGTTCTAGCAGCCATTCTTAAGTCAAGTCTCTCATACAGTAAGCAACGTCAGTGAACAAGAGCCAAGTGTGACAGAAGTCCATAACCATCTCACCAGATAGGTTGGAAAAATTTTGTACCCACTGGGTTAGGGATTTTACACAGAAAACGATAGCTGTATAATTTTTTTTTCTCTAAATGTCACCCTATTTGGCTACCATAGAAACAACCCCAAACATAGAAAGGGTTACAAGAAAATGAATAATAACAAGTGACTTCGGCTGGCACTGTCCTTGAATAGTGAACAGATTTGTATGTGGCATGTTACAAACATTTGCACATCCATGTCGAATCTTTTGTGCAGTCTTTTCCACTTAGTTTAAGATGTAAGGCGCTATTTATTTATTCTATTCACAACAAAAGAAATAAATGGTCTGTCATAAGATTTTATTAGTACGACCAGTATGTTAATTTATAACACAGAAAGCAGGTCCCTTTTTTTTTCTTTTCTTTTCCAGCTGGTGTTATCTAAGAGCATGCAACTTTTGGATTCTGTTTGTGCACAAAATCAATTAGCTTGGCTTACTTGCGGCCTTTTATACTTTAGCTCCTTATGTCGTTTCCAAATCTATCTTGATAGGATTGGAAGGATCGAGATGAATGTGTGCAAGTTGATGTGTAATGCAAAATGTTACACTGTGAAGCAAGGTGAACTTTGAACCTTGAATCTAAAGTTATTAGAATGAAATCAAAACATCAAAAAATTCCAGTCTGCATGAAGATTTGACCAACAAAGGGGAAACAATTGGTAAAGCATTAGTGGTATACAAAATGCATAAAATATTCAATTTTTAATAAAAATGTTATGTATTGATATACATCAATGTAAATCCAAACCATTATACACCAAATATGTAAAATTTGTTCATGTATGCCATATGTAAGGATTAATATAGCGAAATGGTGTGAATAAGGATTAATATAGCGAAATGGTGTGAACCATGATACATATGTGAGCCAACATACATAAATATTGAGGCTTTAAATGGCTACTAAAGATCAAAACAAGTAATTGTATGGCATGGCATCAAAATAATCTCCCATATTGGAATTCTCACCATCACTAAGTAACCACATAGAAGCATTTATCACACTACAATCCAGCAATTCCCCAACCCATGAGGCATAGCTGATCAAGGTTGTATTATTTTATTTCATGTAGTGGTGAACACTGAAAGAACTAGAAAAACACCCCAATTTCTACCTTCTTCATATAAGGTCCTAGGACTTTGAGACCATTACCAAACATCATGAAATGGGGGTCTTGCTTTTAACCTTTAATATTAAAATTAAGTGAATGAGAGTAAATTATAAGGTAGATATCAACATTAACTTAAATGTTAATAATAAATAATCAAACAAGAATGTTTCTTGACAGACCATACGAAGATAGAGGTGGGGCACATCTTTACCATACGAAGATAGAGTCGGGGCACATCTTTGTATAGAATCATATTAAAGTTTGGTGAGGTGGTGGTTGGTAGTTTTTCTCCCCTTTTGTTTTTGTTATTCTTTTTTTCATTTTGGGGGCCTTGGAGAAATTGATGATGGATTGGCTAACCCAGTTCAATCAGTTCGTTTATGAACAATTTAGTTTGACTTGTTCTTTCCCAAGTCGATTGGTTATTTTCTAAATTGTCCACTTTAGGCAATAACTAGAACCAATTTAGTGTTTTACTAGAATTGGATTGATTGTCAACCAAACTAGTGTAAATTGGTTGGCTTTGTTTTAGTTCTACTTGTTCTAACAACTTTGCTTGAATCCCAATAGCTTTTGGTTATGTTATCACAATCTCTATGGAGACCTCTATAGTATGATCCTATCTAAGATGACAGAGACAAACAGTCACCAAGAACGTGATACGTCAAGAAGCCTACCTCCCAAATATGTTATTGGTTGTCACTTTAGATAGGTTTCTTTTCTCTATAGGCTTCTTAGCTCACACAAGTTAAACTAGACTAGCCACGGGAGGTGTCCAAAGTTAGGCTTAAATGCCCAACCCCATTTATACTACATGATACTTTTGAAGGTTATGGCAATTTGAAAATGAAGAGTACCCTGAGGGATGCTTCCTAGACTCAATGAAAAGACTACTAAGATATGTTTTAGTGATTTGACTAGGGTTTTAGCGAGGTGATTCAAATGAAATCCAATTCAAAGAATTACTCAATGGTGAGTCAACTTAAGGAATCTAGGAAGATGGTGCTAGGGTTTGATTGATTTCCACTTGTCCCTTTGAGAAATTGATTAACACGATTTAGATTTTACACGGATGGAGAATGGAATGAGTTTAGATTGAAACCCTAACACAAAGTGATTTGCTTCACACCAAAATTGATCATTCAACATAATGAAAGCAAGACGTCAAGCATGCCGTGCAAATCAACCCAGTTTCCCCTTTGAGCGAATTAGTTTAGTGGCTAGTGCCTTTGATTCAGGATTAAATGGAATCCAAATGAAGCCTCAATGGTTAGAGATATGCCCCGAATGCAAATAAAAATTGCCCAAAAGTGTCAAATCAACCCAACCCACCAAGCATGCAATTGCAAATACTTTTCTTTTAAAGATTTGATTTTTATTTTTAATGTGACAAATGGTTTCCCCACTAGATACTCTAATAAAGTACGAGTAAATACCTAGCACCAGAGGATAGATCGAGTCCTTTCTCCTTGATCAACATCATTGAATAAACCCCCCAAAATTATCCAAACTAAATCACACTTTTTGCCCCAGTGAAGTTGCCCTGCAAAACCATAAAGAAAATTAATTAGATAGGAGAAATCAATAATTAATAATCAACTCAATAGCTTGCAATCGATTATACTAGCAAGATAGATAAAGAGAAATGGCAAGAGCAAATAAATTTTCATTCACAAGTAGTCTCCTTGTCAACATGGAAGGTCGCCTAAGTCACCCTAGTTGCCCCAAGATGCCTTGGATGAAATCACCCTTCTCCCTATGAGCACGATCGAAAATATATTTGGAAATTGAGTATTTTGGGATCTAACAATAGAAGGAGCTTGGCAAGAAAAATAAATTGATCACACCCATCCAGATACAAAGATTTACACAAGAGAAATTTTATTATTAGTTAATGGAATGAGCCAAGAGTCCCTTACAAATGAGGAACTCTCTCTCTCTTGTATAGCTAAGAGAGGAGTGAAATCTCTAACCGATCCTTATGTGGATGGTTGATATTAAAAGATACAATGAAATGATCAATGGTGGAGATTAAATCTCACTTTATTATTTTTTTACAAATTGAAAATGTCAAGCCTAGGTGAGGGGGGCAAATTACCTCCTATGCCATGATATGATGATATATACACATACATGGTACATCAAATGACATCCTAGGGGGCTCAATTCACCCATAGGGAATAATAATCCACTTTCACATCAATGTCCAACTCAAGATATAAGTTGTCAAATGAGAAAGTCACCCTTCTTATGAGAGAGGTGCCCCCCAAGGGGGAAATGAAGCACGTGAAGTTATAACATATGAAAGTGCTAAGAAAAGTGGCCAATAGTCTCTAGGGGTCATCATAACATAATCCAAGTCACCTTTTGACATTCATTAGTCCCAAGTCATACATTTCAAACCTTGGTCATCTTTTAATTTTTAATTATTTAGTTGGAAACCATAATAAATCTTTAGTTTTCCAAAATTTGGATCTTGCTTTGCCCGAAATAGAAATATGAATGCACGGATGGATCAGGAGACATAGAAAACACTAGGATCCACTACTCATATGCCCCCGACCAATATGCCATGATGTCTCTAAAGCAAACTCCAAGTATTTTAATAAAAACATTCTTAATTATTTTCTGCAACCTTTATTAAAATGATGAATTGAGTCTTTTCTTCAATAACTGATACTTGGAGGGGTTCAATTGGCCTCTAATGGCAATGATATGAACATTGATGACCTGTAGTGGGATCCCGCGATTGACTTGGCCCATTGAGCAAGTGTAAAGTCAACATATGGTCAAAACATGACCAAAACTCAATATAAGCACATAATCAAAGTTGATGCCTACAAGAGGTGTTAGTACTCTCATCGTGACTGATATTGACAAACAACTAAACGTTATTTATGACATACAAGTGGTGATCAATGCAACAACATAAGCAAGACCATAACTCAATTCGACACAAGGCAAAATAAACAATTATGCATACATACTCTTATTCACATTAATTGTACAATGTAGTATATATATCAATCCTCTCTCTCTTTGGTGAAATGGAATGAAGAGTGGTCATAGGAAGAAAGACTTTATTTACCTTTGGAGAGAAGGGGATTTTAGGGGCCTTTGTGACATTTGTTGGAATGATGGACACTAGAGAAGCGTAGTGTCTCACAAATGGATAAAGTGCTTAGAACTCACCCTTTCGAGTCTAACAAGGCACACTTTATTTCATAACTTTATAATTTTTCATTTCACATTTCACATTTGCTTTGACTTTCATTTGATTTCTCATCTCACTTTTTGCATTTTTCTTTGGATATTTCATTGAAGCACATTTGCATTTTTTCATTTCTTGTAGTTAGCTAGTGACCAAAGGGTACCGGCCTTAGATAGCCTTATGGGCCCCAGTTCTGACATGGTCTTAGCTCAACTGCCAACAAGCATCCATAACCCTGACAGAGTTGCCATAGTAATGCCTTTTTATGGGCAAGTAGGATGACTTATATGAAGGAAGAGTACCTACTCCTTTAGCCACTAACTAATTTCAAGGATGGGAGCACTTGCTTTGACTCTAAGGGAAATTCGACGACTAGGCCTGCTTAATTGCACTCAATCCACCTGAGCTACAATCATAAAAATATCGACATGCCTATAGACAAAACCACACACTTTAGAGCCAAGACACTAGGGGAAAACATGGAGGTCATCCAATCAAAGAGGTCATAGAGGGGAAGGTCCTCAGGTTGATCAATCAAGTCCAAGTCAAGGGATATCATAACCAATGGATGAGATGGATAATGTGGAGAGGGATAAGCATGGAATCAAATGCGAGGGAATTGATCTATACATTACATCGAATTAACCCAAAACAAAGCATGTATATGAAACTATAGCTAGTGCACCTACACCACTCCAAGTATATGTCCTACTGATAATCAACCAAAAATAAATGATCACCAATGCATAGCAAAGTCTAACATAGTCAAAATACCAATAGAAACCATGAAAACTACATGATACCTCTACCATATACTTGCTATGAGTTGCAACTGCAAACTGAAATCCACCGGTACTGACATTGCTATCTTTGAATGCAAGGAAAGATAAAATCCATCTATATCGCCCTGCTCAACTAAACCAAGGTTTAAAATGCATCACAAGGGAGGTCATGAAGAGGGCTCAGAGTGACATGGGTTCCCCCTCTACTGCTATGCCCCTGCATAATCCAGCTACTCATATGATGATATATATCATCTACCACTAATATCCTTTGATGAGTACTACCTCAAGTGTAAGGATGAGGCTCATGACTAGAATCTAATCTACCAAAATGATGAGTAGTTCCCAGCTATTAAAAATGTGATAACAGGTTCCCTTGAAAGTGTTTTTACCTAGGTAAGAGAGCACTTCGTGAGATGTAAAGGGCTCGTGGTCTTCTAGCACCTTTGTTTATTTTTTACTTACATTTTGAAATATTAGATTGGGTGTTTGCATGCCTTGGGATCAGCGTTAAGGAGGCACACTTCTTGTTGGCTTATTTGTTTGGGTTGACTCAGGTTCGGCGAAGTTCTTGTAGACCAAAAAAATACCCCTTTCACTTGCCCTTTCGGCACCAACTTGGGAACAGGTTGAAGTTTCACCCAAAGCAAATATGGGAGGCTACAAAATCAAGTTTCTGTAACCATGGTGATGTGCAGATGTGGAATATAACTTCGCAGGTCTTTCCTTGACATAAACTTATCATTACATTGTTAATATGTGACTTCGCACTTTGCAGTTAACCACAATACACAGACTACGTTGAATCACTATTGTCTTTACTCATATAACTACGCACTCATCACACTTAGCATAACTTCGTAACATTCAGATACATGTGTTCCAATTACTTAACATATGATTTCCATTGGCATACACATGAAAGAAAATACATAACATATCATATCATGAACACAAAATATAACGCACATTCATACATGTAACACACAAATTTACGTGGTTCACCCCTCAGATGGGAGCTACGTCCACGGTAATTGTTCTTATATTACTTGGAAGGGTTAACAGTTCCAGTCTGCGCACTCAGCTGCAAACTCTTCTCTACAATAGATCTATGTGCACACAGCTGCAGAGTCTTTTTCTCTCTAGATCTCTCTCTCAGATCTCTCTCTCAGATCTCTCTAATTCTCTAACATAATCTCTGTTAAGTTTAGCATAAAATTCGCAACAAGAGCATAATAAGGATCACTGATAGAAACACAATCACAAGATAGACACAGATTTATCCTGGGAAACCCTCATGGGGTAGAAAAACCAACAAATATTTCCTCAATATAGATGACCAACAAATACAAAGATGTAAACCCCAAATAGGTGCTCCTTCTCCTCCTTCGTAGATCTCTCTCTCTCCTATGTGCAATTCACAAGTGAGTGAATGAATGAGTGTGTGATAAATGAGGTTCACACATCCTCTATTTATACTTTATCTCACTTGACTTTTTCCCTAACTGGGCCGACTTCTCCTAGGAGAGTCTAATAACTCCTAAACAATTAACTCAAGGATGACCCCACTAGGGGAGTCTAATAACCCTAGTTACAACATCCCGGCGGAGGAATAAACATCTCCGGATATACAATAAAGTCCCGACGAAGGAATGAAACATCTCTGGATAAAGTACAAATAGAATATTCTTAGAAGTTAGAATATTTCAACACTCCCCCTTAACAAGAAGGATATTCTAACAACATTTGCAAGAGCAAGGAGTCATCAACATCATACATGATACATCTATAAATCATTGGAAGCTTTCTTCAGTCATCTTTAGTAATTCAAACAGTTACTGGAACATAATCAATACTGGAACATCAACATCATCAGTACTGAGTCTTCATCTTCTGCAACACTTGATCAGCTACAGCAACATCATCATCTGGATCTTCTGATCAACAACATCATCTGGATCCCTCGATCAACAGCCTCATCATCTGGATCTCCTGATCAACAACATCATCCAGATCCATCAATCAACAGCCTCATCATCTGGATCTCCCGATCAACAACATCATCCGGATCTCTCGATCAACAACATCATAATCTGCAACACACATGATCCTTCCTTTCAGAATTACGGGATCGTGGACAGTCCTTCCTTTCAGAATTACGGGACCATGGACAATCCTTCCTTTCGGAATTACGGGATTTGAGTCCATCAACTCTGGTGATCCTTCCTTCCAGAATTACAGGATCATGTACAGTTCTTCCTTTCGGAATTACGGGACCATGGACAATCCTTCCTTTCAGAATTACGGGATTCTAGTTCATCAACTCTGGTGATCCTTCCTTTCAGAATTACGGGATCATGTACAGTCCTTCCTTTCGGAATTACGTGACCATGGACAATCCTTCCTTTCAAAATTACGGGATTCTAGTCCATCAATTTTGGTAATGCTCAGACAATCCTTCCTTTCGGAATTAAGGGATCCTTTTCCACTACTCACATCTTAGAAAATCCTTCCTTTTGGAATTACAGGATTCTAGTCTAAGGATCAATATTTAAGACTATCCTTCCTTTCGAAATTACGGGATCACTATCTAGGGATGATCAATCCCACCAGTCCTCTTAGACAAAGTCTAAGTACCACTTCATCGACCTCATCATCGAAATAGGTAACCTCATCATCAATACAAGTATCCTCGTCATCGATACAAGTATCCTCATCATTAATACATATATCCTCATCATTGACCTTACCGCCGGTATAGGAAATTTCATCATCGATATAGGTATCCACATCAATACCAGTCTCCAAATATCATCATCGACCAAATCACTCCCCCTTTCGAGGAGGGTCCTTCTGAACTACACCAAGCTTGTCTCGGAAATGCTCACACTTTACTCGAGATAGAGGTTTGGTCAATACATCAGCAACTTGTTCGTCAATGCTTACATACTCGAGCTTTATAGCTCATTTTTGCACCATATCTCGTATATAGAAATATCGGATCTCTATGTGCTTTGACTTATCATGGAACACTGGATTCTCAGTCATCTTGATACAACTCTGGTTGTCACACAAGATCATGGTGGGGTCCATCTCTAAGTCAAATAGTCTTGATAACAACTTCCGAAGCCATATCGCTTCACAACTAGCAGAGCAAGCTGCTATGTATTCTGCTTCAGCTATACTGAGAGTCACACTAGACTGCTTCCTGCTAAACCATGAGATCATAGCAAATCCCAGACAATAATATCCACCCGATTTGCTCTTTCTGTTTGAGACATATCCATACAATCTGAAATCATTATCTCCAAGATAATATAGACCAAAATCTATCGTACCTTTTAGGTACCTCATCACATGCTTTGCAGCTATTAGGTGAACACGTCTAGGCTCAACTAGATACTAACTCAGGGTGTTCATAGCAAAGCATATATCTGGTCTGGTATTCGTCAAATACATCAGCGACCCAATAATCTATCTGTACTGAGTCATATCCACTAATTCTGACGATTCATCAACCAACAACTTTAAGTTGGTATCCATGGGAGTGGCCATGGCTTTACATTCCAACATATCAAATCTTTTCAATATTTCCACAGCATACTTTCCCTGATTGAGAAAGATTCCTTCTGGGGCTTGCCATACTTCCAGACCTAGGAAGTAATGCATCAATCCGAGATCTTTCATCTCAAATTCTGTAGCTAGCTTCTTCTTACTTTCCATGATTTGTTTCTCATTTCCTGTCAGAAAGAGATCATCCACATACAACAATAGTATGACAGGTTCATCATCCACAACCTTAAGGTAAAGGCTAGGATCAAATTTACTTTTGGTAAAGCCCAACTATGTCAAGAAGTTGTCAATTCTTCCATACCAAGCTCTGGGCGCTTGCTTCAACCCATACAAAGCCTTCTTCAGTTTGCATACGTGGGCTCTTCTATCTTCAACCTCAAATCCTTGTGGTTGTTCTATGTACACTTATTCCTCAATCACACTATTCAGGAAGGTTGTCTTCACATCCATCTGGTGTAATCTCCACTTTATCATAGATGCAGGTGCCATGATGGTTCTAATGGAAGTACCTTGCAACTTGTGCAAATGTTTCTTCATAGTCAATTCCCTCTTTCTAAGATAATCCTTTGGCCATAAACCTTGTCTTATGTCTTATACTTTTCAATGCTACCATCCACAACATGTTTTATCTTGTATATCCACTTGGAGGATACCACATTTTGTCTTTTGGTTTGGGAAGTACATCCCAAACATCATTCTTCATTATTGACTAGTATTCCTCCGTCATTGCTTCTACCCATTCTTTCTTATGAACTGCTTCTTCATAACTGGTAGGTTCTTGATCTACAAGATCACACATCAAAGCCACATAGCTGGAAAATGGCTTTGGTTTCTTGCTTGCTCTAGTGGATCCTTTTGGAGCTCCATATCTTTATGCATCTTGTATAATTTCTCTTGCCCATGTTGGATTTCTCTTCCATGATATGTTCATAGGTGGGGGTTCTTGAGGTTCTATCATATCATGGTCTTCTAGTGTTTCTTCTTCAAGGAAGGAAACTGCTTTTGTATTTCTAGGAGGTATATCTTCTTCATATACTTCTTCACACTGACTCTTTCTAGATCATTTGAGAGCAACTTCTTCATCAAAATTTACATCTCTACTAATTTCCATGTGATGGAATCTTGTGATGTTTATTTTGAATGCGTTGGATGTTTCACAATACCCAACAAATATTCCCTTCTTTCCGGAAGGGTCCATCTTAGTTCTTTTCTCTTTTGGTATGTGAACATATATAGGGCACTCAAATATTTTGAGATGGCTTACCTCAGGTTTCTTCCCTGTGAACATTTCTTCTGGAGTCTTGAATCCAAGGGCACTATGAGACAATCTATTTTGGACATAGACTGTTGGTCTTCCTGCTTCAGCCCATAGATGCATGGGAAGATCTTGATCATGTATCATTGTCTTCACTGCTTCCATGATGGTTCTATTCTTTCTTTCCGCAACACCATTTTGTTTAGGATTGTAGGGAGTGGTTAGTTCCCTCTTGATTCCAGCTTCTTTACAAAAGGCTTCAAAATCCTTTGAAGTATATTCTCCACCATTATCTGTCTTGAGTGTCTTGATTTTCTTTTCTGAGTGATTTTCTATCAAGGCTTTGAATTCCTTGAATTTTCCAAAGACTTCATCTTTTCCTTTCAAGAAATATATCCAAGTCTTTCTTGAATAGTCATCAATGAATGTAAGGTAGTATTCATATCCACTCAAGGATGTGGAGGGCATTGGACCACATACATCTGAATAAATCAATTCCAAATTACTTTTAGTCTTTGTTTCACTTTTTGGAAATGGATTCTTGATATTCTTCCCTTTTGCGCATCCTTTGCAAGTGCCTTCATGATCAACCTTCAAATCTGGTAATCTTGTTACTACTTTGTTCACATAGGGTAATGCTTTGTAGTTGATGTGAGCAAGCCTTCTATGCCAAAGCTCACTTGGGCTAGTGGCTTCATGAACAAGGGCTACTTCTAAATGTCCCTTGAGTTTATATAGCCCTCCTCCCTCTTCACCAATAACAACTACATCCTCAATTGATTTTCCTTTGGGCCACATGAGTACTTGTCCATTTATGAATGCAACCCTATAGCCTTTCTTATCTAATGTTGAGATAGAAAAGTAGGTTCTTCTTCAAACCTGGTACATATAACACTTCCTTCAACTTCATGGGGGTTCCAGTATCAAGCTTGTAGATTGCTTCACCAATTCCTTTGATAGGATATTGGTAGGCATCTCCTAATGACACTTTCTATGGAGAGGTCTTCTCTTCAAGTCTTGAAAGAGTTTTCTTTTGTCCTATCATGTGCTTTGAAGCACCACTATCAATAAGCCATGTGTCTTCTCCAGGTGTTACAGACCCAGAGAGTGCAGAGAATAGAACATACTCTTCTGCATCTTCTTCTTCTACTTTAGCTCTTTTCCTTTGAGGTTTTTCCTCCTCTTCATCTTCACTATCATCTTCTGCTAGATGTGCTTGATGTCTTCTGGGGTGGAAACTCTTCTTCTTCTTCCTTGAAGGACAATCCCTAGCAATGTGTCATATTTTGTGACAAATGAAACATTGGAATGAAGAGTAATTTCTTTATGGAATGGTTCTTCTATTCTTTTGAAACCTTTGTGGAGGTTGAGACTCCTTGTGACTTTCCCTCTTGAAGTTGGATTGATTCCTTCTTCTTTTGGTATGGGTGGCTAATGCTTGATTATCTTCTTTGAGTAGAGCCTCTCTATTGGCTACTCTAGCCTCTTCTTGAATGCAATCCTCCCATACAATATCAAACTTTATGCTTTCTTTTCTAGCACACATGGTTTGGATGAATGAATCCCAAGGTCTAGTGAGACCATTGAGAGCAGTCATGACTAGTTCATCTTCATCAAGGTTGTCTCCAATGGCTTCTAGTTGTTCCTTGAACTGGGAGACCCTTGTGAAGTAATCTTGAATAGATTCTCCTTGATTCATCTTAGTGCTCTTCAATTGAGCTCTCAGGTTCATCTTCCTATTGATGTTCCTCCCTTCATACATTATGGCTAGGGCATCATACATTTCCTTTGGGGTCTTCTTGGATGACACTTGGGGAATCAAGTGGTGTTTGATAGAATCAACAATGATTATCTTTGCCCTAATAATATCCTTCCTGTACTTCTCTTTAGCTTCATCTTCCGCAGGTTCTGCAACCTCATCTTTGATGTATTGGGCAAGATCATTCTCTTCAAGAATGAGACCAATCCTATATTTCCATGCCCGAAAATTCTCTATACCCTCTAGCTTGTCCTCAAGCTTAGTGCTTGGGGCCATCTTATCGAGGAGGTCACCAAAAATTGAAAACTTGACTTTACCAGGAGATGTGCTTGACTGAGTTGAGTTGATTGGTGTACTTGATTTCTGAAAACTTCAACTTTTCACCCTTCAAGTTTGACCAGCGAAATTCGGATCTGCAACAGATTTTTTGGTTTATTGGTTCACTGGTGCGCAACTTTTCTGATTCACTGGTGCACAGGTTCGTAGCTTTCTGGTTCACTGGTGCACAGGTTCACAGTTTTTTGGTTTACTAGTCTTTCTGGTTTTCTGGTCCAGAAGTCAAACTAGGGTTTGACTTATCCCGGGGTTCTACCCACTAAAAAACTTCGATCTAGGGCTCAGAATTTCACTTTTGAGGAGGAGCATCCATCCATGCTCTCAGATTCCAAAAATTCCAACTTTTGCAGAAACCCTAATTTTCACTGGAGGAGAGGAGAGAGGTATTTTCACCTTGTGAAAGATGTCCTATTCAGGCTAGCTCTGATACCATGTTAAGTTTAGCATAAAATCCACAACAAGAGCATAATAAGGATCACTAAAAGAAAGACAATCACAAGATAGACACAAAGTTATCTTGGGAAACTCTCATAGGGTAGAAAACCCAACAAAGCTTTCCTCAATATAGATGACCAACAAATACAAAGATGTAAACCCCAAACATGTGTTCATTCTCCTCCTTCGCAGATCTCTCTCTCTCCTATGTGCAATTCACAAGTGAGTGAATGAATGAGTGAGTGTGATAAATGAGGATCACACATCCTCTATTTATACTTTACCTCACTTGACTTTTTCCCTAACTGGGCCGACTTCTCCTAGGAGAGTCTAATAACCCCTAAACAATTAACTCAGGGCCGACCCCACTAAGGGAGTCTAATAACCCTAGTTACAACATCCTGACGAAGGAATAAACATCTCCTGATATACAATAAAGTCCCAACGGAGGAATGAAACATCTCCGGATAAAGTACAAATAGAATATTCTTAGAAGTTACAATATTTCAACAATCTCTACAATATATAACTTAGATCTACAAAAGATCAACCCTTCCTTATACAAAATTTTTCTTTATATAGATGTGCTTGAAGGTCACATCTTTACAATAACTATGGGCCATTCCCCATAGTACCCTTAAACGCAAAATGGCTTGGTTCTCTTGTTTCCCACGCTTAGCTTTAAATCTACCGTAGCTCTGTTGTCTTTTTGTGTCACTTCTTTGGCTCTGACGCTTCTTTTGACAGTCGCAGCTCTGAATGCGCGGCTCTGAATCTGACATGGTGCGTCCTTTGCACCATTCCGCTTCTTTACTTTCGCTTTTGTAGCTATCAGTCCGCCGTTTAACTCTTATCTGCTTCAATGACCTCTGGCCGTCCTTAGTACTTTTCCTTTACTAAGGGGGAAGGCTCTGTCCTGTCGCTTTTACTGCGCTCCATACCCTCTTCTTGGGAATTGCAGAGTTGCTTCTCCCAAAACTGGATGACGTTAGGCCTCGCTTAATTGTACTTCCTCCATCAAAACTGTTGTACTTGGGCTGCGCCCAACAGGACCCTAACACTTACATGTGGCTCACCCCCGAGCCACTTTGAGTGGGCTTCTTTGACTGTGCATCACTCAGGATGTTCGTCTTCACAGCAAATTCTTGAAAAGTTGCGCTCAACTTTGCAACTGCCTCCTTGGTCTCTTGCTCATATTCCTTGATTATTTCGAGCATCATCGCGGATATAGGTTCTTTCAAACGACCATTCACTGTACTCTCTATCGTGCAGAATTCTTGTAATTCTGCCTCAATTTCTTCAGAGAGTGCCAATGTTTCTTCTTGCATGGGTTGTAACCTTGACGCAATGCCAACTTCCTTTTCTCTCGATGCCTTTAGTTCCTTCTGAAGCTCTTTCATCTCTGCGAACTTCTGAATCCTTTTCCTTGGTGGAAAATCCTTCATGGTCATAGTTATAAAATCCAGGTCCTTCTGCCTCTGTTGGACTTCATCTTGGATTTTCTGCAGTTCGGGGTCCTCTTGCAATATGGCCCAGACCTTGGTTACTTCGTCTAGTAACTCTTGACACCTCGCAACTTCTGCGGAGATGTTCTCAATGGCCGTCTTTAGTTCTTCGGCTCTTGCTTCCTTCACTTCTGGCGGAGTGATAGGTTGTTGTTGAGATTCTAACTCGACAATATTTTCCTTGTACCCAATCTCCATGTCTACCATTTCTGCTTTGAGATTATCCATGGAAGCACCAATCTTCAGGATGGTAGCTTCTACTTGTGGCTCTTCGTCACAGTCTGGGATCCTCGCACAAACTTCTGCCACGGTTTTCTTGAACCTCTCCTGCTTCTCTTGAGCCTTAGCTAGCTCATTTGTTTTCTGCGCATATTCATTATTTAGCTCCTTGTAGCTATCCTCCAGCTTGAGATGTTGGTTATATGAAATCATGTCCGTGTCTTGGATTTCTTCCACAACCTGCAGATGCAAATTATGCAATCCCTCACTAGGTAGCATTCCAACGTTGATGTCAAGGTGTGAGAGCTTCTTCACACCTTTAGTTAGTTTTTCTGACAGGAATATGACATTCATCGGCTCAATGCAAACTAATTTGGGCCTCATGTTCAATGCAGGCACTTGTTGTTTCCTTCTTTGGCTTGAATCTCCCGATCTTCCTTCGGAGTTGGATTCTCTCACCAAGTCTCTCTGGACTTCTTCGACTCGTGCGACCATGCTTTTCAATTTTGTGAGGCTCGCCATCATACTCGCTTGAAGCTCCTGCTGCTTGGTATCTTTAATGGCAAGCATTTCTTCAATGTGTGCATGGACTCTTGCTGCGATGAATTCATAATCATCATCATGCAATTGCGCATCAAGCAATGGTTTGCTTGCTTTATGCTGATGAATATGATTGTCATTGATGACAACATTAATGACAAAGATTAAGCTTGATGAAAATGGCATTTTATGGCAAAGGCCAAGAGGTGGACAAGGTGATGGACAAATGGCATTGGATGTGGGATTGAAACCAGTGGGACACCTAATGAGTCAAATGACCCATACTGTGGTCATTTGAAGATAAGGCTTAGAAATGGCAAGCATGAAAATGGCAAGTGGATATTGGTGCAAAGATGACAAGGAGATGGTGAAATGGAGGACATGGACAACATAGATGGAGAAGACATATGCCAAGCAAGCATGAGCTTGCGGGCATGCTTCATAAGGCATATGTGGGCATGAGGAAAGAACAATGTGGGAATTTGGACACACTTGGACATAATGTATGATGAACCCAAGGCTTGTGAAATTTGATGATCATGTGAAGAAGATTAAAAATCTATATATATACTTGAAGAAGTATAAGGTGATGAAGTCTTTGAAAGATTGAAAAAAGCTTAAATAAAATAAGAAAAAGATTGAAGTGGCATACCAAGTCGGCCCACTCATGCTAATTAATATTAAAATTTACCAAATTTTGAAAGTCGGCTCAAATTAGAATTCAAGGTTAAAATTAAATTATTTACCACACAAGTCGGCTCCATACAAATATAATTGAAAACGAGTATAAATATAAGTGAAGACTTATTATTTTTGTGTGGATTTCGTGGGAGCTATAAGGAGATCAGATTTCGGTAGGAGCAGCATGGGAATAGTGATGGACAGTTCGTTGGTGTGAGCAGGAGCAACAACAACAGTATAATTTTAGGGTAGCAATATTGAAAGTTCACAGACATAGATAATGTTGATTGTTGGTGATTGACTGAAGACATGAAGATGATGATGTTGGAAGCTTGCTAATGGACATAATTTGATGAGGATGGACAAAACAAATTCCAGGACTATTTGCTGATATGTTTGGGGCTACATATAGTGGACAAAATGTTGATCTAGGGAAGCATGATATATGTTGGATTGCTTGATGTGGAGAATATGCTTGTAATAACATGAACAGTATCATGATGAATATGTTGGTTATGATCATAATGACATACATGATTTTGTGAACATGTTGGACATGACAACAGGGTGGAGCAATGAAGATTTCGGTGGAGCTGTAACGATTTCTGCTATTGGTGAAGAAATTTGCATGGTTCAGTAAGCTTTGACTTTGGGACAGTTCAGTGGCTGGAGCAGAGGAGCAACATCATGATTTTTGGGTTTGATTGGTGCTACAAAATGCTGAAGAAATGCACATGAAGATATGACCAGAACTTTGTCATGATGACCTAGATGAATGATGAAACATGATGAAGCTTATGTGGATGTAAACAGTAAAAATTTGGTAGACAGAATGAGATGATGTATGAAGTTTTTCTGGGCAGCAGCAATGAACATGTGGACAGAACTATATGGTTGTGAACAGAATGACAGTAGTATGAGATGATGACAAAGACAAATGATTTGATGCTTGGAATGATGTGATGATGGACAGTTTGATGTGGATATGTTTGGAACAAAATGAGGATCTATTGATGATGGACAGAATTACAATATGCTTGATCATGATAATATGAAGATGTGTTTTGTAATGGGTTTGATAATAATGAATGGTTGATAAGTACATGCAGTACAAGCAGGGTCTAGTTATACTTGTAAATACAAGCAGGGTCTTGTATCCATTTTCTTAGTAGGATCTAAGAAAAACTACGCAGGGTCCTAGATAAAGAGTTGGTGCTCTTTTATTTCAATTGGTATTGAATTACCTCATGGTTGTAGCCGTTGAACCAAATACAAAAGATTACAAAACTATATGCTGTGTCTCTTGTGCAATGTGTTGATGATGATGTGTTTTTAATAGATGAATGATATGTGCTTAGTTGATATAGTTTTATATGGTATTGAAGTGAGTAAGAAATAATAATTTAATATTTACTGATATGAGATGGAGATTGAAGTTGAAATTTGGATTAAGTACAGGTTCACTGATTCACCCCCCCTCTCAGTGAGCCATTGTGTCTAACATATGCTTCTTTCTTGGTGAACTCTCTGGAACGGCTGTGTCGGTATTCTTCATTTTCTCGCCTGCTGTCAAGTCAACAGTTTGTTGTTGTTCGGGACTTTGCTCTTCACCTTGGTTCTGAGCTTCGCTTTTATTCGAACTTTCCTCTGATGTAGTGACAAAGTTCACTGGTGCATCAATCTTCCATTCTAGCGGCCAATCTTCAAGGATAAGATCTATTTTCCGCGCATCCAGCTGGTATTGTCCTTCAAACCACTCTGGATTCGTTGGCTCTCTTGGATGAATAAAAATAGAGTGCATATTCACCTTGAATCACATCTTGTGAATATATGCTGATGTTATCTCCTTTGGAACACGCGAAGTAGACTTGATGACTTCACATAACTGCTCGTAATATGTGAACAACTGTGCATGATTTATCTTCTGCCTGTCCGACTTCAAGTTAGCCCACATGTTCGCGTATTTGGGTCCTTGGCAATCTCTAGCATACACCAACACATTTTGCTGATACATAGGCTCTTTCCAGCCTACAAATGCGATCAAGACCAACAACCTGCTAGAATAAAAGTCATAGGCGTTGTCTTGCACATCTCTGACGTCGTCTAAGAACTCGTTTAGGAGGTAACCTGCCTAGTTATATGGGAATCCATCCTTAGCCTTCGTAGTTAGGGAAATTGCAGCGGTCGATACCTCTTTTGGTCTGCATTTTCTCAACACCTTTCCTATGAGGAGTTGAACAGTAAACCTCATGGCTTAATTCAGGATTTGGCTTGTTTGATATCCCCGATTTCCTTTAACCAAACCAAATTCAATCTTCATTCTTTGCGCGAGTTCTTTTTCTTTTTCCTTTCCCATGAACTCTGCTACAAGGTCGGCGCCTCTCTTGCTCAGGTGCGTAATCCGATAGATCAAATCTATATTGATGTCGATCTTGCGGTCCAACCACAAGTAGCCTTGGTGCATACATGACAGTAATGTGCGCACAACTGCGGTAAGCTTTGGACTTTTGTCAAAGTGTGGAATGCGTAGCAAATTCAACAGTCTGGATTGCAGCAACAACACAATCCAGTCTTGGGCATTAATTGCTGACTGCTTCGTGGCTTCATCGGTTTTTCTGCACATATATTGGTCCGGATGGAATTGAGGAAAATTCTTGTTGTACAACAAGTCGTGGTTTGTGAACTTGCATTCCGGGATTTTTCCAACCAAATCCTCTCTTTCTCGTACATGACTTGACATAGGCAACAACGGAATCACATACTGTGCATTCTTCTTGAGCGTCACCGCTGGAGCATCATCCCTACCTGGAGAGATGTACTCAGGTACTAAAAGAATTGGCCTCACGCTAGGTGGTTCCAGAGGGGACTGCTTTTGTTTCTCTGCATCCTTTGGCCTTTCTATCCCATTCTCCATTTGCTTGTCTTTCTGCTGCGGCTTTGGTCTATTTCACGGTGAATCCCTAGAGGATCCACCTTTTTCTAGGACTGACTTCGACGGCGGTGACTTCATGACTCCTTCGAGACCAGAGTGTTGGAATTCCTTTCAGATTTCTTCTAAACTCCCTTGCTCAGACATACATTATTGAATTATGCTTGCTCTCGACTAGTAAATGCTCACCAATTACGCATGGTAAAAATTTTCAAGTTACGATAAACCTATAACTATGTGGTATTTCCTTTTTATAGGAACAACTTCACCAAGCTGTGCCCAAAAACAGCTAGATTAACATTTAATGCCTTTCCCGTTGGAGAAATCTTCGCTGAGATCTTGGTCCTTTTTCTTCATTAAATGTGTCTTAACGGACACATAAGCCTTAAAAGTGGAAAAAGTCGGTTCCCAAAATACTGTGTAACGGCTAATTTTCAAACAAAGCTGTAACGACTAATTTCCAAACAAGAGTGCAACAACTAGTTATATCTAACTTTGTTGATAGTTGTAAAAATCCTCACAGCAGATCTAAGAGCTGATGTATACCTCACAAGAGTAATTATGATTAGGCAGGAAGATAGAAGAAGAGTGGTCAATGCAGTGTAATGAGCAACAGAATAATAATACAGTAGAACTCGGATAGAAGCAAAAATACTTCACACACACTAATTAATTAATCACAGTATGGACAAATAAGCAGTACAATGCATGAGGATTTGAATGCCAAGGTGGCAATTCAAATTATCCTTCATGGAGTGATCAAAAGATCATTGGAGTGTCATCGGAGCACAACTAGTAGTTTATCTCATCATCGGTGGAGTCATCGATGCATAAGTAACTGTCAACCGTCAGTCAAACTGAGTGTGGTAGGTGTAACTGATTGTAACTGGCACATGGAAACACTAACTGAATGAAGGAGGCTTAGTGGAGGGCGCATGAGGAGCTAACTAGAGTCAGAATGGGCAGTCAAGTCTCACTGGAGGTCCATCGGATTGATACAGTCAGTTGAGAGTCAGTCTAGCCTTAAATCAAGGAAAGAACTGAAGATAATTGAAGATAACTGAATGGTAGGTAAGGAAGGGCACCTTTCTCATGCAGTAGGTGAAAGGAGGGCGCACTAAGCACTAGGAGGGCTGAAACTGAGTGGAAAGAAGCTCCAGGGGCTAGCTAACTGAGGGCTAGGTGCTGGGACTGATGACTAGGATGCATGCAAACCCTAAAAATGCATGCATGACCTAAAATGCAAATAATGGAAATGTTGATAGGTCTAGGATGGAGTATAGGAATATCTTAACACCCCCCCTTAATCCATCCTGGGCCCTGGTAACTGAGACCAAAGGTCACCCAATACAATGAATAATAATAACAGACAATAAACCAAGGAAATGGGGAAAACCTCACGGGAAAAATACCCCCCCTCAAAATAGACTATAAGGCACACACAAAAATAAATGCTCCAAACTCAAGCAGGTCCGATGCTTGGTCATATGTCTGGAGGTATCTTATTCTTGGGAAGAAGTGGATCATGCTCATAAAGCATGTGCTTGTACTTGCTCTTCAGATCGAATGTGATAAGAAAAAATACAAAAGTTTGAGGATGATCCTTGAACCTGTGATTCGAATCAGCTGAGGTAGGATCAAATCTATGAATGTGTAGATAGTCTTTTGTCTTCTCCTTCGAACCATCATGGGTGAGATTATGCCAAAAAGAACCATCACATGATTGCTTGAAATCCAAATCAGGTTTAAGACTTGAAGAATAGTTTCTTGAGATCTCCTTTGAACCAGCAGGGGTGAGATCAAAACCATCATATGCATGAGAATTTATCCCATGTAGTGATTGCTTAGAATCCAAATTAGATCCCAGACTTGAATCATGGTTTCTTGAGATCTCCTTTGAACCATTAGAGGTGAGATCAAAACCAGTGAGTGCATGAGAAATTATCCCAAGGGAATGGCAATGTTTTCTTGAGATCTCCTTTGAACCAGCAGGATTGAGATCAAAACCATGGTATGCATGAGAAATTATCCCAAGCAAATGGAAATGGCCATAGTCTTCAATAACCTTCTGAAAGCATGAAATAATGATCATATAGTAGTACATAGGAGGTGAGTGATCAAGGAGAGAAAATGCATTACCTCCAATGGTTGATTTTACCTCTGAAACATTCATGTGATCATGATGCAAACCAATAGACTCTGGTGCAAGAGAGGATTTAGGACCTTTTGCAATTTGTAGAGTGTGAGTTGGCACATAATTCGAAATAGAAGAAATTTGGAGCATGGGTGTAGAATCTGCAAGTTCTTCTTCTTTGTGGACAAATTCAATATGAGATATGTTTGATACTGATTCATGATCAATGAGATCATCAAGAAGGATGAATGTATCACTTTTCTTGCTCTCGAAGGGGTTTGGACCAATCCCTTCATTCTATCTGCAAATCTTTCATCTAGGTGGGCCCATAGCTCTTTTGGAGTTTCAACATCATCAAGGTATTGGTATATCATGTATACAGGCAAAGCAAACATCATTGTTGCATAAAATCTGCCACCTTTATTTAACCAGTCAATCTCTTCTGTAGAGGATTCGAACTCTCTTTCAAAACAATGATCAAAGAGATCATTTTTCTTCAAATATGCTATCATTTTCGGTTTCCATTCATCATAGTTGAATGGAGAAAGAAGATCATAGTTGAATGGAGGAAGAGGAGGGATTTCTTCTGAATACATGGAAGTTGTAGAAGACCTACAAAAAATAATAGAAATATCTGCAACTGCTACTGCTGCAAAAATGCAGAAACTGCTGCACTCGAAATCTTGATAATAACCTGCAAAAAACTCTCAGGAATGGAGATAAACAATACTCTCAACATGCTCTGATACTATGTGCAAATCCTCACAGCAGATCTAAGAGTTGATGTATACGTCACAAGAGTAATTATGATTAAGCAGGAAGATACAAGAAGAGTGGTCAATGCAGTGTAATGAGCAACAGAATAATAATACAGTAGAACTCAGATAGAAGAAAAAATACTTCACACACACTAATTAATTAATCACAATATGGACAAATAAGTAGTACAATGCATGAGGGTTCGAATGCCAAGGTGGCAATTCGAATTAGCCTTCATGGAGTGATCAAAAGATCACTGGAGTGTCATCGGAGCACAACTAGTAGTCTATCTCATCATCGGTGGAGTCATCAATGCACAAGTAACTGTCAACCGTCAGTCAAATTAAGTCTAACTGAGTGTGGTAGGTGTAGCTGATTGTAACTAGCACGTGGAGACACTAACTAAATGAAGTAGGCTCAGTGGAGGGCGCATGAGGAGCTAACTGGAGTCAGAATGGGTAGTCAAGTCTCACTGGAGGTCCATCGAAGTGATACAGTCAGTTGAGAGTCAGTCTAGCCTTAAATCAAGGAAAGAACTGAAGATAACTGAATGGTAGGTAAGGAAGGGCACCTTTCTCATGTAGTAGGTGAAAGAAGGGTGCACTAAGCACTAGGAGGGTTGAAACTGAGTGGAAAGAAGCTCCGGGGGCTAGCTAACTGAGGGCTAGGTGTTGGGACTAATGACTCGGATGCATGCAAACCCTAAAAATGCATGCATGACCTAAAATGCAAATAATGGAAATGCTGATAGGTCTAGGATGGAGTATAGGAATATCCTAACACCCCCCCTTAATCCATCCTGGGCCTTGGTAACTGAGACTAAAGGTCACCCAATACAATGAATAATAATAACAGTCACTAAACCAAGAAAATGGGGAAAACCTCATCGGAAAAATACCCCCCCTCAAAATAGACTCTAAGGCACACACAAAAATAAATGCTCCAAACTCAAGCAGGTGTGATGCTTGGTCATATGTCTGGAGGCATCTTCTTCTTGGGAAGAAGTGGATCATGCTCAGAAAGCATCTGCTTGTACTTTCTCTTCAGATCGAATGTGATGAGAAAAAATCCAAAAGTTTGAGGATGATCCTTGAACCTGTGATTCGAATCAGCTGAGGTAGGATCAAATCTATGAATGTGCAGATAGTCTTTTGTCTTCTCCTTCGAACCATCATGGGTGAGATTATGCCAAAAAGAACCATCGCATGATTGCTTGAAATCCAAATCAGATTTAACACTTGAAGAATAGTTTCTTGAGATCTCCTTTGAACCAGCAAGGGTGAGATCAAAACCATCATATGCATGAGAATTTATCCCAAGTAGTGATTGCTTAGAATCCAAATTAGATCCAAGACTTGAATCATGGTTTCTTGAGATCTCCTTTGAACCATTAGAGGTGAGATCAAAACCAGTGAGTGCATGAGAAATTATCCCAAGCGAATGGCAATGGTTTCTTGAGATCTCCTTTGAACCAGCATGGGTGAGATCAAAACCATGGTATGCATGAGAAATTATCCCAAGCAAATGGCAATGGCCATAGTCTTCAATAACCTTCTGAAAGCATGAAATAATGATCATATAGTAGTACATAAGAGGTGAGTGATCAAGGAGAGCAAATGCATTACCTCCAATGGTTGATTTTACCTCTGAAACACTCATGTGATCATGATGCAAACCAACAAACTCTGGTGCAAGAGAGGATTTAGGACCTTCTGCAATTTGTAGAGTGTGAGCTGGCACATAATTCGAAATAGAAGAAATTTGGAGCACGGGTGTAGAATCTACAATTTCTTCTTCTTTGTGGACAAATTCAATATGAGATATGTTTGATACTGATTCATGATCAATGAGATCATCAAGGAGGACGAATGCATCACTTTGCTTGCTCTCGAAGGGGTTTGGACCAATCCCTTCATTTTGTCTGCCAAATCTTTCATCCAGGTGGGCCCATAGCTCTTTTGGAGTTTCAACATCATCAAGGTATTGGTATATCATGTATTTAGGAAAAGCAAACATCATTGTTGCATAAACTCTGTCACCTTTATTTAACCATTCAATCTCTTCTTTAGAGGATTCGAACTCTCTTTCAAAACAATGATCAAAGAGATCATTTTTCTTCAAATATGCTATCATTTTCAGTTTCCATTCATCATAGTTGAATGGAGAAAGAAGATCATAGTTCAATGCAGGAAGATGAGGGATTTCTTCTGAATACATGGAAGTTGTAGAAGACCTACAAAAAATAATAGAAATATATGCAACTGCTACTGCTGCAAAAATGCAGAAACTACTCCAACTGCTGCACTCGAAATCTTGATAATAACCTGCAAAAAACTCTCAGGAATGGAGATAAACAATACTCTCAACATGCTTTGATACTATGTGAAAATCCTCACAGCAGATCTAAGAGCTGATGTATACCTCACAAGAGTAATTATGATTAAGTAGGAAGATAGAAGAAGAGTGGTCAATGCAGTGTAATGAGCAATAGAATAATAATACAGTAGAACTACGATAGAAGCAAAAATACTTCACACACACTAATTAATTAATTACAATATGGACAAATAAGTAGTACAATGCATGATGATTCGAATGCCAAGGTGGAAATTCGAATTAGCCTTCATGGAGTGATCAAAAGATCACTAGAGTGTCGTCGGAGCACAACTAGTAGTCTATCTCATCATCGGTGGAGTTATCAATGCACAAGTAACTGTCAACCATCAGTCAAACTGAGTCTAACTAAGTGTGGTAGGTGTAACTGATTGTAACTGGCACATGGAGACACTAACTGAATGAAGGAGGCTCAGTGGAGGGCGCATGAGGAGCTAATTGGAGTCAGAATGGGAGGTCAAGTCTCACTGGAGGTCCATCGGAGTGATACAGTCAGTTGAGAGTCAGTCTAGCCTTAAAACAAGGAAAGAACTGAATATAATTGAAGATAACTGAATGGTAGGTAAGGAAGGGCACATTTCTCATGCAGTAGGTGAAATGAGGGTGCACTAAGCACCAACAGGGCTGAAACTGAGTGGAAAGAAGCTCCGGGGGCTAGCTAACTGAGGGCTAGGTGTTGGGACTGATGACTAGGATGCATGCAAACCCTAAAAATGCATGCATGACCTAAAATGAAAATAATGGAAATGTTGATATGTCTAGGATGGAGTATAGGAATATCCTAACAATAGTTAGTGAATGGTGAGGTTAACTTCACGTTTGGCTTCTTTGTGATTGAACCTCGCAACGCTACTTGTCTTCTCTTTTTGCTCTTTTTTTTTTACTTTGCAGCTTGACTTACTATATGTGCTTCGAAGCACATCTTCATATATTGTAAAAATGCACATTTTTATCAAAACTGTGTGTAGACTCTGCTCTCTATTTTAGTGTCCAATTTCAACTTCACTTGACACTTAAAACATTTATTCCTTCTTTAACTTCCGGTTATAGGAGTAGGACCATCCCTGTAAGGCTTTAGTATACTCCCATTGACAAGACCTTGTAAATTCTCTCCTAGTAATGTTGCTAACTGGACTGCTCCTCCATTAGTAACACATCTGAAAATGTATGGCCCTAACCAATGCATTTTAAATTTTCCAGGAAACTTCATAAATTTTCTATCATATAGGAGGACAAGGTCTCCTACTTGGAAGAATTTATGTTTGATGTGTCTATCATGCCATACATTTTCTCTCTCTTTCTGGACTTATTGATGGAAACCTGCAATAAAGTGGTCTTCCTCTAAACTAATCAGTTGTCATAGCCTTTCATCTATTGTTTCATTGTCATCCATATATGTGAATGTTGCAATTCTTAAGCTTGGTACAATGTATTCCATGGGCATGACAGCTTCCTGTCTATATGCTAATCTGAAAGGTGTGTGTCCCATCAAGTCTTTACAAGTTGTTCTATATGCCCATCATACTACTGGAATTCTAAGATATCAATAATCCCTATTTGTATTGCATACCTTGGTCAATGCATTCTCCAATACTTTATTAAAGGCTTCTAATGTGCCATTAGCTTGTAGATGATATGGTATGCTTTTCCGATGGAATATATGAAATTCCCCCGTTAAGGATTCAATAGTTCTATTAAGGAAATGGGTTCCCTGATCACGCATCAAAAATTTTGTACATCCAAACCTTGTTAAGATGTTTTCAAAAATGAATTGTGCGGCAGTTGCTTCGCTACAATCCTTCACTGGTTTTGCCTCTTCCCATCTGGTTAGATAATATGTAGTTGTAATGATATATCTCGAACCAGTTCTCTTCCCTAGTGGGTTAATAGGTCCCACAAAGTCAATAGCCCATTTATCGAAGGTTTGCAATGTCAATTGTGGCGTCAATGGCATCTAATATCTACGAGATGGATTCCCTATTCTTTGGCATACATCGCAATTCTGGCAATGCTCTTTTGAATCTTTGTGTATGGTAGGCCACCATAGTCCTGATCTCAAAATTTTATGCGCGGTCTCTCTTCCGACGTATTAAATTCTGTAGGTGCTAACCCTATGGTCAGGAATTTGATAATATCTCTGAAATAGTCATGTGCTTTCTGGATAGAAAACAACTATGCATTTGGTAGATTATCCTCCAAATTACTAGGTTCTTTGTCTGACTCGATTCTGGAAAGATGGTCCAGTCCTGCGTTTAATCTTCCTGGTTTCAGTATGATTTCAAAATCATATTCCTGAGACAGTAACAACCATTTGCATATTCTCCCCCCTAACATTGGTTTATTGACTAAGTATTTCAAATTTGAATGGTTAGTAAACATAAAAAAATGCGAACCTAGCAAATAGTGTCTGAATTTCTGCAAAGCGTACACCATAGCTAAGCCTTCCCTTTTTGTTGTTGTATAGTTCTTTTCTGTTGAATATAGCTTTCTGAACGCACGACTCTGACTCCGACATGGTACATCCTTTGCACCATTCCGCTTCTTTACATCCACTCCTATAGCTATCGGTCCATCGTTTAACTCTTAATTGCTTCAACGACCTCTGGCCGTCCCTAGTACTTTGCATTTACTAAGGGGCCAGGCCTTGTCCTGTCGCTTTTACTGCGCTCTGTACCCTCTTCCCGGGAATTGCAGAGTTGCTTCTCCCAAAACTGGATGATGTTAGGCCTCGCCTAAATGTACTTCCGCCATCAAAACTATTGTACTTGGGCTACGCCCAACACTTCTTGATGTGGTAGTCAGTACATGTGGCAATTTGTAATCTTCTATGAGTGTGCACTTTTTAAGGAGGATGGGTGCTTTGCACATGTTGATAACCACTTTGGAAGAGGGCATTAGACACTTAGAGGTTTGATGATTGGCCCTAGTAACATATAACCACTTTACACATAGTTTGAGGCATAACACTTAAGTTGAGGAGCAATTGATTAGGTGTGCATCATCTTGGTGGAGTGATTTTCACGTGAATACCTAGCTTGAAGGGCACACCAATTTGGGGTTTGGACAAACCTTAGTGTGAGATGTGGACACGTTGCTTTTATGTGTACTATATTTAGGGATTTATTTGTTGACTTGGCATAGGTAATTTTGTCAAGTTATTCCATGTCTTATGTTGGCCTCTCCCACCTTAGTCTATATAAAGAAAGGAGAGTGTGTTAAATATAACTTTTATTTTATTTTTTATCTTAGAGATTAATAATTGGTGTGGTGCTACTAGCTATTTGGATAATCTTGGGATCATGTATCACTTTTATAACAAGAATTAGTTCTTGTGAGATGTTAACTCTAGGGTTCCTTGAATGTGAGATGTTAGTGTTGAGTATTGTAATTTGTGGGATGCAAACATGTGAATCCCCTAGATATTTTGTCTTGTGCAAGTGGTGTGGTGTGTTGGGGATGGGTTTGTAGAGCTTGCTGGGTTGCCTTGCTTGATCTTTATTTTGTTGGTTAGGGTTTCCACTGATTGCAAATGCCCTAGTTAGGGCCTAGAATGCATTGAAAATTCCTTGATTGGAATGAACTAAAAAAACTTGTACCATATTAAAATGAAAAAAGGTATTGTACTTTATCATCCCTGTGATAAAGTGTGCATGGTTGTTATTCTAAATTTGTGATTACAAATCTGATTTTTCTCATGTATTGAGTAAGTGTCATGATTGTTTTAGTATGCTCTTTTGTTAGGACAAGAAGTTTGAATGTTATGTTATTTTACCATGCTTAATGAAAATTTCAAATCTCATTTGTCATTGTTATATTTTCGTTGTAATTGAAGTAATTTTCATATATGCGAATTGAGATAGATCTTTCCCTCGGGGTGCTAAAATGATCTATGCTTCAAGACTTTTGTGGTGTTTACATTCTTGAGTTTTTCTAGAAATAATGTTGGGCATATTTGGATTTTCTAATAGGGTTGTTGAAGAAATTAGTTATTCAACTTTGACTGAAAACTCTATAAAGTATATAAATGGCCTCATAGAAGTAAACTGGAAATTTTAGATGGGACAAAGTTTCAAAATTTATTCACACGCGTAGCCTAGGGTTGCTTGTGGACTTAGCCTATGTTTTGTTTTTGGCCTCCCTCATCTTAGTTTAAATAAAGGGATGAGAGTGTCATTGTGGAATTGGTCCATGTTTTATTGTTGGCCTCCCTCACCTTAGTTTAAATAGAGGGATGAAAGTGTCATTGTGGACTTAGTCCATGTTTCATTGTTAGCCTTCACCTTAATTTAAGTAGAGGGATGAGAATGCCATTGTTAAATTTAACATTTTTTTTGTATCTTGAAGATAGATAGTTGGTGTGGCAAAAGCTATTTGGAGAATCTTAGAATATCACACATTACTCTTGTAATAAGGATAAGTGCTTATGGGATGCTAAATCTAGGGTTTTTGGCTTGTGACATGCAAGTGTTGAGTATTGTAGCTTGTGGGATGGAAGTGTGTAAATCTCCTTGATAGCTTATGGGATGCAAGTGGGAGATGATGGGCTTTGACATTTGATGTGACGTTGGCTTGGTTGGAATATTCAATGATCGGCTTGTAAACCATGGTGGCATGCCTTGGCCTTTGTATCATTGGTTAGGGTTTGGAGTGATTATGGATTCCCTAGTTAGGGTGTGGAATGCATTGGATAGTCATTGATTGGGATGAACTAATATGACTTGTTTTACCAACTTGGGATGAGTTAAGGTATCATACTTCATCTTCAATACTGTGATAATATGAAGTTTATCATTGTTCTAAATTTGTGATTGTGGATTTGATTTTTCTCATGTATTGAGAAAGTTTCATGGTTGTTTTAGTGTGTTTCATTGTTAATGCTACGTTATTTTAGAATGCTTGGTGAAATTTCAAATCTAATTTGTTGCTATTATATTTATATTTTAATCGAATTAGTTTTCATATTGTGTGCAGACATAGATATTTCCGCTATTGAAATTATTTTAGCTTGAAGTCTTTCTAGTGTCCTTGAGTTTCCATAGAAGTAGTGTTGGGACAAACTGAATTTTCTTCTAGGGTTGTTGAAGGAATTAGTTTCAGCACTAAGGATAAAACGCCTCTAAAGTATATTTGTGGTCGTATAGAAGTAAGGTATAAATTTGAGATTGGGTAGACTTTTGAAATTTCAACATGGTTTTAGAGCTTGCTATGGTGAAATTGCTTTCTTGTGAAAGAGCGAGTTGAATATTTCGGTGGAGGTTTGTTTAGTGGATGCCTTAGTTTCTCTAGGGAGTGGGTTTGCAATTTTCACTTGGGATAGGTGACCAATCTACTTGTTTGCTAACTTGTTGATTGAGGTGTGTTTCAGGATTTGCCTGGATGACTACTCTAGGTTTTAGAGAGCGTGACAAGTTAGAATTTTTTTCAAACTATACACTTTGGAAGTATATATTGTAGATGATATTGGAGGAAGTTAAGTTTTGGGTATTTTTTGAGAACATTGTTAATGTTCCTACTAATCTTCCCCATTTGGACACTTATAAGAATAAAGAGGCCAAAGAAAACTAATAGTTCTTGATATCATGAAGAACCAATGAATCCCTCACATTGTAGAGAAAATAAGGTAAAGGAGATGCATGATGCCTTGATTGTGTTGTAACAGAACATGGATATTTATTGCAGGATATACTTAAGTGACATGCTCTATGTGTTCTACATGATTGACGTGGATATTGTGTCTATTTAATTAAGGAATACCATTAAGTTGAGAGATCAGTTGGTATTGATAGGGATGAAGTTTGACAATGAGTTGGTGCCCATTGCATTGAATGTATTTTCTACATATGGAAACCCTTTCTCTTGGATATTTGTGCTCGTGTGAAGTTGTCCACCTTTGAGAAGCTTTGGGATGATTTTGTCATAGGAAGCTAGAGACAAGTTCAACCAAAGAGAGAAGTAGATGGCCTTGCATTCATTGAGAGGATGAGGAAGTGTTGAAATATTCTAAATTTGAAGAATATTCTATTGTATTTTATTATTGTAATTTATTCGGAGATGTTTTATTCCTCCGTCGGGATGTTATTATTGTATTTGGTCATCATAGAGTCACGAGGTAAAAACTCCCTTGTAAGTCGGGTCGATAGAACCCTCCAGAAAGTAATATTATATTGTTTTGAGTCTTCCTTGGTAATTCGGCCTAGTTAAGTTTGTTGGGGCCGACCTAGTTAGTGAAAAATCCAAGTGGAAGAGAAAGTATAAATAGGAGTGATGTGATCCTCATTTGGACACACACACACTCACTTGTGTAATTCGCATAGGAGAGAGAGAGAGAGAGAGAGAGAGAGAGAGAGAGATCTGCAAGGAGAATGAGCACTTGTTTGAGGTTTTGTCTTTGTACTTTTGATCATATATATTGAGGAAGTTTTGTTAGGTTTTCTTCCCCTAGAGGGTTTCCTAGGATAAATCTGTGTCTATCTTGTGATTGTGTTTCTTTCAGTGATCTTGTATATGCTATTGTTGTGAAATTGAATTGAATAGTGATGTTATCTATCTTAGTAGATTGAATCTTAACATGGTATTAGAGCTAGCCTGAATAGGACGACTTTCACAAGGTGAAACTCTCTCTCTTCTCCCTCCGACAAGAAATTAAGGTTTCTGTCAAAGTTGGAATTTTGGAAATCTGATTGCATAGAAAGTTGTGCCTCCCTAGGGCGCATCTATTGAGCCCTAGATCGAAATTTTTGAGTGGGTAGATCTCCGTTAAATTCAAACCCTAGTTTGACTTTGGACCAGAAAATCAGAAAACTGCAAATCAAAATTTTGCAAGTCAATTTTGATAGGTGAAAATTTGGAATCTCCAGAAACCAAGTGTACCAGTCAATTCGCCTCAATCAAGCGCATCTCCTGGTAAGGTCAGTTTTGCATTTTGAGAAATTTCATTTTTTGGTGACCTCCTGGATAAGATGGCCCCAAGCACTAAGCTTGAGGATTATAAGCTAGAAGGCATAGAGAATTTGTGAGCATGGAAATATAGGATTGGCCTCATTCTTGAAGAGAATGATCTTGCCAAATACATCAAAGAAGAAGTTGCAGAACCTGAAGAGGATGAAGCTAAGGAGAAGCACAAGAAGGACCTTATTAGGGAAAAGAGGATCATTGCTGATTTTATCAAATACCACTTGATTCCTCAAGTGTCATCCAGGAAGACCCCAAAGGAGATGTATGATTCCCTAGCCAGAATGTATTAAGGAAGGAACATCAATAGGAATATGAATTTGAGAGATCAATTAAAGAGTACCAAGATGTGCCAAGGAGAATCCATCCAAGACTACTTCACAAGGGTCTCCCAGTTAAAGGAGCAACTAGAAGCCATTGGAGACTCCCTTGATGAAGATGAGCTAGTTATGACTGTTCTCAATGGTCTCACTAGACCTTGGGATTCATTCATCCAGATTATGTGTGCCAAAAAGGAAAGCATGAAATTCGACATTGTATGGCATTAGAGGAAATTTGAGGTCTAAAATGAGCCTTATAAGAAAACGAGCCAACCATAATTTCTTGATGAGTTGGAATTCAAGAACCAATAGAATTTTAATAAAATGAGTCAACCATAATGGTTTACTTGAGATATTTGTCATAAAAAAACTACTTTTTTGTTTGTATTTTCAACATATCTTCGTGTGTTTTGACTCAAATTTCTAGTGGGAGCACTCGTTGGATGCTGAATTAAATTCTGCATCCAACGAGTACCCACAATGCATACTTTTGACGGACGTCATTGCCCAAAAACAAGAAATACCCGAAAAACGTGATGATGATGTCATCATCACATTTTTAAGGTATTTCTTGTTTTTGGGGTAGCAGGGTCCATCAAAAGTATGCATTGTGGGTACTTGTTGGATGCGGAATTTAATTCCACATCCAACAAGTGCTCCCGCTCGAAATTTGAGTAAAAACACACTGCGATATGTTGAAAATACAAACAAAAAAGTAGTTTTTTTCCTTTCTTCCTCGAAAATTAATAAATATTATTTTATTATTTTAACTATTATTTTATTATTTTCCTTAGGAGGCCACCCATTTTAGACCTCAAATTTCCTCTAATGGGAAGATTGCATCCAAGAGGAGGCTAGAGTAGCCAATAGAGAAGCTCTACTTAAAGAAGATGATCAAGCCCTAGCCACCCATACCAAGAGAGGAAGAAGTCAATCTAACTTCAAAAAGGAAAGCCACAAGGAGTCTCAACCTCCCAATAAGTTCCAAAGGACAAGAGGAAACAATCCAAGAAGAAACTACTCCAAATTTCAGTGTTTCAATTGTGACAAGCTAGGACACATTGCCAGAAATTGTCCATTGAAGAAAGAAGAATACAAGAAGAGGAACAACAACAAAAGACATCATGCACATCTAGCTGAAGATGAAGATGAAGAAGAAGAGGAAGAAGGACCTCGAAGAAAACAAGCAAAAAAAAAACATGTAGAAGAGTATGTATTATTCTTTGCACTCTCTAGGTCTGTGACACCTAGAGAAGATACATGGCTTATTGATAGTGGCGCTTCAAAGCACATGACAGGACAAAAGAAAAATCTGTCAAAACTTGAAGAGAAGAACTCTACTTAGAAGGTATCATTAGGAGATGACTATCAATATCCTATCAAAGCGATTGGTGAAGCAAGCTACAAGCTTGATTTTGGAACCCCCATGAAGATGAAGGAAGTCTTATATGTACCAGGTTTGGAGAAGAATTTACTTTCTATCTCAACATTAGATAAGAAAGGATATAGGGTTGCATTCATAGATGGACAAGTACTTATGTGGCCCAAAGGAAAATCAATTGAAGATGTAGTTGTCATTGGTGAAGAAGAAGGGGGATTACATAAACTCAAGGGACATCCAGAAACAACCCTTGTTCATGAGACCACTAGCCCAAGTGAATTATGGCATAGGAGGCTTGCTCACATAAAATACAAAGCACTAACCCATGTGAGCAAAGTAGTGACAGGATTACCAGATTTGAATATCAATCATGAAGGCATTTGCAAAGGATGTGCAAAAGGAAAGAATATCAAGAATCCATTTCCGAAGAGTGAGACAAAGACTAAAGGTACGTTGGAATTAATCCATTCAGATGTATGTGGTCCAATGCCCTCCACATCTTTGAGTGGTTATGAATATTATGGTACATTTATTGGTGACTATTCAAGAAAGACATGGATATATTTCTTGAAAGCAAAGGATGAAGTATTTGGAAAATTCAAGGAATTCAAAGCCTTGATAGAAAATCATTTAGAAAGAAGAACTAAGACACTCTAAACATACAATGGTGGAGAATATACTTCAAAATATTTTGAAGCCTTTTGTAAAGAAGATGGAATCAAGAGGGAACTAAATGCTCCCTACAATCCTCAACATAATGGTGTTGCGGAAAGAAAGAATAGGACCATTATGGAAGTAGTGAAGACAATGATACATGATCAAGATCTTCCAATGCATCTATGGGATGAAGCAACAAGGATTACAGTTTATGTACATAATATATTATCCCATAGTGCCCTTGGATTCAAGACTCTAGAAGAAATGTTCACAAAAAATAAGCCTAAAGTGAGCCACCTCAGGATATTTGGTTGCCCATTATATGTTCACATACCAAAAGAAAAGAGAACCAAGTTGGACCCTTCCGGAAAGAAGGGAATATTTGTTGGATACTGTGAAGTCTACAAAGCCTCTAGAATATACATTCCAGGATTCCATCACATGGAGATTAGTAGAGATGTAACATTTGACGAAGAAGCAACTCTCATGAGATCCAAAAAGTGCCAGCATGAAGAAGTCTATGAAGAATATGTACCTCCCAGAAATGTAGAAGTTGCACCCTCGCTCGAAGATGAAATGCCAGAAGACCATGATATGCTAGAACCTCAAGAACCTCCCATTATGAATATGTCATGAAAGAGAAAGCTTGCTTGGGAAAGAAAAATTATACAAGAAGCAAAGACGTATGGAGCTCTAGAAGGCTCCACAAGAGTAAGCAAGAAGCCAAAACCATTTTCCAGTTATGTGGCTTTTATGTGTGATATTGTAGATAAAGAACCTACCAGTTATGAAGAAGCTATACAGAAGAAATAGTGGCTAGAAGCAATGATGGAAGAATACCAATCAATAATGAATAATGATGTTTGGGATATAGTTCCCAAACCAGAAGGCAAAAGTGTGGTATCTTCCAAGTGGATCTACAAGATAAAGCATGAAATTGATGGACGTATTGATAAATACAAGACAAGGTTTGTGGCTAGAGGATTCTCTCAGAAAGAGGGAATTGATTATGAAGAGACATTTGCACCAGTAGCAAGGTACATTTCCATTAGAACCATCATGGCACTTGCATCCATGATGAAGTGGGATTTTACACCAGATGGATGTGAAGATAGCTTTCCTGAATGGTGTGATTGAGGAAGAAGTGTACATAGAACAACCACAGGGATTTGAAGTTGAAGATAAACAGACTCACGTATGCAAATTGAAGAAGGCTCTGTATGGATTGAAGCAAACTCCTAGAGCTTGGTATGGAAGGATAGATAGCTTTTTGACGAGCTTGGGATTTACCAAAAGTAAAGCTGACCCTAACCTTTACTTTAAGGTTATGGATGATGAACCTGTCATATTATTGTTGCATGTGGATGATTTATTTTTGACAGGAAATAAGAAACAAATTGTAGAGTGTAAGAAGAAGCTCGCTGAAGAATTTGAGATGAAAGACCTTGGATTGATGCACTATTTTCTAGGTCTGGAAGTATGGAAGAGCCCAGAAGGAATCTTTCTCAACCATGGAAAGTATGCTGTGGAAATACTAAAAAGTTTTGATATGTTGGAATGTAAATCCATGGACACACCCATGGATACCAACCTGAAGTTGTTAGCTGATGAATCGTCAGAGTTAGTGGATGTGACTCAGTACAGACAGATTATTGGGTCATTGATGTATCTGAAAAATACCAGGCTAGATATATGCTTTGCTGTGAACACGCTAAGTCAATATCTAGTTGAGCCTAGACGTGTTCACATGGTAGCTGCAAAGCATGTGATGAGCTACCTGAAAGGTATGATAGACTTTGGTCTATACTATGTTGGAGATCATGACTACAAATCGTATGGTTATATAGATGCAAATTGGGCTGGAAGTGTCTTAGATAGGAAGAGCACCTCAGGTTGATGTTATAGTCTGGGATCTGCCATGATCTCATGGTTTCGCAAGAAGCAGTCCAGTGTTGCTCTCACCACAGCTGAAGCAAAGTATATAGCAGCTTGTTCTGCTAGTTGTGAAGTCATATGGCTTCGAAAATTGATGTCAAGTCTATTTGACCTGGAGTTGGATACCACGATGATTCTATGTGACAACCAGAGTTGTATAAAGATGATGAAGACCCTAGTGTTCCATGGCAAGTCAAAGCACATATAAATCCGGTATTTTTACATATGAGATATGGTACAAAGGGGAGCTATAAAGCTCCAGTGTGTGAGCACTGATGAGCAAGTTTCTGGTGTGTTGACTAAGCCTCTGTCTCGAGTGAAGTTTGATTACCTCCGTGACAAGATTGGTGTGGTTTGAAAGGAACTTCTTCGAAAGGGGGAGCATTGATGATGATGTTGCAGTGGGATTGTATCATCCCTGGACATTAGTCCTAAAGTGATCCACAAACTTTTGTCTCCGTGATGTGGTTGGGATTGTATCATCCCTGGACATTAGTCCTAAAGTGATCCGCAGACTTTTGTCTTCGTGATGTGTTTGGGATTGTATCATCCCTGGACATTAGTCCTAAATTGATCCGTAGACTTTTGTCTCCGTGATGTGGTTGGGATTTTACCATCCTTGGACATTAGTCCTAAAGTGATCTGAAGACTTTTGTCCCCGTGATGTGGTTGGGATTTTATCATCCCTGGACATTAGTCCTAAAGTGATCCTCATACTTTTGTCTCAGTGATGTGGTTAGTATTGCATCCTCCTTGGAATTATGTCCTAAAAGTGAGAGGGATTGATAATCCTGTAATTGGATCATGTGTGTTGCAGGTTATGTTGCTGCAGATGATGTTGTTGTTGATCAAGAGATCAAGTGTTGTTGTAGATGATCGAGTGATGTAGAAGATGAAGATCAAAGATGAAGACTCAGTTTTGTAGAAGATGATGCTCCAATACTAAAGATGTTGAAGATGTTCCAGTAACTGTTCTAGTTGCTGATGTTGTTGAAGAACACTTTTGATGATTTATAGATGTATCACCTTGATGTTGTTGATGATGCTCTCTCTCCTTTCTCCTACAGTTGATGTTTCTATTGTCAGTAGAATACCCTTCTCGTTAAGGGGGAGTGTTGAAATATTGTAACTTCGAAGAATATTCTATTATAATTTATTCGGAGATGTTTTATTCCTCCGTCGGGATGTTATTATTGTATTTGGTCATCATAGAGTCATGAGGTAAAACCTCCCTTGTAAGTCGGGTCGATAGAACTCTACAGAAAGTAATATTATATTGTTTTGAGTCTTCCTAGGTAAGTTGGCCCAGTTAAGTTTGTTGGGGCCGACCTAGTTAGTGAAAAAGTCAAGTGGAAGATAAAGTATAAATAGGAGTGATGTGCTCCTCATTTGGACACACACACTCACTCGTGTAATTCGCATAGGGGAGAGAGAGAGAGAGAGGAGAGAGAGAGAGAGAGATCTGCAAGGAGAAGGAGCACTTGTTTGGGGTTTTGTCTTTGTACTTTTGATCATCTATATTGAGGAAGTTTTGTTGGGTTTTCTTCCCCTAGAGGGTTTCCCAGGATAAATCTATGTCTATCTTGTGATTGTGTTTCTTTCAGTGATCCTATATATGCTATTGTTGTGAAATTGAATTGAATATCGATGTTATCTATCTTAGCATATTGAATCTTAACAGGAAGGGAGGCAAGAAAGGAGTACCTAAAGAGGGTAAGAAAGATGATTCAAGCTCTTTGAATCAAGGTAAGAAGGATTTATGTCTTAGGGTAAATGTTTCAAATGTTGAAAAAAATACACTATGTAAGCCAATGTTTGGATATGAAGAAAAGTTAATACATACAACAACAAAAACTTAATGCAAGGAGTGTAGAGTGTAAATTTTCTGTGACAGAAAAAAAAAAACTTCAATGAGACATTTTGTCAAACACTTGGCTGAAACACTTGACTTTGCATTCAACTAAGTTATTAATGAACCAACTACACCACATGCATTTAATAAACTGGATTCAAACTAAAACTGAAATGAAAGTATAAATCAACCAAGCAGATGCTACTGTAAGCAGTTGACACAGGAAATTAGGCATAATCCAGGGAAAAATCCTCACCAATTGTGAGGCAACCCAAAGATAGAGAAATTCTTAGTATTTCAAGTACAAATTACAATAATTCAAACTGTACTTATCTCATCATTTGACCAGCATAAACTTTAGAAATTGTATGAACTGTTACTGCTTTCTTTCTGTCAATTCTGTACACTGTACGGACTGTCCAGACCAGCAATAAATGCACATAAATATGTCTAGAAATGCATGCAGTCAATATGAAACTGTACGGATTTCATTAATGGCTGTAATACCCTTGGTTTTCATGTTGTAACTTACTGTATGAATCCGAAATAATAAATGTGCCCTCTCAACTGTGTAAAAGACGGTATGGACCAGAAATTAATGCTCATGTTGTACAGACTGCTCTCTTAGAAACCATGCTTGAAATTTTAGTAATTGCTCTACCTTTCTCCAATGCATTAATTGCTCTTTCTCTTCAATTAATGACAATGTGACTTCAATAATGTTTTCTCTCCTTCCCTAGATGTTTATTTATATTTTTCCTCTTCCCAAAACCCTAAATAATTAATCTCAACTAACTCATCAATGGACGAGATCAATCATATCTAAAGGTTCAAATTAAATGCTCATTTAATACTACACGTTATTATTAAATGCTCACAAATATTTTTGGGACCCACAACTTAACTTTTCACTTAAGTCATTTAAAAAATACAAAGTCATTTTTATAATATAAAGTCACTTTTATATTATAAAACATTTTAGAAAAGTCAAAATGGTTCCCACCATGTAAACATCACAAAATCATGGTGGGACCTCCTGAGTTACATTTCTAACACTCCCTCTTAATGAGAGAGGTCCCAACACTACTATTTGACAGACAATCCACTCGAGTGGACGCGAGCCGGATCTCCCTAGCTCAAAGTGAGTCTAGAACAAATAATACAGACTACAAACTACTTTCCTAGATCTACTTAAGGATCAAGTGACTAGATGTCTTACCTTAACTTCGCAATCCTTTCTCCTGGATGTTGCTCCATGCCTTGCAGTCATCAGATCTCAACTGCAAGACCTATCGAGACACATAGAACAATACAAACGAGTAAAGAGCATCTATACAACAAGAGATCTAAGTGAACAGTTAAGTAGGTAAAATACACAATATCATCACACATAAACAACATTGGTGGAAAGCGTTTATATTACTGTAAATCGAGAAAGTATATAGTAAAGAATAGACTACAACCAAGGCTTAACGTAGTAGCCCTTCTCCATCCAAGCCAATTTCCATATCTTCCCAAGGAAGTTTGAGTCTCTTAATAAATGAATTAGAGATCTCCCCAAGATGATTTCACCAGCATGTAGACACTCTAGACTTCCTCCCTTTGGAGAGGGGTAGAGTTTCACTTAAATAGGACTAAGTGGATAGGATATGGATAGGGTAGGTTGAGATATGGTAGGAGAGAGATAGGGGATCCCCCCAAGAGGTTAGGAATCGAGTGCTAGCTCCCCCAAGAGATCAGGGATAAGGATCCAAGCCAGCAGGCTTGGAGAATGAGCTCGAAGGGCCTATTTATGTCCATTAACTGACTTCGCCGCACCCTGCAGTAGAGAAAGATGCGACGTCGCAGGTTGCATGTGTGCAGCCCGCGACGAGCTCTCAAAACCTAGCATAAATGTAAAGGTATCCTTTCAGGTAAATGACATAGCCAATGAAACTTCAGGGATGTATACACTGAATATCAAGATGGTAGGATTTTAGGTGTAACATAATGCCCCCCAAAGCATGAAGCTGTTGAAATTTGGACAGGTGAAATGATTTGACAGAAAGAATGGCAATGGCTTGTCAGACGAAGGACACTGCTGTAGTACAACTGACTCTGAGTACACTGTCTCATATGACATACAACATGGCTGTCGACCAATACATTGTAGATCCATGGTAGTAATGACTGACTCAACACAATCATGGCTACTAGACACAAGTGTAGATCCATGACCAGATGATAACACAACCACGACCAATACAAATGTGGATTCATGTGATATGACTCAATACAAACTCCATCACAACCTTGGTAAAACATGACTCCCCAGGGTCTTCAAGCTGAATCCGCAATGATACGAATCTATCCATGCAATTACAAATGTATTGACATCGAACATGGTAGAAACCACTTGATTACCGATCATTGATGTATACCGTTAACAAGTGCGAGGGAAATCACCATTGATGTAAATGATTCCCAAGGTATCATAGTACATATCATCAAGTGTGAATAAATGAGTTAAATTCGAACGCGAGATGAAATCTTTCAATCAAGAGTCAATGATGTAAACTCATGTTGAAATTGAGGTAACCTGCCATTGAGGCATGCAGGGCCAAGGTACTTGGTTGGTTTCTAGATTCAATGCTCGGATGATGATTTGGAGTCGACAAGGATGAATCCGTCGAAGGAGGGCCATGATGAATCCCCCATCATCGACACAAAACATGACAAAGGATGTGTAGAGCAGATCAGATGGTACAGTGACATGTAAGACTGACTCAGAGCAGACTGACATGATGGAAGATGTACTGACTGTAGATAATGAGTAGTGAGAGTATTCTTTAACATGGGCATGGCATGCCTTGGAAGTATTGACCTGACGAGTTATGATACCAATTCCTAATGCAATTGATGATGGAAGTGTTCTTTGAATGAATCAAAGGAGTAACGAGACTCAGGAAATAGGAAAAAATCGAGGACAAACGGATGATCCAAGTGTAGTATGCAAATGCAGATGAGTGTCATGTTCAAGAAATGACTAGATACTGCCACTGATAAGGGGTGTAACATAAAATATTTCCTTTTTCCCCATCATGAATGATGAGTGCCTCATGTTTTTTTTATGAGTTTGATGAGGGTAACCAGATTCTCAGTATAGCTCATCTCATAGATGAGTCCAATCCCAAATATTTTCCGAACCTGGGATAAGAGGGGTTCATCCCATGGTGGGCCCTTCAATGCGAAAGTTTAACGAGTCCATAGAAGGTAAACTCGGTCGTCATTTCAGGTTTAGATCGTCTGAGAAGAACTAAAGAAGACTCCAATGGTCCTTTTTCGTAAAGTTAGCCTCATCGCCCGAAAAAGGGTAAAACAATGCGGGAGAGGACTCTTCCAGTCATGATTGGCTGGAGTATACCTTTTTCATAAGTAGTGCCCCCTGGTCCGAAAAAGGGGTAAACTATCACTAGGAAGATGACCATTCAAATTATTTAACAAGCGTGAATGCGACAAGTTCGCTTGACAATATTTTTATATTTCGAGAGCCTGAAAAGAGATTAACGATAGACTCCGTGGGGGTTCCTTTTCTGTGGGAGTTTAACGAGCCCGGAAAAGTGATAAATCGTAACTTGGTAACATATTATCATAGTTTCAAGAGCACGAGAAAGAACAAAGAGTAAGCTCATCATCATAAAATAATTACTAATGAATGGAAAATAACGACAAAAACACACAAGGGATGTTCATACCTGAGATGACCATTCCAATGTGAAAATGGCATGAAAAAAAAATACTTAATGACTCCTGCACACTCGGAAACTAGGGCAAATAGTCAACCAAGCATTCAAATATGATAAAAATCGATCCAAACTATAGCAAATGGCCTAAAGGCATCAAATATTTGAAAAAGAAATATTCCATTTTGTTTATAAATAGAAACAAAAACCAAATATAGTCACCATTGTTTCATTTGCCAAATTTGGGAGGAGAAGTGCCATTTGGAGCCAAAACTTCACTTGTCGATTCCGGGAGCTATGAGCATCCATTTCACCCACCGTCTGGAGTAGGTAACTCTAAACTTCATCCAGCATAATTGTAGTGGTTTACATTTTTTATTTAGGTTCATTTTTTTGGTTTTTAGCTTGGTTTGTGAAGGGCCATTACGTCCTCGGGTCGTCGCAGTTTCCCCTTTCGGGAACTGCAACGAGACTGAGTTGTCGCAAAGGTCACATGGATGGACTGTGATGATGTCGCATTGTTAGCAATAACGGGGTGCAAAGATGGAAACTTCCATCCCCAAACACAAACCATGCCCAAAAAAAGAACTTTTGGTGGTTGAAGCAAGTGTTAACAATGTTTAAACTCCCCTTTTGGCAGGTTACCAGCAGCTAGAATGGTTTTGGAGTGGCGTGAATGGGAGCATGAGCTAGATGATGAACATGCTGCAAATGATCCACGATGTGTGGAAGCACTGAGGAACTGTTGTTACACCTAAAATCTTACCATCATGATATTTAATGTATACACCCCTGGAGGTACCCTGATTGAGTGATTTACCTGGAAGGATTTGTACCCATTTGTACTAGGTTTTGAGAGGTCGTCGCAGGTTGCACTCATGCAGCATGTGACGTCGCACCTTGCTCCATTACAGGGTGCGACGAAGTCAGTTAGATGGAAAAAATAGTTTCTTCGATCTCCTTCTCGAAGCTTGCTGACTTGGGACCCTATCCCTGACCTCTTGGGAGAGTTGGCACTCGACTCATAATACCTTGGAAAGATCCCTTGAGTCTCTCCTATCATATCTCAACCTATCCTATCCATATCCTATCCACTTAGTTCTATTTAAATGAAGCTCACTCCCATTCTAAGGGGAGGAAGTCTATGGTACTCTTATGCTAGTGAAATCAATTTCAATAGACCTAACACTCTAGCTTGGGGAACATCTACTTCTCTCTAGAAGCTTTGGCTTGGATTTTTGGAAGGAGTTTGCAATGTTAAGGCGATGGTTGTAATCCTCTTTTCTATTGTACTTCTCCATTCTTAAATACAGTTAATATAATTGCTTTCCATAAGTATTGTCTCTTGATGATGTTTAGGGCTTTCCTCCTTAATTGTTAGCTTAGATTTATCATATGAAATATATGCTTTCACTTCTCGTGGTCTGTCATATGTTCAACAAGGTTTAGCTACTCGCAATCTGGCAGCGCTGGAGCATTGGATCAATGGAGGAGAAAGGGATCTACAAATCTAGGGTAAACGATCTACTCTTACATTTGTACATCTATATGATCTAGGAAAGTATTTTATGTTCTGTCCTATTTGTTCTAGACTTACATTAAGCTAGGGAGATCATGCCTTGAGTCCGTGCTCGGTAGATTATCCGTGAAACAAATCTGGCGACCATACTGGGGAGGAACTACGTCTTGTTCTGTAATTGCCTGAGAGTCATTTTTAGTTGATTGCTTGACGCAAGCCTTCTATTTGGCAGTTTCTTCTTGAGTTGATTTCACTATCAGATCTTCATCTTGAAGACTCTGATTTGCTTCCTCTGAGTTTATACTACTCATTTTCAAACCATTTTACAGTTCATTTCCTGGAGATTTGATTTATTTTTGAACTTAGATCTCGCCTATCGCACCTGGTTAGTGAAAATAGAGCGACACTGTGTCTTTTCTAGTCTCTGTTCTTTGTCTGTTTTCCACTCATCACAGGCCTTTCATTGGCATATTGCGACACCGTCACACTCCCTGCATTGGTGAACAGCGATGTCGCACTGTGTACAAGCACAGAGTGCACCGATCTGTCAAATTTGGCATGTAGGCATCCCATATCCATTTCTTAATATGAGCTTTGGTTTGTTGTATGAACTCCCTTTGTGCTGCAAGATCCAGCCAGAGATCCCATCTTTAATTGGTATGTTGAGTGTTTGGATTTGTTTGGATTGATTTTGGGTTCCATCTTGGACAAGTCTAAGAATTGGTAGTGGCGGATACTCTTGTCTCCTCCACCTTCATCCGCTCACCCTTGCATTCCCTCCTCTCCTCAACTGATTTGGTCACCACATTAGATCAGCCCCCAGACATCATTTACATCATCTTTTGAGCTTTGCTTGCTTGGTTTGCTTGCTACTGTCTAATAATGAGTTAAGTGTGTCTTTCAGTTTGATTGAGTGCTTGTCTTTTCTTGAGTTTTCTGAGTGCATTGAGTGCTGCAAGTAGTGTTTTCTTTTCAGTCATTTACATCTGAAAGCGTAGTTGTTATCAAGTTAATCTTTTGATGCATCCATTGAAGAATTAGAAGTGCCTCTTTCCCATCATTTCTCAAGCATTATTGAAGAAAATTGTTTGTGCATTAGAATGTTTTGCTTATGCATTTTCGGAAGAATTGAATGAATGTGTGATCACTTGTGTTTTTCTTGAATTGTGAGTTTCTCATTTTCTCGAAAAATCCAAAATATACTTCAGTTTTTCTTGTAAAATTAGTTCCATGCTAAGGAAAGATAGATGCATTTTTAATTCTTACCGCTTTTAGGCCATTGAAAGTGAAATAGAAAAGCTTGCATACTCCATCTTAGAATCCTCTCTTTTCATTACTTAGCACCATTTTCGTTTTGAAAAGGAAAAAGAAAAGAAAATGTTGTGATTTGGATTAGTAGTGTTGTAATTTTTGGTGTTTCATACAAAATGAAAAGAATGCTTTCATTGTCAAACTTGTTTGAATTGGGAATTGTTGCATTGTGTTGTTTTGGCAAATTTCGTTGGAAAGAAAAGATTTCTCCTTGCCATAGGTAGAATTCATCGAAAGAAAAGAATATTTCGTGCATGTAGCTAGGACTTGCATTATGCTTCCGATTATGTACTCACCTCATGCATTCACCTAACCGTCCAAGATAAAATTAACGGTAGAACTAGGTAAAATGTTTAGCAACTTGTGTGTAAGTTAGAGACGTGTTGCAGCGTTGTTAAGCGTGGCAACTGTTGCTATTTTCCAGCACTGTATCCTGGGGGTATTGTAGTCTTCCGCGTACTTATCGGTATATCGAGCTCCTTCACGTACCCATCAAGTACCATAATTCGTACTTGGTGTATATCAAAGGGTGTATCACATACTTGGTAGTATATCAAAAGGTCTCTTGTCGAACGGTTGTGCATTAGACAGCACCACTACGGATTTGAGCTCCAACATACCTTGCGTATATCGGGAGACACCACTAGGATTCTTGAAACCAACTGGGTTAACCATTTGGTCATCTTGGCAAAGCAATACACCGAGAACAACACTCGGGGAGATTAGCACGCATGTACTGTTCGAGTAATCGGGTATGCAGGCAAGGGTATCGTCCCAATCCTCCTTGTTGTGTCATATTGTTGGACCCTGCAGTATATAGCGGTTTGCGATGCCTTGATAATCCTATGAGGTTCTAGACTTTTGTATCCACTCTGTCACATAAGTCTGCTTGTTGCCTTAGTTTGAGTAGGTTTTTCTGGACTGCTTTTCTTTTGTAGCATACCCTTAGGAGAAACGTTGTTTCAACCACCCTAGCTGACTTTCCTGACGCTCTGGAGGATTTTCCCTGGAGAAGGTGCCATAGGATCTTAAACTTATCACCCGAATATCCCCTTAACCTGGAGGTTATTTCGAGGGTAAGAATAGATCAACGTAACACGGTCGTAGTTACTGAAGTTGAAAACTCTACCCTGAATGTTGGAGGAATTTTGTTTCCCCCAAATCTACCAAATTCATCCACCTCCAACCCCCCGCAGGGCAAAGATGTGGACATTTCTACTTCACAAGACAATACCTTTCCGGCAGTTATGCTAGGAGATCCTGGATCATTGGAATGGATAAATCAACCCCAGGACGACCCCACAGCAGCTGTTGGTCCTTCAACAACTTACTGGACATCTTCTACCGGTCACCCAGTGGCCCATTTTGCCATCGCATCCCCACCCATTGGGACTACTCCGGACGACCCTTTAGCCTACTATCGTGACCAATTAGCTCACTTTCGTTCTATGGCTGAGGAGTTCCGGCAGTCAAGTCTCCAACGAAGGGTTGAAGACCCATCGTTACCCCCTTACCGACCCATCCCAGATCATCCGATATCTTTTGGTTCACCCGAACCATCTTCCCACAGTGCGACCATTAATGAGACTGGTCAACCCTCACAAGATTCCAGTCTTGTACTTCAAGTGAACCAACCAGTTGAAGTACAATAGTCCAACACACCTGTTACTACCACAGTTACTTTACCAACTCCTCCCCCGCCTCAAAATTCGCGGGGAGGATACTCCATTCCCCCGGATTATCTCATTGGTAACGTTATTACTACGGTAGCTAATCAACAACTTATGTTGGTTCAACCTTTGAATAGTGGTCAGCCTGTTGTGGCTCGAGGGAAACCCCCATTTCCTAACCAGAACGTAGGCGGTGGAATCCCCAACGGACCTCTCGTTGGACCTCCTCAACCCGCTAGACCATACACCATGGGATTATCTCATGTTGGAGGGCCATCCAATGTAACTCAACCCTCATGGAGTCAAGCGTATCCAGGTTTTGTTAACCCTACGTCGGGTCAATCTAATCTCGGAAACGCACCATACAGGATACCTTATCCCGGAAATCCCTACACTCTATGGGGCCAACAGCCTGTTTTACAACATGGACCCCAACAAACTGTAACCCAAGAACCACCACCCCCGATTGGTCCATCCCCACCTCCTACAGGAGGCGGGGGGCCCCCACCTAACTTTGGAGGAGGTGGACCTCTCCCTTCTGGTGAAGGTCCAACTCATTTCACCCACAACGACCGCCACCCCTCCGGTGGTGGCGAGAATGGTCCACCCTATTATGGTGGAGGAGGACATTTCCCTTCGGGCGGTGGAGGTGGTCCACCACCCCCTCCAGGTGGAGGCAGTGGCGGATCTTTATTATGGTGGCAGTGGTGGCGGTGGAGACCCTCATCCTTCTGGTGGCGGAGGTGGTGGGGGCCCCCACCCTTCTAGCGGTGGAGGTGGTCCACCACCCCCTCCAGGTGGAGGCGGGTGGCGGGCCACCTTATTACGGTTATGGACCTCCACCTCCTCCCGGCGGTGGCGACGGACCCCCACCTCCTCCCAGTGGTGGAGGCGGACCCCCACCTTATTGGAATGGACCACCTTATGGTGGCAGACCCCCTTATGGTCTGGGCGGCACACCCCCCTACAGTCAGTTTACTCTGTGGTCACCCCTTAATTAGTCAATACGAGGTCCTACTGGTCCTTACATGCCTTACTAGTACTACTAGTACCTGTAGCCTAATCAACAGCTACTCCTTTTGGCTACTTTGGACCTACCCGATCTATCTTGACTGCTGAACGACCCCATCTACCACGGAACTAACTGGCCCTCGATTTCGGTGAAACTTCCATCGGATATCCCTAATTTTGACGGCAAGTCGGACGAGGATCCTAAACACCACGTGATGTCATACCATTTATGGTGTTCATCCAAATCTTTGATGGATGAATCGACCCATCTTAGATTATTTCAATGGATTCTCACTGGTTCGGCTACCAAGTGGTATATCGAACTACCACCACATTCTTTTCATGATTTTGGTTCTCTCGCTATGAAATTTTTGACTCACTTCCAACTGCCTATACGGTACAAAACTGGTACGGACCTTCTCACCTCTCTCTGCCATAATACCGTTACTCATATTTCTACTCATATACATGAGTGGCGAAGGAGAAGGCGCCTGATTAAGGCTCCCATTCCAGACCAGCTCCTAACACATTGGTTTACAAAGTCTCTTATTCCTCACATAGCTCGAGATGTCACCATGGGCAGTGCTGTCTCCGAAGAACAAGCTATCGCTCGTGCCCATTACCTAGACTTGGTCTATGCTCAATCGGGCACCCTGTTTGAAATTCTTCCCGATGCACCCCGCGACACTTATGACCCCACAAAACCTCCTAAGGGACCCCAAACTGATGGCATCATTGGATCCCTTACCACCCAGCCTATTGGATCATCGAACCTTCATGGTTCCTTCCCATTACCAACTCAGGATGGGAACAACACCACTAAACCAACCGCTCCTGCTGTAACTGAAGAGATGAATTCTGTCCAATCAACTTCATCTCAGAAGTCCAGCAGCAAGAAGAAGAACAAAGGGAAACCTAAGAACTCTTCCACCCACCAGGAAAAAAAGAGCACTCCTGACGACGCCAAACAGAAACAAAAACTAAAATTTCCTTGCTTACTGTGTGGAGATGATCATTTTTCCAAAGAGTGTCCCCATAGAGATGAAGTCCAAAATTTTCTTAGGGTAAGCCCACTCCCGCAGTTCTCAACGATTCGTTTCCCACTCAAAATTAGCAAATGATTGCTCAACCCCCCCCAGCTCAGGGGGAACCATCCAATACCATGCATGTTCTCATGGTACGTAACGAGACGATCAATTTGAACACTCACTCGCGATCATACGACCCGGTCTCTTCGAAAGAACCCGTTGGAAGTAATGCTGAAAAAGCTTCCAACTCTATACCTGATGTCACCATATCGTCAACTTCTCTCACCATTGAGAAGCCGTCTTTAGATTCAATATTGCGACCGCCCAAGAGCACAATTCGAAAATCCGTTTTCAATCCTAATGCTCATGCAACACAAAATTACAATATAATAGAAGACTTAGCACAAGCCCCTTGCGCCATGTCTACCCTGGAAGTTTTACAAAATTGTCCCAATCAATGCAAAACTCTCCTCATAGCAATCGATGCAGTTGACCCTGATTCTTCAAACACCTTCATGTTCCGACTTGACTACTTCAAGCCGAGGCTTTCCCATCAACTCACATTCCAAGTAGCTACGAACATTGCTGGGAAAATTGTCCATCGCTCCATTTTGGTTGAAGGTGCCTCTACTTTTGTCATGTCGATTGCCTGTTGGAGAGCCATCGGCTCTCCCGAATTGAATTGTTCTCCTACCACGTTGAAAGCATTCAAAGGGTGTGGCTTTCAACCTCATGGGCTCCTACAAGCTCTCGCAGTTGAGTTAGGCGGAAAGACCGTAACCATTAATGTGGAAGTGGTCTTGGCCCCAATAGATTATAATCTATTGCTTGGTTGCAATTGGTTTTATGCCATGCAGGCGGTAGCTTCTTCAATCTTCTGCATAGTACAATTCCCCCACCAAGGATGAATTGTAACTGTTGACCAACTAGATTTTTGCATACCAGACACTACTACTCATCTTGGTGACCATGTTCCTTCCATTGGAAAAACGTCAAAACAATATGAGAGTATAGGGGTTGGCCTTTTGAAAGATTCATCTCTCATGGGTGTTTTTTTAATTTCGGACCCCCCTAATCATGTTTCCTCGGTGAACATGATCTCCACAGAGATTTCATCTCACTCCACTGATACTTGGCTTGTACCTGACGAAGCCACAACACACTTGATTGGAAACTCAATGCCTCTTTCACCCGCTGAATGTATTTACGAGGCTATCCAGTCAGCATCGGAGAACCACTTAGCTGTGGCTCCCCCATCCTGTTCTCTATGACGGGCATCATCTCTACCTAATCTCTTACTTTGGACTTTTCATTCAGACGAGTCCATCATGGAAGTTATGAATGTTGATGATGGTCTGTGGGATGACCTCCACCATATGTCGTCTTTTCTTCCCCCTTTGGAGTACATAGAGGACAACATTAACACCATCTCTTCACCGGATGTCTACCCATTCCCTCATTCCCCCATACTTACATGTCTGTCGGACACTGAGGGAAACTTGGCCAACATTGAGCCTACCACCCCAGTGGACATCTCTGTAAAACCTAGTGTAGTGGAACACATTCGCATAGGCCAGAAGTGCTCCCTTGAAGAAATAGCTATTGGTATGGCCTTATTTAAGCGATTTCGAGACGTATTTGCTTGGTCCTCTGAGGAGATTCCTGGGATAGACCCCACGATTGTTTCTCATGAAATAAAAACCTATCTCGACATCAAACCTGTACATCAAAAGTTGTGGCCGGTACACCCCCGGAAGACTCCAGCAATCAAGGCAGAGATTGAAAAGCTCTTAAAGGTTGGCTTCATCTATCCTGTCCCATTGACGGATTGGGTCTCAAACGTCGTCCCTGTGAACAAAAATTAGGGTACCATTCACGTCTGTGTCGATTATCGGGACCTTAACAAGGCTTGTCCAAAGGACAACTACCTGACCCCGTTCATTGACCAGATTATCGACAATTATGTCGGAAGCGTCATCTTTTCATTCATGGACGGCTTTTCCGCTTACAACCAGATTGAGATCAACCCAGCCGACCAACATAAGACGACTTTCATCTGTCCTTGGGGGACGTTTTCATACCGCAAACTCCCATTTGGCCTTAAAAATGCTGGCGCCACGTTCCAACGGGCCATGTCGTATGCCTTCCATGACATTAAGGACTTTGTGGAACCTTACTTGGACGATCTCCCTGCTCATTCAAAGCAGCATGAGTTCCACATGGATCATCTAACGGGCATCTTCCTCAGATGCAGATGGTATAGTATCCGTCTGAATCCCCATAAGTGTATCTTTTGCATTGAGTCTGGGCACATCTTAGGGTTTATTGTCTCGAAGGATGGGATTCGCACCGATCCCTTCAAGGTGGAGGCCATTGTCAACCTACAACCTCCGACCGACGTGACGGAACTTCAAAGTCTCCAAGGGAAGGCAACTTATTTAAGGTGCTTTTTTTGTAACTTCACGGAGAAGACAAAGGGGTATATAAAACTTCTTAAGAAGGACGTCCCGTTCATTTGGGATGATCAAGCTTAGAAATCCTTCGACAGCACCAAACATGCTATCACGCATGCCCCCATAATCCAACTGCCAAACTATTTTTGAGATTACATCTTATATCTCGCTGCTTCTGCTACCACTCTCGCCATGGTTTTGGTACAGGAGGATCAAAATGCCCAGGAACATGTAATATACTATGCAAGTAAGGGTCTCATTGATGCTGAAACTAGATATTCACATGTTGAGAAGCTTGCTCTCGCGGCAGTCATAGCCGTCCAAAAGTTTCGGCACTATATTCTGCTCCGCACCACCACCATCATCGCAGACTCAAACCCCATGTACCACGTACTGACACGTCAGGTGCTTGGGGGAAAGTACTCACGTTGGATTGTGATACTACAAGAATTCGACCTTCTTTTCGAGAAAGCCAAGTCTAAAAAGACTTTGGTGTTTGCTGAGCTTATTTGTGACCTTCCCCGTCCTGATGTAGAAGTTGAGCACAATGATTCTTTTCTGGATGAATCATTGTTTCTCATCAGTATGACTGATCCATGGTATGGAGATATTTCTTTATATCTTCAAACACAACGCTTCAATCCTCAACTGCCTCATGACGACCGTTGTAGAATACGTCACCATGCAAAGTATTATCTAATCATTAGTGATACTTTGTACCGCTGTGGTGTCGATTCAATTCTTCGACATTGTCTAACGCACGATGAGGCTGAACGCGTTCTGAATGACTGTCACACTGGGGTGTGTGGTGGTCACCTCTCTGGGATGGCTACAGCCCAGAAGATTTTGCGCGCAGGATATTATTGGCCTGCTATCTTCAAAGATTGTATTGAGGCCGTGAAAAGATGTCCTCCATGTCAACACTTCCATATGAAGAAGTGCACCCATCCCACCCCGCTACACCCGGTTATTGCCGTGGGCCCCTTCGCAAAATGGGGCATCGATTTTATGCATTGTAAGCCTACCTCGGCCGGGGGGAATAGTTACATCATAGTAGCTGTGGATTACTTCACAAAGTGGGCCGAGGAAATGCCTACATACCAAAACGACAACAAAACCGCCGCACTCTTCATGTTCAATCATGTAATAGCACGGTTTGGAGTTCCGTAGGCGATAGTGACCGACCATGGCTCTCACTTTCAAAACCATATGGTTGATGAACTGAGCGATAGATTGGGATTTCGTCATGAAAACTCAACACCCTACTACTCGCAGTCCAATGGACAGGTTGAGGCCATTAACAAGGTCTTGAAAACTATGGTCCAAAGGATGGTAGGTACACATAAGTCCAACTGGAATAATATGTTCTTTTCGGCATTATGGTCCTATAGAACTTCCATTAAAACTGCCATAGGCTTCACTCCTTTTCAATTGGTGTATGGATTGGAGGCAGTCCTTCCCATAGAGTGTGAAATTTCATCTCTACAACTCGCTGTCGATCTTCTTCCTAACACTACTGCCGAGGAAGAAAGTTTCCTGTACTTAGCAAAACTTGATGACTCCTGCCGAGATGCCGCTCTTGCTAAGGAAGCACACAAGAAACGCATCAAAGCTCAATACGACAAGTCAGTTGAATCTCGGATTTTCAATGAGGGTGACCTGGTCCTTACATACGACCAGAGACATGACAAACTAGGGGCAGGAAAGTTTGAGTCCATGTGGCATGGACCTTACAATTTCAAACGTGTCTTGGAAAAAGGAGCTTACGAGCTTGAAGATTATGACGGAATTTCTTTGGGTGAACCTCGTAATGGGCTTTACCTGAAGAGGTACTATGCCTGATCCTGTCATGCATAGAATTTCTTGTATATACTGTACATGGCATGTTTGTGTGTTTTTGTGTGGTGTGACACGCTTGTTTTTTAGTGTCTCTAAATCTTGTTTCCGCTTCTTATACCATGTTCTGTCTGCGTGTGCAGATGACAACGTGCTATGGATTCGCGAACGGCGCTAGCCAGCATAACCGTAACCTTGCTTCAGCAGCTTGGGTACTGTATTCCCCAATAGGTGAGCTCATTAGCTCAGGAGGAAGTTGCCTTGGATTCGCAACCAACAACGCCGCAAAGTATCTGGCAGTAGTTGGAACCTTAACTGTTGCTATTTCCTTGGGTATGAACCACATTGTCATCCACATGGATTCTCAACTAGTGGTTTCCCATCTTAACCGGGTCTATGCCATCCGTGATCCTACCCTACTTCGTCTCTTTACATGAGTTCATCTTCTGGAAAGGTAATTTGAATCCATTCAATACCTGCACATTCCACGAGAGTTAAATGTAGTTGCTGACTCGATGGCCAACTTCATTCTAGATTGGTACATTGCACACACATAATACTCATAATATGTAAAAGCATTCACAACATGTAAATAATACATTGTATAAAATCAAAGCATATAAACAAGATCACATCATTATTTCTGGAACACATAATGTATAAATCGTTGGACTGTCTGTATATATATATATATATATAATCTCAAAAGGGTAGTGCTGATACAAAAATCTGAAGCACGACGGATTTTCAGTAAGTCTCTACAAAAATCTGAAGCCTCGCAGCTTTCAGTAGTACAAAATCTGATGCTTCTAAGCTCTCAGTACACACACAATAACAACATATGGCCTATCATCTAGACCATACAACCCTAGGAGGTCAAGTATCTCTAGCCTGCTGAGTTTGGAAACAGTCGACTGCTCTTGCAACCTTGCGAAGCAGCGCGTTGAAGCACACAGTAGCTCCAACTGTGTGTACCTGCATGGGCCATGACACCTCATCCACCAATGGCTCAGGGACATCTAATGTCAACCCACTTAGGTTGGCATAGACTCTATCCATCTCCGCGATGGCAGCATGCACAACCGGACCCACAACTGTTGCATCCCCTCTCTCTCTCTTGGCTAGAAGAGAGGTACCCACAGGTCATACAGGTCCCACATCTACACACACATGTTGTTCATCTGTCAGCACTATATCAAAAATATTATATAAATGCACAAAAATGAAAAAATACAAGGGTCATTTGTTCTTACCAAGGTCTCCCCATGCTGCTCCCTCTAGCAGCGGCAAGTCTGGGTCATCTCTAAAGTCTGTACCATTGTATGGGAAATCGTCCACCATCAGTAACTATCCCTCCAGCCAAGTGAAAAAATCAGGAGGGTATCCAATAATAGGGCCCCCACCATGTCGAGCCATCACATCGGTCCACCTGGTCATGTGAGGATCTCTAGGATCCCTATCCTCCAGTGGTACTTGAGGACGTAAAAGGGGGACCCGTTCTAGTAAGAACAAGATCACTATTGATCCATAGCCGAACTTCTTGAGCTCTCCTTGCCGACACTTTGTCAGCTAAGCTCGCATGTTTGTGAGGAGACCCTCACACCAATTGAAGATCCTGGGGGGCATACAGTCCTCTGCATAAAGCATCTGAGCTCGAGTGGCCATGTGTGGGGCTTGGATCCCCACCACTCTAGTAATAGTGAACAATATGGTACGCAGTGGGTGGTTCATGACATCCCTAATGGGAATCTTCCCACTGTAAGATCGAGCAAGAGTAGTACAATGTTGTGACACCATGTCATCGACAGTGCGGTCACTAGCCCATGATCTGGTGAGAGCTACAGGGTCCCCTCTCCGGGACAAACCAGTAAGAAAATAGATGTCCTCAACATCTATAGTGAGGATGTGCTCACCAATCACAAAGTGTTGTTGGGATGCATCCCAACACCGGAGCATATGTGACAATAATGGGATTTGGTATCTCATCCCCTGAACCTCAAAGAACTTGAGCAAACCGCAGTTTCTCAAAGCATTCATGCATTCTGGATCATTGGCAGCTTGTACGTCTTCCACCTTGTGTTCTCTTTCCCACCACTCTAAAACCATGTTTGCTTTTTGGCAACCTACCAAAATGAGCATTTAAGCAATGTTAGAACTTGCTTCAACCACTAACAGTCTTTCTTTTGAGCTTGGTTTGAAGTTGGGGGTGGACGTCGCCGTCGTCGCACCCCATTTTTACAAATAGAGCAATGTCGTCGCAGTCCACCTGTGAGACCTTTGCGACGACTCGGTCTCGTCGCAGATCCTAAAAAGGCCAACTGCGACGAGCCGAGGGCGCAATGGCCCTTTCCAAATCAAGCCAAAACCCAAAAAAATGACCAAAATTCAAAAATGTAAACCACTATGATTTTGCTGGATGAAGTTTAGGGTTACCTACTCCTGATGGCGAGTGAAATGGCTGATCGTAGCTCCCAGAATCAATGAGTGAAGATTTGGCTCCAATTGGCACTTCTCCTCCCAAATTTAGCAAATAGAACAATGGTGACTATGTTTGGTTTTTTCCTTTTTCAAATATTTGATTGCATTATGCCATTTGCTATAGTTTGGATCGGTTTTATTATATTTGAATGTTTGGTTGACTATTTGATGTAGTTTCCGAGTGTGCAGGAGTCGTAAAGTGCCTTTCTACGCCATTTTCGTATTGGAACGATCATCTCAGGTATGAACATCCCTTGTGTATTTTTTCGTTTATCTTTTCGCTTCATTAGATTTTAATTATTTAATGATCATGAGCTTACTCTTTTTTCTTTCTCGTGCTCTTGAAACCATGAGAATACATTACCGAGTTATGATTTATCACTTTTTTGGGATCGTTAAACTCCTACGGAAAAAGAACCCCTTGGAGTCTACCTTTAAGCTCTTTTCAGGCTCTCGAAATACGAAAAGATTGCCAAGCGAACTTGTCACGTTCCCGCTTGTAAAAGAATTTGAACGGTTGTCTCCCTAGTGATAGTTTATCCCTTTTTCGGACCAAGGGGCACTAGTTATGAAAAAGTTATACCCCAGCCAATCATGACTGGAAGAGTCCTCTCTCGCGTTGTTTTACCCTTTTTCAGGTGATGAGGCTAACTTTACGAAAAATGACCGTTGGAGTCTTCTTTAGTTCTTTTCAGGCTCTCTAAACATGAAATGATGACCAAGTTTACCTTCTATGGAATCGTTAAACTCTTACATTGAAGGGCCCACCACAGGACGAACCCCTCCTATCCCAGGTTCGAAAAATATTTGGGATTGGACTCATCTATGAGATGAGCTATACCGAGCATCTGGTTACCCTCATCAAGCTCGTAAAAAACACATGAGGCACTCATCATTCATGATGGGGAAAAAGGAAATATTTTATGTTACACACTTTGCTAGTGGCAGTACGTAGTCGTTCTTGAACATGGCACTCATATGCATTTGCATACAACACTTGGATCATCTGTTTGTCCTCGAGTTCCACTTACTTCCTGAGTCTTGTTACTCCTTTGAGTCATTCAAAGAAAGTTTTCGTCATCACTCGCATTAGGAATTTGTGTTGTACTCGTCATGTCAATACTGCCAAGTCATGCCATGCCCATGTTCAAGAACACATCCATCATTTGTCATCTATAGTCAGTACGCCTACCACCATTTCAGTCTACTCTGAGTCAGTCTTGCATGTTACTGTACCATTCGACCTACTCTACACATATTTTGTTGTGTTTCGTGTTGATTGATGGGGGATTCATCATGGCCCTCCTTCGATGGATTCATCCTTGTCGACATCAACTCATCATCCGAGGACTGAATCTAGAAACCAACCAAGTACCTTGGCCCTGCATGCCTCAATGGTAGGTTACCTCGCTTTCAACATGAGTTTACATCACTGACTCTTGATTGAAATATTTCATCTTGCGTTCGACTTCAACTCACTTATTCACCCTTGATGATATGTACTGTGATACCTTGGGAATCATTAACATTAATGATGATCTCTCTCGTGCTTGTTAATGGTTTACATCAATGACCGGTAATCAAGTGGTTTCTACCACGTTCAACGTCAAGACATTTTTAATCACATGGATAGATTCGTATCATTGCGGGTTCAGCTTGAAGACCCTGGGGAGTCATGTTCTACCTAGGTTGCGATGGAGTTTGTATTGAGTTATATTACACGGATCCACATTTGTATTGGTCGTGGCTGTGTTATCATCTCATCATGGATCTACGCTTGTGTCTAGTAGCCATGATTGTGTTCAGTCGGTCATTACTACCATGGATCTGCATTGTATTGGTCGGCAACCATGTTGTGAGTCATTTGAGACTGTGTACTCAGAGTCAGTTGTACTACAGCAGCATCCTTCATCCGACAAGTCCATTGCCATTCCTTCTGTCAAATTATTTCACCTATCTATCTTTCAACAACATCATGCTTTGGGGGGCATTCTGTTACACCTAAAATCTTCCCATCATGAGATTCAGTGTATACACCCCTGGAGGTACCCTGATTGAGTGATTTACCTGGAAGGATTTGTACCCATTTGTACTAGGTTTTGAGAGGTCGTCGCAGGTTGCACTCATGCAGCATGCGACGTCGCACCTTGCTCCATTACAGGGTGCAACGAAGTCAGTTAGATGGCAAAAATAGCTTCTTCGAGCTCCTTCTCAAAGCTTGTTGACTTGGGACCCTATCCCTGAACTCTTGGGAGAGTTGGCACTTGACTCATAATACCTTGGAAAGATCCCTTGAGTCTCTCCTAGCATATCTCAACCTATTCTATCCATATCCTATCCACTTAGTCCTATTTAAATGAAGCTCACACCCATTCTAAGGGGAGGAAGTCTATGGTACTCTTATGCTGGTGAAATCAAGCTCAATAGACCTAACACTCTAGCTTGGGGAACATCTACTTCTCTCTAGAATATTTGGCTTGGCTTGTCGGAAGGAGTTTGCAATGCTAAGGCGACGGTTGTAATCCTCTTTTCTATTGTACTTCTCCATTCTTAAATACAGTTAATATAATTTCTTTCCAAAAGTATTGTCTCTTTATGATGTTTAGGGCTTTCCTCCTTAACTGTTAGCTTAGATTTATCATATGAAATGTATGCTTTCACTTCTCGTGGTCTGCCATATGTTCAACAGGGTTTAGCTACTTGCAATCTGGCAGCACAGGAGCATTGGATCAACGGAGGAGAAAGGGATATACAAATCAAAGGTAAATGATCTACTCTTACATTTGTACATCTATACGATCTAGTAAAGCATTTTATGTTTTGTCCTATTTGTTCTAGACTTACGTTAAGTTAGGGAGATCATGCCTTGAGTCCGCTCTCGGTAGATTGTCCATGAAACAACTGTGGGCTCCTCAAGTTCTTCGAGATCCAGGGCATGAGGGCCCAAATCCCGTTACTGACACATATGCTCCGATGTTGGGATGCAGCCCAACAATACTTCATGATCGGTGAGCACATGCTTACCATAGATGTCGAGGACATCTGCTTCCTGACTGGATTGTCCCGAAGAGGGGACAATGTGCTTCTTATTGGATCACGTGGAAGTGATCGGACTGTGGGTGACATGATCCTACAACACTGTATTCCCAAAACTGGTGCTTCTAGTGGGAATATTCCCATAAAATATGTGCGGGAACGTCAATTGCGCGCCATACTTTTCACCATTATGAGGATGGCAGAGGGCCAAGCTCCTCACTTAGCCACCAGGTCTCAGATGCTATATGCGGAGGACTGCATGTCTCCGAAGATATTCAACTGGTGCGAGGGACTCCTCGCAAACATGCGAGCTCAGCTGACCAAGTGTCAGTGGGGAGAGCTCAAACAGTTTGGCTACAATTCGATAGTGATCTTGTTCTTCTTGAAACAGGTTCCCCTCTTGCGCCCTCAAGTACTACTGGATGACAAGGATCCTAGGGATCCACACATGGCTAGATGGACAGAGGTGATGGCCCGACATGGATGGGGTCCCATCATCTCATATGGTATTGAGTTCTTTAGCTGGTTAGAGGGCCAATTACTTATGGTAGAGGATTACTCGTACAGTGGTACGGACTTCAGAGATGACTCGGACTTTCCGCTGCCTGAGGGAGTAGCATGGGGAGACATAGGTAAGAACAATAAACCCTTGTACTTTTTAAGTTTTGTGTTTTTATAATTTTTTTTTATAATGCTGATGAGTTAACAACATGTGTGTGCAGATGTGGGCCCCGCACGACCAGTCAGAGTCTCTCTTCTTGTGAGGAGAGAGAGAGGAGAGGGAGCAGTCATGGGTCCTACTGTACATGCTGCTATTGTAGAGATGAATGGAGTCTATGCCAACCTGAGTGGGTTGACATTAGACGTTCCCGAGCCGATGGTAGATGAGGTGTCGTGGCCGATGCAGGTGTACATGGTTGGAGTGACTACGCGCTTCAACGCGCTACTTCACAGGGTTGCAAGAGCAGTTGACTGTTTCCACACTCAGCAGGCTAGAGCTGCTAGACCTAGGGTTGTACATGCCAGGCGATAGGCCTTATGTTGTTATCATGTATTGAGAGCTTAGAGGCCTCAAATTTTTGTACTTACTGAAAGCTGCGAGGCTTCAGATTTTGTAGAGACTTACTGAAAGCCGTCGTGCTTCAGATTTTGTACCAGCACTACTTTTATGATGATATATATATATATATACAGACATTCCGACGATTTATACATTATGTGTTTTTTAAAAATGGATGAATGGTGTGGTCTTGTTATGTGTTTGCTTATATAAAATGAGTTATTTACATGTTATGTCTACTTTTAACAATTCATGAATATGCTTATGTGTGTGCAATGTACCAATCTAAGATGAAGTTGGCCATAGAATCAACAACTGTGTTTGCGTCTCGTGGAATGTGTAGGTACTAAATGGAATCGAAGGACCTTTCTAGGAGACAGAATCGTCGATAGAGACGAAGAAAGAGAAGATCGCAGATGATGTAGACTCGGTTAATATGAGAGACCACTAGTTGAGAATCTAGGTGGATGACAACATGGTCCATACCCAAAGAAATGGCGTCAGTTAGGGTTCCAATGACTACTTGATATTCTGCAGCATTGTTGGTTGCAAAACCTAGACACATTCCTCCTGAGCTGATGAGCTCGCCGATAGGTGAATAGAGTACCCAGGCTACCGAAGCAAGGTTACGGGTATGCTGGCTAGCACCGTACGCGAATCCATAGCACGTTTCCATCTGCACATGCAGATAGAACATGGTATAAGAAACGAAACAAGACCTAAACACACAAGAAATCAAAGCGTCACACCACAGAAAAACACACACACGCCATGTACAGTATATACAAAAGTACTTATGCATGAAAGACTTAGGCATAGTACCTCTTTAGGTACAACCCATTGCGGGGCTCACCCAAAGATATCCCGTCGTAGTCTTCAAGATCATAAGCTCCCTTCTCCAAGACGCGTTTCACTACGTAAGGTCCATGCCACATGGACTCAAACTTTCCTGCCCCTAGCTTATCATGTTTTTGGTCATATGTGAGGACCAAATCTTCCTCGCTGTAGGTGCGAGGTTCTACTGACTTGTTGTACTGCGCTTTGATGTGCTTCTTATGAGCCTCGTTGGCAATAGCGGCATCTTGGCTTGTCTCGTAGAGCTTAGGTAGGTAGAGGAAGCGTTGTTCCTCGGTAGTAGTGTTTGGGAGAAGTTCGATGGAGAGCTTGAGGGATGGAATCTCGCACTCAATAGGAAGGACCGTCTCCAATCCATACACTAGTTGGAAGGGAGTAAATCCAGTGGCAGTTTTAACGGAGCTTCGATAAGCCCAAAGCGCGGAGAAGAGCATGTTGTGCCAATTGGTTTTGTGCGTACCCACCATACGTTGGACCATAGTTTTCAAGACCTTGTTAATGGCCTCGACCTATCCGTTCGACTGTGGGTAGTACGGTGTTGAGTTTTCATGGCGAAAACCCAATCTATTGCTCAACTCATCAACCATATGGTTCATAAAGTGAGAACCATGGTCAGTAACTATTGCTTGAGGAACTCCAAACCGCGCTATTACATGGTTAAACATGAAGAGTGCGGTTGTATTTCCTTTGTTCATGTATGTAGGCATTGCCTCGGCCCACTTTGTAAAGTAGTCCACAGCTACAATGACGTAACTATGCCAACCGACAAGGTAGGCTTACAATGCATGAAATCGATGCCCCATTTAGCGAAGGGGCCAACGACAATAACTGGGTGTAAAGGGGCGTGATGGGTGCGCTTTTTCGTATGAAAATGTTGGCAGGGAGGTCATTTTTTTACGGCCTCAATACAATCTTTGAAGATAGACAGCCAGTAATATCCTGCGTGCAAAATATTTTGGGCTGTAGCCATCCCAGAGAGGTGAGCACCACATGCCCTAACGTGAAGGTCATTGTGAATGCGTTCAGCCTCATCATGAGTCAGACAACGTTGAAGGATAGAATCAATACCATGATGGTACAAAGTATCACTGATAATCAGATAATACTTTGCATGGTGGCGTATGCGACGGCGGTCGTCACGAGACAATTCAGGGCTGAAACGTTGGGTTTGAAGATACAATGTGATATCTCCATACCACGTATTAGACGTACTGATAAGAAACAATGACTCATATGGAAAAGAGTCATTGGGCTCAGATTCTGCATCAGTACGGGAGAGGTCACAGATGAGCTCAACAAACACCAAAGATTTTTTCGACTTGGATTTTTTGAAAAGATGATCGAATTTTTGCAGTATCACGATCCAATGTGAATACTTGCCCCCAAGTACCTGATGAGTCAGAACGTGGTACATGGGGTTCGAATCAGCGATGATGGTGGTGGTGCAAAGCAAAATGTAATGTCGGATCTTCTGCACAGCTATGACTGCCATGAGAGCGAGCTTCTCAACATGTGAATAGCGAGTTTCAGTGTCAATGAGACCTTTACTGGCATAGTATATCACATGTTCTTGGGCATTCTGGTCTTCCTGTACCAAAACCATGGAGATAGTGGTGTCGGAAGCGGTGAGATATAAAATATAATCTCGATAGTAATTCGACGGTTGGATCATAGGGGCATGCATGATGGCATGTTTTAAACTATCAAAAGATCGCTGAGCTTGGTCATCCTAGATGAATGGGATGTCCTTTTTCATTAATTTCATGTACCCTTGTGTCTTCTGCGTGAAGCTACAAATGAAGCACCGTAAATAAGTTTCTCTTCCTTGCAGACTCTGAAGTTCTGTAATGTTGGTCGGAGGTGGAATAGCGACGATGGCTTCCACCTTCGAGGGATCAATACGGATCCCATCTTTTGAGACGATAAATCCTAAGAGGTTTCTAGACTCTACGCAAAAGATTCTCTTGTGAGGATTCAGACGGATATTGTACCACCTGCATGTGAGGAAAACGACCGACAGATGATCTAAGTGGAACTCACGCTGCTTTGAGTGGGTAGGGAGGTCATCCAAGTAAGGTTCCACAAAGTCCTTCACATCATGGAAGGCGTACGACATGGCCCACTGCAATGTGGCACCATTTTTAAGACCAAACAGAAGTTTACGATGTGAAAATGTTCCCCAAGGGCAGATGAATGCAGTCTTATGTTGGTCGACGGGGTGGATCTCAATTTGGTTGTATCCAGAAACGCCATCCATGAATGAAAAAATGACACTTCCAGCACAATTGTCGATGATCTGGTCGATAAAGGGAGTCGGGTAGTTTTCCTTGGGACAAGCTTTGTTGAGATCCTGATAGTCGACACAGACATGGATGGTACCCTATTTTTTTTTAACAGGGACGAAGTTTGAGACCCACTCTGTCAATGGGACAGGGTAAATGAAACCGACCTTCAAGAGTTTCTCAATCTCTGCCTTGATTGCTATAGTCTTCCGAGGGTGTACAAGTCACAACTTTTGGCCGACAGGTTTGACGTCGGGATAGGTTTTAATCTTGTGTAAAAAAATGGAGGGGTCTATCCCATGCATATCCTTGTAAGTCCAAGTGAACACGTCTCGGAATCGCTTGAATAAGGCCGTGGCGACGGTGACTACTTCAGGGGAACACTTCTGGCCTAACTGAATGTGTTCCACTACACCAGGAGTAACCGAAATGTCTATCAAAGTGGTAGGCTCAATGTTGGTGAAGTTGCCTTCGGAGTTCGTTTGACATGCGAGTATCAAAGACTAGGAGCCAGAGTAGACATTTGGTGAAAATATGGTGTGAATGTTGTTCTCCATAGTATCCAACAAGGGAGGGAAAGATGAACAATGGTGTAGGTCTTCCCAAGGAGGATCATCTGCGCTCATGATTTACATAATGGACTCGTCAAAATGAAAAGTCTGTAGCAGAGGATTGGATGGTGTCCGTTGTAGAGAACAGGAGGTGGAGGCCATAGTTAAGTGGTCCTCCGATGCTGACTAGATAGCCTCATACATGAGTTCAGTGGGTGATATAGGCATAGTATGTCCAATCAGGTGTGTCGTTGCTTCATCAGGTATAAGCCATGAATAAGTGGAGTTAGGGATAGATGAAATCTGCGAGGAGATCATCTTCACTGTGGAAACATCGTTTGGGGGATCCGAAGTAGGAAAGATGCCCATAAGGGATGGATCGTTAAGGAGGCCAACCCCCACACTGTCATACTTTTGCGAAGATTGTCCAATCGATGAAACGTTATCGCCTGTGTGAGTAGTGGTGTCAGGTGTGTAGAAATCCAGTTGGTCGACTGTAGCAATTCGGCCTTGATGGGGGAATTGTTCTATGCGGAAGACAGATGATGCGGCCACAGTCATGGTGTAAAACCAATTACAACCAAGCAGAATGTTATAATATAACGGGGCAACGACTACTTCCATGTTGAGGGTTGCGGTCTTGCCCCCCAGCTCAACTTGTAAAGCTTGTAACAGCCCATGAGGTTGAAAGCCACATCCGTCGAAGGCTCTCAAACTGGTAGGAGAACGGTTCAACTCGGGAGAACCAATGGCTCTCCAACATGCGATCGACATGACTGACGTAGAGGATCCTTCGTCCAAGACGGTACAATGGATGATCTTCCCAGCAATGTTTGTAGCAACTTGAAATGCCAATTGATGGGAGAGCCTCGGTTTGAAGTATTCTAGCCGAAACATGATGGTGTTTGATGAATCCGGGTGAACTGCACCGATGGCAGCGAGGTGAGTCTAGTGCTGATTCGGACAGTTTTGCAAGACCTCGAGCGTCAACATAGCACAAGGAGCTTGTGCTAGGTCCTCTATAATGTTGTAGTTTTGAGCAGCCCGAGCATTAGGATTGAAAACTGATTTTCTAATCATGCTTTTCGGTGGACGCAACACTGAATCAAACGAGGGCTTCTCAATGGTGAGAGAAGCAGCCAGAATGGTGATGTCAGGCATCGAAGTGGAAGATTTTTCAGTATTACTTCCAACGGGTTCCTTTGCTGGAACGGAGTCATACGAACGAGAGCGGGTGTTCAAGTTGATAGTTTCGCTACGCATCATGAGAACATGTGTGGTGGTGGATGCTTCTCCTTGGGAGAAGAAGTGTGAGAGATCGATAGCTGATTTTCAGCAGGGAAGGGATCGTTGAGAACTGTGAGTGTGAGTTTTCCCTTAAGAAACTTTTGAACTTCATCTCTATGGGGGAACTCTTTAGAAAAGTGATCGTCACCACACAGTAGGAAAGGATGCTTCAACTTCCTCTTCTATTTGGTATCATCAGGGGTGCTCTTTTGTTTCTGCTGGGTGGAAGATTTCTTAGGTTTACCCTTGTTTTTCTTCTTACCACCAGACTTCTGAGGTGAAACTAATGAAACTAAATTCACTTCTTCAGTGACAGTAGGAGTGGATGATTTGGTGGTGCCGTGACTAGCCTGTGTTGGTGATGGGGAAGAACCTTGGGGTTTCGACGAACCAACAGTTTGAGCGGAAGGCTGGGTGTGAAGGGTTCCAATGATGCCATCGGCTTGGGGTCCCTTGGGTGGTTTCGCAAGGTCATAAGTGTTGCGGGGCGCGTTGGGAAGAATATCAAACAATGTGCCAGATTGAGTATAGACGAAGTCTAGAAAATGGGCACGAGAGATGGCTTGTTCCTTAGTGACAGTGCCACCCATGGCAACATCCCGTGCTATGGTAGGAATGAGAGACTTCGTAAACCAGTCTGCTAGGAGTTGATTTGGAATAGGAGCCTTAATGAGACGTCATCTCCTTCGCCACTCATGTATATGATCCGATATATGGGTAGCGGAATTTTGACGGAGCGAGGTTAAAATCTCTGTACCAGTTTCAGACCGTATAGGCAGCTGGAAATGAGTCAAAAAGTTCATAGCAAGAGAACTGAAATCAGGAAAAGAATCAAGTGGTAGTTCAATATACCACTTCGCAGCCGAACCAGTGAGATTTCGTTGGAATAACCGAAGACAGATCGAGTCGTCCATCATTGAGTTGGATGAACACCATAAGTGGTATGTCATCACGTGGTTTTTAGGATCCTCACCCAACTTACCATCAAATTTCGGGATATCTGATGGAAGTTTCACTGGAATAGGTGGCCAATTAGTTCTGTGGTAGATGGGGTCATTGGTCAAGCGAGACAAGTTAGGTAGGTCCAAAGTAGCAAAAAAGGGCAGCTACGGATTAGGCTGCGAGTACTGATAGTACAGATAAGACATGTAAGGACCTATAGGACCTTGTGTCGGTAGACCATAAGGTGTTCCGGGAGGAAACTAGCCATAGGGGTACGGGCCGCCCGGACCAAATATAGGTCCGCCGCCATAGTAAGGTGGTCCATAACCATAATAAGGTGGCCCATTGCCGTAAGGTGGGGGCTCACCTCCACCGCCCATGGGGGGCGCCTCCAAATGGTGGGGGTCCTCCACCACTGCCAGGGAAGGATGGGCCGCCACCCGCCTCCGCCGGGAGGAGGTGGTGGTCCATTACCACCACCGGAATAGGAGGGGCCTCCACCACCTCCACCAGGAGTGGGTGGTGGGCCACCGCCGCCTCCTCCTCTACCTCCACCATAGTAGGGTGGTGGTCCACCACCACTGCCACCAGGATGAGAAGGTCCTCCACTACCACCAGCAGGAGGGGTTGGTGCCCCTCCGCCACTACCGGGATGAGATGGTCCTCCCCTACCACCACCACCAGGGGTGGTGGTCCCCCACCACCTCCACCGGGAGGGGGTGGGCCATGATGACCGAAATGAGGTGGTCCTCCACCAGAAGGTAGAGGTACGCCTCCTCCAGAGTTATGTGGGGGCCTGCCGCCTCCAATGGGAGGTGGGGGTGGACCAAACGGGGGTGGAGGGACTTGAGGGATTGTAAGTGGGGGTCCATGTTGTAAAAAATTTTGCTGTCCCCAAAGAGTGTAAGGATTACCAGGGTAGGGTACCCCGTAGAGTGCATTTTCAGGATTAAGTTGACCCGGGACAGGGTTAGGACGACTTGGATACGCTTGATTCGATGGAGGTTGAATTACGTTGGATGGTCCCCCAACATGGGATAGTCCCGTAGTGGAAGGTCCAGGAGGTAAGGAATTTCCAACGGAAGGCCCGATGAGAACTCCTGCTGCAGTATCATGGTTAAGAGACGGGGGTTTCCCCCCAGCAACAACTTGTTGACCACTAAGTAAAGGTTGACTCAACACTAGTTGTTGATTATTCATCACAGGATTGACGTTACTCATGAAAAAGGTAAGGGGTAAAGAGTATCCTCCCCTTGAATTTTGGGGTGGGGGAGGAGCAGGTAATGTGACCGTGGTGACCACAAGTGTGTTGGATTGTTGTCCTTCAACAGGTTGGGTTGTGAGAGGTATTGAACTCATCTCCTGTCTAGGAGATGTATGTGCATGAATGGATGGTTGACCAGTTCAGTAGTGGTCATGTGTTGCGTGGATAATTCCGGTGACTCGAAAGATAAAACATGACTTGGGATTGATCAATCATCGATCCTTAGTTGAAAGTTTCAATTTTGAAACTCCTCACCCATAGCACGTAAACGAGCCAATTTCTCATGGTAAGGTGCAAAGCGGTCGTCGGGGCTAGCCCAACTGGGTGGGGATGCAACGGCAAAATGGGCCATTAGGTGGCCCAGAGAAGATGTCCAATAAGCTGTTGATGGACCAATAGCTGCTGTGGGGTCATCATGGGGTTGATTTATCCATTCCAACGACCCAGGCTCTCCCGATGCAACGGGAGGTAAGTCTTGTGAAATGGATATTTGTGCTTCTTCACCCTATGGGGGATGAGAGGTAGGTGAATCTGGAGGAGTATGAGGAAACAAAAGTCCTCCAACATTCAAAGTGGGGTTTTCCACTTCATGCGACCCGACCCTGGCTTGTGGATCCATTCTTACCCTCGAAACCTCATAGGATTGTCAAGGCTTCGCAACTCGTGATATACCGTAGGGTCCAACAGTAAAACACGACAAGGAGGATTGGGACTGTACCCTTGCTTGAATACCCGATTACCTAGATGGTACATGCATAGTAGCTCCCTGAGTGTTGTTCTTGGTGTATTGCTCTGCCAAGATGGCCAAAAGGTTAACTCAGTTGGTTCCAGGAATCCTAAGGGTGTCTCCCTATATACACAAGGTATGTGGGAGCTCAAATCCATAGTGGTGCTATCTAATGCACAATCTTTCGGAACCACTACCAAATCTCTTTCTGTGTTGAGTTTGGTTTGTGTGCAGACTCCCTCTATACTGTAAAATCCAATCAGAGATCCCATTTTTCTTTGTGTGCTGAGTTGTTTGGTTTTTTTTGGAGTTGTTTTGGGTTCCATCTTGGATAAGTCTGAGATTTGGTAGTGGTGGACACTCTTGTCAGCCCCTTTTGAGGTTTTGTTGACGCACGTAATCAGTCTTGAGGATTCCACGGTATGGCCAGTGATGATGAAGACCTACACATGGTGGGCCTACATCCAATATGAAAAAGGACTAGCTTTGTAGAACTTCCTATGACGAGTAGATCGTAGATTGATTGAGATAGCAGCAGCTGTGACGATGACGATGATTCGATGATGATGATCCAGTGATGATGATCTAGAGAAGAAGACTTGTGCTAGCAGATCTGTGTCAAGAAATACCTTCCTAGTTAAGAGGGAGTGTTGATGTATATGTAACTTCGGAATGTATTTCACCTATGTATATTGTACTCCTATAGAGATGTTATTATTCCTCTATATGGAAGTGTCGTCATTTGTATTGACAAGTGTCGCAACTTGCAAGTGATGGGTTATTAGACCACCAAGTGTGGGGTCGGCCCTGATTAGTATAACCATGGGTTATTAGACTGAGTTAGACAAGTCATCCCTGCTAGGTTATTATGCAGGTCAGGTTGTATATAAATAGAGTGTGGGAGGCACTCTATTTGATCATCTCATTATTCACCTCTACACTACTCGGAAAGTGGTGGACTAGTGGAGGAGGAGGTTTAGCTCCTAGGAGGACTATCTCTGTGTACTTTGGTTGTATCATTTCTCTTTCTATCTCTGAGGAAGTTGTGGGGTTTTTCACCTTTATGGTTTTCCCCAGTGAAACTCTGTGTGTCTATTGTCTCATGTGATTGCTTGGTGTGATTGATATGCATTGTTATACTTTATATGCTATACATGTTATTCTCTCAGTGAAGAAAGATCCTAGAGTATGTTGAATTAATGCTCAAAAATTAACAATGTATACACTGAATCTCAAGATGGTAGGATTTTAGGTGTAACAACTACCATATTGACCACTTTCAAGAACTCCCTCTGACTTTGGAACCTGATGTCAAAAGACAACTTGAAACTTTGGATCCTGCTCGTTGTCTCTATGTTGGATGAGTATCCTGCCAGTGATGCTTTCCTAATCTGAAGGTATCATCTATGCACTTGCCTCACCTTCAAATTCAGATTCTGATAACCAACCTCCTGATCCTGCATGAACTATCTCTCCTTGCAATATATAGAGCCTCTCTCTTCTATTTTCAAGTAGAATACTAGCACATCCTAGGTCATGCATATGGTAAAGAAATAAACATCTAAACATGACAAGTGTTCCAAGACCTCTGTCCTCTAGGGTTGAGACTGGAAGTCTGCTGATTCTAATTCTGGAACAAACATAACATTGTCTACCTATAGAAACTCACAACACTCTAATTGGAACCACACTGTTCCAAATACCTTGACTACTACTTGAGGAAGATTCACGCCAGTCTCAACAAAGTGTTGGGTTCTATTTCTGTAATACTCTGAAATGCACCATATACCCCTGTCATGTGACTAGTTGACCCACTGTCAACTATCCATGTATCATGGATGTTGCAACTGTCCACACTAGAAACAAAGGAAGCCAACGAGAACTCCTTCTCAAATTGAGCAACAAAGTTCTTGATTATTGATGTTGTTGTATCCTTTGGCTCCTTTTTTTGATCAGGACAATGGCTTGCAAAATTTCCAAGTTTGTTGCAAACATAGCAACGAATATTACTCAAGTCTTTCCTCTTCTTTCTTTTTACAGCAAGAGTCACATTTTCATCAATGTTGTTCATGGTCACCTTATTCTGAGACCCCTCTCAAATCTCTTCTTGAGTGAAACCATCCCAAAGTATGCTCCACTTAGGAAGCTTCTCTCTCCCAACAATACATTTCACAAAAACATCCCATTCTTTAGTAAACCCCTTACAGGCTATCCTCACCATTTATGAGTTAGAAATGACCTCACCTACAACAGTTAGCTCATCTTTCACTTGATCCAATCTGGTCAAGTAGGACTAGCTAGATTCTCCTCCTTGGTCATTCTAACCTCATGCAGCTTGTCTTTAAGGGTCATCTTCCTATGTGCTTTAGCCTCTATCTCGTGAAGGTCTAGGGAAATAAGATCATTTATGGGTGAAACAACAACTATATTGACAAAATTCCAGATCTTATTCTCCTTTAGAATTACTGCTATTCTAACTTTCCAATGAGGGTAATTAGATATGCCATCTGATTTGTGCTCAATCCTTACACAAAAAGCCATTATTTTAACTTGCCTTGCTGAGAATAAACCAATTAAAGAAATTGGAACAAAACAGTCCCTAACTCTCTCTTTCTCCTTTCAACTTAGCTTACAGAACCCTAGGCTCTGATACCATGTAAATTTTCTATGACAAAAAGAAAAAACTTCAATGAGACATTCTGTCAAACACTTGGCTGAAACACTTGACTTTGCATTCAACTGAGTTATTAATGAACCAACTACACGACATGCATTTAATAAACTGGAATCAAATTGAAACTGAAATGAAAGTACCAATCAACAAAGTAGATACTACTATAAGCAGTTGACACGGGAAATTAGGCATAAGCCAGGGAAAATTCCTCACCAACTGTGCGGAAACCCAAAGATAGATAAATTCTTAGTATTTCAAGTACAAATTACAATCATTCAAACTATACTTATCTCATCATTTGACCAACATAAACTTTAGAAACTATTATTGCTCCCTTTATGTGAATTCCATACACTGTACGGACTGTCCATACTAACAATAAATGCATAGGAATCTGTCTAGAAATGCGTGCAGTCAAACTAAAATTGCGTGTCCTTCATTAATGGTTGTAATACCCTTGTTTTGCATGCTAGAACTTACTGTACGAATCATAACAATAAATGTGCCCTCCCAACTATGTAAAAGATAGTATGGCGCAGAAATTAATGTTCATGCTATACAGACTGCTCTCTTAGAAATCATGCTTGATATTTTAGTACTTGCTCTGCCTTTCTTCAATGCATTAATTGCTCTTTCTCTTCAATTAATGACAATGTGACTTCAATAATGTTTTCTCTCCTTCCCTAGATGTTTTTTTATATTTTTCCTCTTCCCAAAACCCTAACTAATTAATCTCAACTAACTCATCAATGGATAAGATCAATCATATCTAAAGGTTCACATTAAATGCTCACAAATATTTTTGGGACCCACAACTTAACTTTTCACTTAAGTCATTTAAAAAATATAAAGTCATTTTTATAATATAAAGTCACTTTTATATTATAAAACATTTTAGGAAAGTCAAAATGGTTCCTACCATGTAAACATCAAAAAATCATGGTGGGACCTCCTGAGTTACATTTCTAACATGGAGATTATAGTCGGAATGGAAAAGTTAAAGTACAAGCTTGAGATCACCTTCTCCATACTTTCTTGTTAATCAACCAACATTGTCTTCGGTGTTGTATGGTAGGTGGAAAATGAATCATTGGGACATATGGCTTGTGATAGGAATATCGTCAACAAGTTTCAAGAGCAAGAGGGAGAGATGGGCATGGAGTTGGGTGATGAATCCACTTATCCTATGAAGGGATTGAGCTCCATCTCTTTCGGGATGCCTTCAGGGTATGTTCGAGTTAAATGATGTTTTCTTTATAATAAAATTTCCAAACCCTAGGTGACCGATGCCCTTATATTCTCAAGTTAAACAAATCAAACGTCGATTTTCTTTAAATGCAAAAAACTAATTTTTGAACATAGCATCAATCACACAATTGTTAGAAAAGTAAACATCAGAAACTTAAATGAAATGCAATATGTGATTTCTCTTTCTAATTAGCTTTGGCGTTCCTTTGATCAAATCTTACAAGGAAACCTCCACATTTTGTTAAACCAATAGTTGTGCAATCAACAAAATCACCTCTAAATAGAGGTGTATGGCATGGGCAAAAAGGAAAAACGACAATAAAAAAAGTATAGCTTGTTGTATGGCATGTTGTTTTATGGCCCACTATTCTTGCTCGTTACTTTAGCAAGTCTACCCTTCTCCTTATTTATTCACTATGATTCCACTTCTACTCGCTATTTATGTTCAACTATGCTCAAGCTCAACCTCTTTATATTGTTTGTCTTTATGCTTTTCCAAAACCCTAATCTCCTCAATCTTAGTTGCCACCTATCTCAATCTTGAGATGTATGATTGGGATTAAATCTAGTCTAAGGAATTAATGTATTAAATACATTTCATTAGAACACTAAGACTATTTCGACTTCAAAACATTAGACTTTCTCTTTTTTAAATGAAATTACGAAATATAAATATTTCCCACTTTTCCTATATGGATACTTTACAAACAATGAGAGGAAATGAAATAATAAGAAATGTAGCCTAAGACATAACTTTTTTCATTAGGTCCTTCTAAATTGCTCCATCAAATTCCATGTAGATTCTCCCACTCTCTGTTGTGGGTCCCATTATGCAATATCTCCTCTGTATCATCCTCCAAATGTCTCGAACCACTCATTGCATGTTCATATTGAAACTTGTACAAGAAGTTATGGTTTGAGCTACATTTCTCGACACTACCTTTTAATGGGGAAGGAATTTTGCACCAAGCCATGTCTATCTTTGAATGCTTTAAATTTCCCTTTCACTAAGGATTTGGTTGGAATATCAACTACCAGGAACACACTGGAGTTTTATTGCTCCCTTATGAATCTTTTCTTATATGAAGTGATATCTCATATTTGTGTTTGGACCTGTCATGAAATACTAGATTCTCATAGATTTTGATACAACTTTGATTATTAGAATATATCATTGTGGGATCCCACTCATGATCAATCAAATCTGCAAGTAATTTGCAAAACCAGGTGCTCTCACAAGTAGCAATACTATTTGTTGTTCATTTTTTCTTTGTTGAGGTAAGCGACATGAAATTCTACTTCCTTCTAGCAAAGATATCATTCATGGTCCCAAGCTAAAGTAACACCCTAAGGTGTTTTTCTTGTCTCTTGCATTGCCTACCTAATTTGAGTTTGGATATTTGTACAACCTCTCTTCACCATCTCTAGGATATATCAAACTACACTCCATTGTGCCATTCCAATATCTAAGCACATGTCTCACTACAACCCAATCATTAGAGAAACTTTGAGGTCTAAAGTGGGCCTCCTAAGGAAAATAATAAAACAATAGTTAAAATCATAAATAATATTTATGAATTTTGGAGGAAGAGAGAAAAAACTACTTTTTTCCTTTGTATTTTCAACATATCTTGTGGTTTTACTCAAATTTCGAGTAGGAGCACCTGTTGGATGCAAAATTGAATTCTACATCCAATGATAAATACTAACACATTTTTTTTTATGTATTTCTCATTTTTCGTGGGGTGGGGTCCCTCAAAAGTATGCAGTGTGGATACTCGTTAGATGTAGAATTTAATTATACATCCAACGAGTGATCCTGCTCAAAATTTGAGTAAAACCACATGAAGATAAGTTGAATATACAAATTTAAAAAAAAATAGTTTTGTATTACAAATATGCAAAGTCAACCTTTATGGTTGACTCTTTTTCTTGAAATTCTATTGGTTCTTGAATTCCAACTCATCAATGGATCTTTTTCTTATGAGGTGGCTATTTTTTCTTATGAGGCTCATGTTAGACCCCAAATTTGCTCTAGTAGCTCATGCCTCAATTCCACCATGAACTACCTCAAAGGCATTCACTGCAAAACATATATCTAGTCTAGTGTTAACCAAATAATAATAATAATAATCTAATTTTAAGGTCATGGCCAAGCCAGACACCAAATTGGTGTATGATACATTCTTGTTTATGGGACAAGGGATTCCCTTTGCACATTCATTTGATTTCTAAAGTCCATGGAACCTATTAGTTGCATGTAGAACGAAGGGTCCACCAACTTTGAATATGAAGTTGTCACCTTATTCGGGTTAATGATCATGGTTGTGGCCAAAGGCTTGTAGCCGTCCATTTGAAACCTCTTTAGGATCTTAACTACATACTTACCCTATCTATGGAATATCTCCTCTAGTCTCTACCAAACCTCCAAACCAAAGAAGTAATGCATCATGTCAATGCCAATCTAAAACTCAACTGCCATATCTACTTTTCAGCCTATAGTGATATTCCCTATGCTTGTAAGAAACAAGTCATCTACATACAACACCAAAATAAGTATAGTAGTTTCAATAAATAGATAATATAGATTAAGATATGCTTCACTTTTGATGAAACTTCAATTAGTAAATATCCATCTACCTTGGAATACCATGTTCTTGATGCTTGTTTGAGTCCATACATGTTATAGCATGATTTTCCACACCTTATGCAACATGCCTTGATGGCCTTCTATGTCCCTATGTAGACTCATATCATCCCTCTTGCTCACAGAAACCCCTAAAATGAACATTTTTGTTTATGTACGCGACCTACCAGCATTACAACTTACGTTTACACATGTTGCTCCACTACTGCCCACGTACATTGGGTTTCATGCTCAAAATTAAAAATATTTTGGGTTTTCCTTCTCAAGTAACGACCATGTTGATATTTGGCCTTCCATATCTTGGGAAACGCTCTAATTCAACCCTCCACCTCCTTTGAGGGTTATAATATATTGAGCCATTGTGGAGCATTTGAGAGAGGAGAAACTAGAGAGCGAGAAAAGTCTGGAGAAATTTTTCCCCATTGCCATTTCCATTGCCTTGAGTCTACATCCATGTGTCCTTGTTGTTTGAAATATTTTATGTTCATCTCCCAAGCTATTCCATATCTTGTGAAGGAAGAACCCAATTACTCCTTGAACTTGTGAGCTTGCCTTTGCATGGAGGATTGAAGTGGTGGAGGAATAGGTGGAGGAACTTAGATTATCGGTTCCGACAAGTTTCCTACAAAAGGTTGTCACTATGTACTTATGTTCATTTCATTAGTAGAAATACTCTTTTCTCGTCCAATACATGTTGCAAATGTTTATGTTATTTTCCTTGGGTATATTTGTTAAATATGTTAATGGATTATGCTAGTTTTTATGCTAACAATTTATATCTATATTCCATATGCTTCTATATATGTTGTTGAGGACAAGTTGTAGGTGAGGAGCATTGGATTTCAAGCTCAACAGTGGTCTTCTTCGAACATCTGGTTGAGGTAAGAGTTTTCTCTTTTGTTGTTGGAATTTTACATTTATATAGCATACTTGAGAATTGAGTTTATTTCTGGTGTCACTTTGTCTGTTGTGGTCTACCCCAAGCCATAGGATTTTTTTCTCTGTAATGGAATTGGCGACCATACTGGGAGCCTCCGTTTGGGGTCTTGTTGGGCGATTTTTCCTTCTTATTGCTCTCTATTTTTCTGAGTTTTCGTGTCGCTGGTAGCTTGCAGTCTGTGCATTGCTTTTATCTTGAGGAATTTGGCTTCATTCTTATTTATTTTTAGTATTTTTCTCCACCCACGTGGGCTGGCTGAGCTTTTCCTGCCTACCCACGCGACCTGTCAGTGTCTTGCCCACGTACATACATTGTTGTTTGTCAAACAGTCACGTACATCTCAATTTCAAGCCCGTATCTTGAGTTAGATGTTTGCTGGATGAATTATGAGTGTTGTTGAGTCTTCTTGGGTCTATGTGTGGTTTGTTTGGTGCCTTTATACTGACTGGAAGCTCTCATTTTATTTGTTTTTAATTAAGTTAGTTTTTGTCATTTTTCCTCATTTGTATCTTTTTGGCTTGTTTGAGTCATGCTTCTTGGTGTCTTGCTCAGTTGGTCTCGTTGTGTTAGTTGCATAGTCTGAGAAGTTCATGGTTCAATATTGCATTTTCATTCATATATTTTGAAAATACAAAAATACTTGCATTTTTCATTTTAATGGAGCACTTGCATTGTAATTTGGAGTTGCATTCGTCTTGGCATTTTAGTGAAGATTACATTGGCATTTGAAATCGAAAGAGATCATAGTTTCATTTTCATTTAGTGGTATACAAGTTTCTTTTGAAAAACAAGTTTATCACTTAGCAATGTTTTTATGTATGCTTCTTTATTTTTGCTAAGTCGCAACATCATTAGTTGCACGACCATATCCCCTTGGGTAAGCAAAGCCCGCTAAAATTAACGCTTAATTTAAAATTGATTGGAAACATTTTTATTTATAAGGTGCACTAACAAGTATAGGTTTTAGAGTCTTGGAATAGGTTTGTGTGAGTAAAATTCTCCAAGACTATGAAACTAAACATTAGGTGTATGTCTAGGGAGTGGTGAAACCCATGGTATAATTGGTGTTCTTAGGAATCTCTCCTTACACACGAGTCAAGCACGTGGTGATGTGAAAGTTGGTTGAGAAGATATCTCTCCATGACCTTCCTAACGTTGGAGATATATCCTGGGTTTATTCGTATCTGGGGGTTCTTGAATCACTTAAGTGATTATTGAGCTTTGGGCTTAGATACACTGCCCATACGGTGGATCCAACTTGTGACTGTTCGCCTGAGCATTGGTTATACGTGGTGACCATAGTTTCCTATCCTAGGTACCGTAGAGGGTACTTGCAGGGGTTATTTTGCGAGTGTCTCAAGCTTAGATAGGTGTTTGTCCAGGGAGTGGTGAAACCCATGGTATAATTGGTGTTCTCAAGAAGGTCTCCTTACACACGAGTCAAGCACGAGGTGACGTGAAAGTTGGTTAAGGAGGCATCCCTTTGCGACCTTCCTAGTGTTGGATATATATCTCGGGTTTATTCGTATCTGGGGGTTCTTGAAGCACCTAAGTGATTCTTGAGCTTCGGGATTAGATTCCCTATCGATACAGTGGATCCGACCTGTGACTATTCACCTGAGCATTTGTCATATGTGGTGACCATAGTTTCCTATCCTAGGTACCACAGAGAGTACTTGCAAGGGTTATTCTATGAGTGTCCTGAGTCAGATTGGGGTCGGACAACACATATAAATGCACATTGAATTCTAAGGGGCCTTATAACTAGTTCTGTTACCTTCGGTTTTAGTAGCGGAGTCTTAGGCCCCTCTTGGGAGAGGCACACCTTCTATAGTGTCGGGAGGCCCTTTAGCCACTCTCTCTGTTTGTGTGCATCTTGGATTAGATTTTCTATGAGTGTGCTTGTTGTTGGTTAGTTGGACTTAGGGATTGATTTTGGTTTTACGACTCTTTGGAGTCATCATGGATCGAGTTCTTGCTATCTGTCATTCTCATCGCTTAGTGGGTTTACCACCCAGTGATCCTTTGCATCCTCGCCACAAGAAGAGTAGAGAGAAAATTGGTGGTCCTTATTTATCACATTGTGAGATTCAAAGAATTCTTACTATGAGCTTCACATCTGATACTTCAGGGATCCCTTCAACACCATTGTCGAAAAGGGGTGGAGGAATCCATGGGGAATCCTTTTTCTTCTGTCTCATGGGTCCCTGGGACTCCTGCATTCACAGGTTCTCACATTGTTGATTCATCCCAGCCCATCAGAACGAATCCTTTTGAGAATTCTTGGTCTTCAGATCACGTATATTCTTTTTCCTTAGTATTTTTGGATGACGATGCTTCATCGATTCCTGGAACCACTAATCTGTTTACATTTGGCATGCCCAATCCTTCGTCCAATATCCCATCTTCCATACCAGTTTCTAGTAGTACCTATAGTGTTGGGTTTGGGAGAATTTAAGCTCCCTTCACTGCATATCATTTTGGGAGTGGTCATATCCCTCCTTCTTCTTTGGTTGGGGGATGGAATCCCCCTTCATCAACCCCTAATACCAGCTTCAATCCTTTTGTGGGTGGAAGGAGGAACGTAGGCGATGAATCTACTTCATATATTCCATTCGTCTACTTATCATCTACTGCACCAGTCCCTATGAATGCCTTTCTTATGGTGCATCATTCTTCTGGTTTGTTCATGCCCTTGGAAGAGAATGTATCGTTTAATATAGGTCACCATCGGCTGGAGCTCCTCCATCGGGTGGATATATGCCTCCCCCTTAGTCAGGGTCAATGTGTACAATCCTATGGGAAATTTCGGTAATATTGCTTTTCCTTCCTGAGGGATCCCTTCTATGCAAATACCAGTTCATCCTTGTATGAATCAATTTGGAGGGGGATACTATCCTATTGGTCAGGGTCATGGTCTTTACTAGAATCCACTATGTCCCACGGTCTCGAATCATATGCCTACGAGCATGAAATCACAAGTTCAGTCTTTTCCGGGGGAATGGCCTCAAGCTTCACAACCACGGCTCCCATTTTTAGCCACTTTGAACTTACCAGACTTATATAGACTCACGAATGATCTAGTGTGTCTCGATCTGAAATGGCCTCCGATCCCCACTAAGCTTCCCTCGGACATTTCAAAGTTTGAAGGAAAGAAGGGTGAGGATCCGGGTGATCACGTTACTACCTTTCACCTTTGGTGCTCATCGAATTTTGAATCACGATTTCATTCGTTTGTGATTGTTTCAATGCACCCTTACAGGGTCCACCGCAAAATGGTAGGTTGAGTTTCCTAGGGGCATGTACCATACTTTTAACAATTTGGCCTTAGTTTTTCTTAACCACTTTTAGTTGGTAGTCCGCTATGACGTAGGAAAGCACGGAAATCCGATCGACGTTCTGTCAAGACAAATCCACGTATATTTCTAATCATATTCAGTAGTGGTGTCGATGAAAGAGGTTCATTAAAGCCAATATTCCACTAGGGTTTATGCTGGAATGGTTCCTTAAGTCATTTTTACCTTATATTGCAAAGGATGTTTTAACATCTGGAGTTACGACCGAGGAATGGGGCATCTTTAAATCCCAACAATTATAATTGATATATGCTCAGTTTAGGCTTCTTTATGAGATTATATCAGATGCACCATGATCATGCCACAAATCCAAACCAACTCTAAGACCTCATGCCGATGGCATCATAGGTTCCAAAAGCACTAAAGTTGTAGACCAGGTGACAAACCAGATGCAAAATTTTTCTATTAACCAGTCAGCAGTAGGGAAAGCTACGGCTTCATCCTCTCCCACCAAGTCATCGTTTGTACACTCTGTGTAGTCGACAAATCCGAAGGGTAACCAACAACCCGGAGGAAATAAAAAAAAAAGGGAAAGAATAACTGTAAGGGTGGGAACAACAATAATAAGAAGGGAAATGTGAATAATGATAAGAATGAAAACAATGCTGGTGGGGACAAGAAGCAAAATCGTAAGGTGAAATTCCCTTGTAAGATTTTCTCATAGGATCACCTCACTCACTTGTGCCCCAGGATGGATGAATCCTCGAAACTCATTGCATAGAGCCCTGTTGTGTTGACGAATCCACTTCCTCATAACCAAAATATGACTTTGTGTGCTTCCACCACCGGAAATGGGTCTTTTGGAACTTCAAACCCTTTGGTCCATGACGGTGGTTATGGATGCGTTAATATGGTACAATCAGAGGTTAATGTTGCTACTCTCTCTCGTGATTATAATGTTCCGCAGCCCTCTATGGGGAAATATCCTCCTCCTCCAAAGATCCCCTTGCAGATTGATAAGCATGATCATGTGCCATGAATTCCAAAAGGATTCCTTAAGCACTCAACTCATAATCCTAATTATCGATCTTCCCAGAACTATTCCATCATTGAGTATCTGGGCCAAACTCCGTGCGCTATGTCAGCCCTTAAGGTACTCCAGACGTGTCCTTCATAGAGGAATGCCTTATTATCTTCCTTGGGAGCTCTTGATTATAGTGGCCCTAGTGTGATCAAGTTTGAGACCGTTGATGTGCAACCTCGTTTACCTTACCATGTGGCTTTTCAAGTCCATGTGGAGTGTCTCGCTGTGACCGTCAAACGCATTGTCGTTGACAAAGGTGCTTCTACGTCGGTGATGTCGCTGTATTGTTGGAAGGCCCTCGGCTCTCCCCCGTTATCCAACTCTATGACCATGTTAACCGCGTTCTACGGACGTTCGTTTAGACCATATGGAATTATTCCCTCTCTCCAGGTCCAGTTGGGTGGGAAGCCAGTGACGGTTGAAGTCGAGGTGGTTGATGCACCCCTTGACTACAATCTTTTACTGGGTTAGAATTGGATCTATGCTATGAATGCTATCATGTTGGGTCTCCTTCACTGTCCTTACTTTCCTTGGGGCTGACCCAGGTTCTACGAGGTTCTTTCTAGTCTTTGGTCCAATAAAATCCCCTTCACTGGCCCTTTCGGCATCAACCTGTGAGCAGGCTGAAGTCTCACCTGAAGCGAAGATGGGTGGTTACAGAATCAGGTTTCTATAACCTGGTGACACGCGGTTATGTTATGCAAACTTATGTGCTCAACTTACTCAACATCTACTTCGCAGATCGTGACCCACAGGTATCTGTGCACTTCACAGATCTCAACAACCTACAAACTTTGCTGAATCGTTGTTACTTTAATTCTATGACTACGCATTTGCCATACTTAACATAAATTTGCAATGTTCATACATGCATGATCCGCTACTTAACATATTATTCTCATTCAAATTCATATGAAAATACATATATAAGCATAAACATTCATGAACATTCAATATAACATAAATTCATACACATAACACAAGTATTTACGTGGTTCACCCCCCAAATGGGAGTTACGTCCACGGAAACTGTTCTTATATTTCTTGGAAGGGTTTAACAGTTCCAGTCTGCGGACTTAGCTGCAGACTCTTCTCTACAATAGATCTTTGCGCACTTAGCTACAGAGTCTTTTTCCTCTCTTAGATGTCTCTCAGCATAGATCTAATGTCTAACCCAAAATACAAAAACCATTCCTTATACAAAATTTCCCTTTATTGGATTGTTCCTGAAGGTCACATATTTACAATAACTATGGGAGAACCCCCATAGTACCCTTAAACCCAAAAATGGCATGGATCCCCTATTGACCACGCTTTTTCTTTACTTCGCTAGAGCTCTATTGTCATTTTGCGTCGCTTCTCTGGCTCTGACGCTTCTTCTGACAGTCGCAGTTCTGACCACGCGGATATGACACTGTCATGGTGCGTCCTTTGCACCATTATTCTTCTTTACTTTTCTCTACTGTAGCTGACAGTTCTCTGCTTCATTCATAATTGCTCCAACTACCTTGATCGTCCTTAGTACTTTTCCTTTACTAAGGGGATAGATCCTTATCTGCCACTTCACTGCGCTCCATACCCTGCTCCCGGGAATTGCGGAGTTGCTTCTCCCAAAACTAATTGATGTTAGGGCTCGCCTAAATTGTACTTTCTCCATCAAAACTTCTTCCACTTGGGATGCACCTAAAAGGCCCCTAACACTCACTTGTGGCTCACCCCCGAGCCACTTTCACTGGGCTGCTTCAACTGCGCATCCCATTGGATGTTTGACTTCGCAGTAAACTCCTGGACGGTTGTGCTTAAATTCACAATTGTTTCCTTGGCTTCTTGCTCAAACTCCTTAATTGTTTCAAGCATCTCCTCTAAGACGGCTTCCTGAAGTTGCTCCTTTATTGTATTCTCTGTTGCACGGAGTTCTTGCAACTTTTCCTCAATCTCCTCGGAAAGAGCCAACTCTTCTTCTTGGATGGGTTGTAACTTCGACGAAGTGTCATCCTCCTTCATTCTTAACGTTTTCAATTCCTTCTACAACTCTTTTGTCTCTACAAATTTATGGATCCTTTGCCTTGGCGGCAAATCCTTCATAGCCAAGTTCAGTGAGTCGAGATCCTTCTGCCTTTCTTGAAATTCGTCTTGAATCTTCTATAGTTATGGATCCTTTTCCTTTATTGAATGTGTTTTCAACAGAAAAATATGCCTTAAATGCAGAAATGTCTGGTTCTCAAAAGTATTGTATAACAACTATTTTTCGATCAAAAATTGTAATGACTAGTTTTCCTTTACTTCGGTAGCGGTCATGTGAACTATAAGGTTCACTGCGCATTTCTCTTTTACTTGCTAGCGGATATGTGAATTGTGAGGTTCATTGCGTATTTGTCTCTCCTATATGTTAACTTCGCAGCGCGAGTCCTCCCTTACTTCACAACTCAGCTTGCTATGTGTGCTTCACAGCACAACTTCCATTTTTGTGAAAACTTCGCATTTTACCCAAAACTACTGAATCTGTAGAGCAGGTTCAGACTAATCAAAAGGGCCCTTGGCAGCCCAACAACAAAAAGAAGGGAAAGAAAGGAGAGGGGAACCAACAAAATCCCAAAAACAAAGAAAATGCCGAGGAGGGAAAAAGAGAAAAGAAGAAGGTTAATTTCCCTTGCAATCTTTGCAAGTAGGACCACCTCACCAATTCCCTCTAATCGAAGAAGCCCAGAAGCTGCTTCAAGAAAAGAAACCTGCCATCCTTAAAGATCCATTTCCCAAAGGGCAGGGATCATCTTCTGCCACCTCCAATGCTGGGGGCACCACCCATGCTTCAGTTGATCAAACTTTTATTAATATGGTTAACTCGGACGCTCTTTTACAAACACAGGCAATAAATTATACCCCGGATTCGCAGAATAAGGATAAAGAGGTTCTTGAATCTTCCACTCCTCTCCACATACCTATGGACCCACTGCCCAAGATCCCCAAAGGTGTCTTGAAATGGGATTCGCACAATCCCAATGCACGGGCTACTGCCAACTACAATGTGGTTGAAGATCTAGCCCAGACCCCTTGTGCTATGTACACCTTAGAAGTTTTGCAAAGTTGTCCATTACAACAAACTGCACTTCTGGTAGCGATTGGAAGTATGGAATCATCCAACATGACTATGCGTTTTGATATGTCTGATATCAAATACCAGTTTCCGTACCACGTTACTCTTCAGATAGAGGTAGTTCATGGTCATATGACCATTGGACGAGCTGTCGTAGATGAGGGCGCATCTATGTGCATAATGTCGATTTCTTGTTTGAAAGCTTTGGGTTCTCCCAAGTTAGCCCCCTCTAACACACTACTTACTGCATTTGATGCTAGAACCTTCCATCCACACTGAGTCTTACCATCATTTGATGTCACACTTGCCGGTAAGACAGTTGCTATAGAGATTGAAGTTCTGGATGCTTTGCTTGATTACAACATGTTGTTAGGCTGGAGCTAGACATATGCAATGCGAGCTATTCCATCGGTAGTTTTTCGAGTTGTTATGTTCCCTCACGAAGGTAAGATCGTCACGGTCGATCAACTTTCGTTCTCTCAGCAAAACAACCAGACTTCATCGGAATCCACAGTTCCTTTGGTTGATCAATCTGCCCTAGCAAGCGAGAGTATAGGAGCAGGGCTTTACGGGTCATTAATGGGAACTTTTGACCTACCCTCTCCCGTTCTTTTTATGCATTCTAATGAAGGTACATCTACTGAAACTTTCACGGTCGGTTTAAGGACTGATCCGTGGATCCTTCCTACTGTATCAGAACCATCAGTGCCCTTATCCATTGCAGAAGTAGCATACATGGAAGCACAACATGCTGCAATGGAACATATCCTGACTCCGCCAGTCTCTGCTGAGTCGGATATGGACTATGCTCCTGCATGGTCGATAGACTCGACCCACTCTTTTGACTGTTTAGACACAGTTTTTCCTTCTGACGAAGCCATGATGGGCCTGGACTAGCCTTGGGAACACATGCACCATAGGTCTTACATGCTTCCAAATGTAGACAGTATAGAGAGAGGAGAGTTTTCGATGAGACCTGGTGGGAATGCTGATTTGTCCTCTTCCACTTCAAGTACTGTTTACATTGAAGGGAATATGGCTAATATATCGAGAACCATCCCGATTAACATTTCCACCAAACCCGGGGTTGTGGAAAACATTTTTATTGGAGCAGATTGTTCTCCAGAGGAGATCGCTCTATATACCAAAATTTTTAAAGAATTCCGCGATATTTTTGCCTGGTCTTATGAGGATATGCCAGGCATCGATCCTGCCATTGTTGAGCATGTCATCACAACGTATCCTAACGTGAAACCTGTGAGAAAAAAGCTTCGTCCAGTGAATCCTTGAAAAGCGACCGCCACTAAGGCGGAGGTCGAAAAATTGCTTAAAGCCAGATTTATCTACCTGATCAACATGATGGAATGGGTTTCGAATCCTGTTCCGGTTGATAAAAAGAAAGGTACCATTCGAGTCTGTATTGACTTCTGGGATCTGAACAAATCTTGTCTGAAAGATAACTACCCCACACCATTTATCGACCAGATCATAGATGCGTGTGCAGGACACGAAATGTTTTCTTTCATGGATAGATTTTTGGGATATAATCAAATTCAAATCAAACCCGAAGATCAACACAAAACAGCTTTTATTTTCCCATGGGGAACCTTTGCCTATCAGAAGATGTTGTTTGGCTTGAAGAATGCTGGAGCTACTTTCCAGTGAGCAATGAATTTTGCTTTTCATGATATAAAACACATAGTTGAACCCTACTTGGATGACCTCTCGGCGCAATCTCGCAAGAGACGGGATCATCGAGCTCATTTGAGACTTGTGTTTGAACGGTGTAGACAATACAAGATTTGATTGAATCCTAATAAGTGTGTATTCTGCGTCGAGTCTGGACGATTACTAGGTTTCTTTGTATCCAGTCGTGGCATAATGGCCGACCCGTTAAAAGTTGAGGCAATTGTAAATCTGCCTCCTCCTCGCACCTTGAGACAACTCCAAAGTTTGCAAGGTATGTCTAACTTCCTACGATGTTTCATCATAAACTATGCCAAAATTACAAAGGGTTTCATGAGACTGCTTAAACAAGATACCTACTTTTTGTGGGATGAGGCTGCTCAAGCTTCGTTTGAGGCCTTGAAAAAGGCATTACTATTAGCCCCCTTGTTAAGCTCACCTGATTATACAAAGGATTCCCTCTTATATCTGGCGGCGTCACTATACACAATTGGCATAGTACTAGTTCAGTAGGATGACACGCTCCAAGAGCATGTCATTTATTATCTCTCGCACACATTGATAGCTCGTGAGATTAAGTACTCACATGTTGAGAAGTTAGCACTAGCTGCGATCGTCACTATATCCTTTTACAAACCACTACTGTGATTGCGAAGGCCAATCCTTTCCAATACGTTCTCACTCGACGTATCATCAGTGGGTAATACAATAAATGGTTTGTAATCCTGCAAGAGTTTGATTTGTTTTTTTAGTCTGCCAAGTCAAAGAAATCACTAGTGTTTGCTGAATTAATTTTAGAATTTCTGAGTGACTTAGTGCATATTGAAGAAGAATCATCATTCCCGGATGAACATATCTTCCTTATTGCCTCCTCTGACCCATGGTATGGAGATATTTTGGTATATCTCCAGACCTTGAGATGTCCTACCACTTTTTCTAGAGAGGAACGACACAAACTAAAAAGTCATGCGAAAAACTATCTCATTATTTCTAACACTTTGTACAGACGTCGGATAGACTCCATCTTACGACATTGTTTGACTTTAGAAGAAGCAGAATCAGTATTGAATGATGCTCACAGTGAAGCTTGTGGGGGTCATCTTTCTGGGTTGGAAACAGCTCAGAAAATACTGCGTGCCGGGTATTTTTGGCCTACAATCTGCAAAGATTGTGTGGAAGCTGTGAAACGCTGCCGTCTGTGTGAGTTTTTCACCAGAAAAATGAGAGCACATCCAGCTCCTCTTCATCCTGTGATCACAGCAGGCCCCTTCACAAAATGGGGGGTTGATTATATGACTTGTAATCCAGTTTCGGTTGGAGGCCATCATTATATTATCGTTGTCATCGACTACTTCACCAAGTGGGCCGAGGAAATGCCTACTGTTAAAGAGGATGGATAAATCGCCGCTTATTTCATATTCAATCAGATTATCGCAAGGTTCGGCATACCCAAAGTAATCGTGACAGATCACGGTCGTCATTTTCAAAACAACATGATGACTGAGCTTTATACCATGCTAGGTTTTTGTCAGGAGCATTCATCTTCATTCTATCCACATGCGAATGGTCAGGTCGAGGCGGTTAAAAAAAATTTGAAGACTATTCTAGAAAGAACCATTAATGTCATTTGAAATAATTGGCACATCATGTTGTATCCTGCTCTTTGGGTTTATTGATCAAATGTAAATACTGATACCGGGTTCTCTCCCTTCCAACTTATGCATGGGATAGAAGCAGTCGTTCCAATTGAATGCGAGATCCCCTCATTAAAGTTGGTTGTCCAACTGTTACCATAAAATTTAGTACTAGAAGAACATTTGCTACATTTAGAGAATCTAGACAAGCAGTGCCGCAATGCGCTCACAACAAACAAGGTCCATAAGAAACGAGTCAAAGGACAGTATGATAAGTCTATCAGACCTAGGGTTTTTCTCGAAGGAGACCTTGTTCTACTTTGGCATCAGGACAAGGAACCTTGGGGTTGGCAAGTTTAAGTCCATGTGGCTTGGGCCTTATATAATCTCGAAGGTACTGAAGAAAGGTCCTTATGAGCTAATGGACTACGAGGGTAATAAGCTTCCCAAGCCTGGAAATGGGCTCTACCTGAAGAAGTACTACGCTTAGGCATTTGTGCTTTTTCATGTATTATAGTTGTACATTTTGTAGAACTAGTTTTTGCTTGTGATCGTTAGTTGACCTTATGTGTGTTTTCTCGCTTCGTGTTTCATATGTCAACTGAATAATTTTTAGGATTTGCTGATGGCACCAATCGCCACACCCGACAGTTGGCTTCAGCAGTCTGGGTCATTTACTCACCAACTAGCCAATTGGTTTCTTTGGGGGGGGTTTGTTTAGGTCCCACAACGAATAACGTAGCTGAGTATAGTGCGGTCATAGAACTTCTCCAGGATGCTCTTATCTAGTGCATTTCACATTTGGAGGTAAGACTTGATTCGCAACTAGTTGTATTTCAGTTGACGGTTGTTTATCAAATTAGAGATCCTGTTTTGCTACGACAGTTTGATTCCATCATATATCAACATATTCCGAGAAATTTGAATGCATTAGCTGATTCATTTGCAAATTATGTTTTAGATTGGAATTTGTGTCATACACTTCCATTTAAACACACACATGTAAATATAAGCCGATACTATATATATATCTGATACTGTATCAAAAAAAGTATGAGTTTGGAACACAAGTCTATCACAAAGTCATATCATAAGATACAAAATTGGGCTCGATGGCCTCAAAATACATAAAATATCCTTCTCCTATGGAGAAGGTGGGGCCTCATCAGCATCCACTGTCTCTCGGTAGCATATGACCAGCTTGGCTACCTTCCGCAACAGCCTAATCTAGGCTGGGGGCACATCGACTACATCTTCCTGCATGTCTATGGGCATCCACTCAATGCGATATGTGGGAATGTCATGAGTCAATCGACTCGTCTTCCTCTCTATAGCCCCTAGCGTAGCATCAGTTGCACCCACATCAACGAGCCTCACAAAAGTAGTAGGATGTCCCTCGGGACGAACTGGTCCACAATCTGCATATGACACTTTGTTTTAGTATTTTTAAACTCATCATAAAAATGATATACTTTAAATTGAAAAAATTAATTTTCAAAACATAAACATACCTATATCTCTCCAGGCACCACCTGGAGGAAGTACCAGCTCTGGATCATGACGGAAATCTTAACCAGCATACGGAAATTGCTCAAATGCCAGCACCTGTCTCTCCCACCATCCCCAGAAATCATCGGTGTGATAGCAAAAGTGGCTTTCACCACCACCCTGGCGGAGGAAAATGTCACCCCAACGGCCCAATATCGACTCACGAGGAATGATTGGGGGCGAAGGCATGCCCAAACTAAGAGCAGGTACACTCTCGAAGAAGAAGGTACAAAGTATGTTGCCATATCCAAAGTTCTTCATTCTACTGGTCTTACACCCCGAGAGTTGAAGTTTCATGTTTGCTAAGAGACTAGTGCACCAATCATATACATGACCCTACAAGCATTCGATACCAATATGCATGTAGTGTTTTGAGGCTAAGTGTTGTGTGGCACTCCCTCGCATTAGGTTCAACATACTTATAATAACCTTCAAAGGGAAGCTCGTAAGAGTAGAAATGAGAATCTGACTTCCACATTTCTTAGTACCCTCCACACAGTAGGCATTCACGTATTCTTGTACGAACATGCCACTTGCATTTCGTGAAGACCCTTTCAAGTTTATAGGATCTCCCCTCCTAGAGAGCCTTGTAATGAAGTATATATCATCAATGGTGAGGTCTAGGATCTCTCCTCAGATATTAAACACATTAGCATCTGCATCCCAATACTGAATGAGTCTTTGCAACAAGCAGTTAAGGGCCCTCATGTTCACGGTTCAGTAGAATTTCAACAAACCACATCTTCTAAGCACCATAAGAGTGGCAAGATCTTGCATAGCTATCCTATCCATCTCCTCATGCTCTCATTCCCTCCAGGCAAGTGCAATCCTGCCAAGAAAACATCAAAGTTTTAGTTCTTGACCATTTTTTAATCATGTTCAGGGGTAAACGATGCTCTACTAGGCACACAGTCACATTTGGACGCTACTGTCCTTGAGGAATAGTAGTGCACACCTCCAAAAATACTCTACTTTACCTCTTAGACAGCAGCGTACATGTTTTTCATGATTTGAACATGGCTAGAAAATGAAATTTAAGCATGGAAATTGACAAATGAACCATCAAAATGCAAGTTGGGATGAAAATAACTTACTTGGAAGAAGAATGAAGTCGAATGGTTGCCCGATTTGATCGCTATGAATGGATGAAGATCAAGGGTTTGCTCCAAAACTTGCCCTACAATTCCAAATGTGATATTTGAGTTTTCAAATTGAAATTACATATATGAATTTGAATTTGATTTTTTACCCACTTTTGTGAAAAGTCTATAGTTTCAAATTTCATAAAAAATGGTTCTATTTAATCATTAATACCTATAAATGTTGATGAGATGAATTTAACCTATGTTTCTCAAATTTTCACTAGATTTTCGTAGCATCAATCTATTATGACTTAATTTCTTTATTGACGGACCATGTTAAGTACTTTATGGTTGAAATTTTATGTCATTGAAGATTTTTTTTCGTTAATACTAACTTGGTTGTTGAGATCCTAGTCTTTGGAAGGTCATGAGTTATGATCCTAGAAGCTGTCATTTAAGTCATTTTAAGCTCTTGTTTGGACTATTGAAACCTAAACAAGATTACCGAGCAAACTTGTCCTCTTCAAGCTCGTTAAAGGAACTGGAGGCTCATATGCTTAAGTATAAGTTTAACCATTTTCCGGACTTTTGCGGATTACTTACGAAAAAGGAATACTCTAGTCATCCGTGTTTAGAAGAGTTCTTCTCCCATTGTTTTACACTTTTTGGGGGGAGGAGACTAACTTTACGAAAAATGACCTTTTGGAGCCTTCTTTAGGGTTTTCAGTGTCACGTCCCCCATTTTGACCCTTACAATATTTCAGGCTATAATGCAAATATTGTATGCATATTATGTATGATTCCTAGCGTGGATCTCAAGGCCAAGGCCCCTCTAGTGAACGCTCTATCTAGAAGACGCAAGTATTTGATATTATGCTACCCATGTGCTAGTGAACCATGGGAATTGTAAATATGCATTGTAATATATATGCCCACAACTAGTTATGCAATGCAACAAGAGATGGGGGCATGATGTTTACAAGGAATTGGGGGGGGGATATTCAAACCTGCCAGCCAATCAAGTCAAGCCAAGAGTCAAGGAGAGAACCCATCAAACCTCAACTACCCATGCTGAATTTTGTACCCAATCATTTACTCTCCCAAGAGCTGGTTGAGATAGTTAATGCCTTGGGGAATGGAGAGGTATGGTTGTTCAAATTTGGGTATGGGCAAGCCACCCTTCCTAGAAAATCGTGTTTGGCTTCTTGGGCAAGAAAAGAGCCTTGAATTGCCCCCCCCAGGCCATTATTCACCCACCAGTTTTTCCCTCTCACGAGTTTGGAGCTACCTGGGCGTTTTCCTCCATGGTTTTGTTGTGTCTTCCTTCATTCTACTAGCTGGGAAGGGCGTTTTTGTGTTGTATAACAGTGGGGAAGAAAGGGAAATCGATTTGGGGACCATAGAGGTTGTTTTGGCTCACTGATTGCTTGTATATCTGTGGGAGAAATCATTTTCTTCCCTATGGTCGATTTTCCCTCTCACAATCTGTTTTTGGTGTGCCTATGTTTTTGGGAAAACCCATGTCCATCTAGTTTCTAAGTTCCACTGGTGAAAGTGTGTTTCCAAGCCCATATCTGAGTTTTGTGTGTAAGATAATGCTGGGATTGAGATGAGCATCCATTTCTTTGGCTGAGCTGAGCTTGAGAAACCCAATTTCCTTGTAGATATCATGCCCAGCTCAGGGGTGGTCTCTAAGTGCTGAAATAATATAGGCTGAGCAGAGACCTATGGTTGGGTGGAACGTTGCAGCGACATAAATAGTTGTTTGGGACATCATTACATCTATATGAGTATTTTATTGTGTTTACTTCTGCAATGTTTTAATTGATGGCTATTTTGATATGCTGGATGGTTATGAAATGTGTGTGGATGATGTTTTATTCTGCTGTGCATTTTTAATAGATTTGCATCTGCACACATATGCATTTTGCTGTAATGCCATACCTTTTATTTATGACAAATTCAACTAAGTTGTTCTAAAGCCCATATTTTAGTGCCATGTTCCCTTCCTTGCATTAGCTAGATGGGTGGGTACGTGACATTTAGGGTCTTGAAATATGAAAACACCAAGCGAGCACTCACCTACTTAGGCTCGATGTGAAATCCACAAGAGGGTAAATAGAGGATTGTTTAAGTTTTCAGACTCTATAAATAGGAAAACACCGACGAGCATTAACCTACTTAAGCTCAGTATTAAAATTCACGAGTAGGTGTATGGAGTTATTGTTTAAGTTTTTCAGACTCCTTAAAATTGAAAACACCAGCGAGCAAGAACAGATCTCGACTCGATATTAAAATCGAGAGATCAGTATAACAGAGTATTCTTCTATCTCTTCTTCGAACTCTGTAAACAATGAAGAAGGTCCTGAGTCTTCCTCCCATGGGCTTGTTAAACTCTTTACATGGTTGGATCTATTGAGTTTTCATTATTTCTTGGACTCATTAAAACAACAAGAAAGGTATTCTTTTTTCTAAAAAGAATAAGGGATAAGAAGGGTATATCACATCTTGCAGTTTCAAAGGCAGTTCAGTCAGTTCTATCCTTGAACACATCACCTATTTGAGTCTATCATTTCAGTTGGGTTTAGTTTTTTACCTTAGGGTGAACCTAATCCTCGAGTTGTTTACTCCCACGGTTGGTTATTCTTCCAACCATATGGAGGGTCTGTTAATGTCTCCTACATTGCAGGCTTATATCACTTTCCCGTCATGTTGAAAACTGCCTAAGTCACTTTGTGTTGTGATTACTGTTCAAGGATATAGCCTATGTCGACCATTCTGCAGTTTATCTTGACCTCATGTGTCGGCCATCCTAGTGTCAGTCTTGTTACTTGTTCTACTCCACATCAGCTCATACCATTTGAGTGTTCCTCGTGTTGGATGATGGAGGATGCCTTAAGGCCTCCCTTCCAATGGACTTCTTCCCATCGACATCAACTCATTTTGCTCTGGGAATGAAGTTTAGAGTTTCGGTTAGTACCTTGAGGATTGTAGTCACCAGTGGCAATCTCTCTCGCTATTGAATTATGAGAATACATCAATGTCTCTTATTTGACAGGTTCCTCAAGTGTTCGATGTCAAGTCCACTTATTCACACTTGTTGGATCGTACTAGGTACCTTGGGCCCCATTATCATTATCGGTGGAAGCCCTCGCATTTTTTAACGGTATACATCAATGACCAGTAATCAAACGATTCCCCCCATGTTCGACTTCAGCTCATTTATTCACATGGTTAGGGTTTGTACCTTGGGTTGTTTGGATGAAGACCTTGGGATTCTGATATCATTTTCTCATTATGTTATCACCTAAGCTGCGCAAGACTGAGCCTCAATCATTTTTGGCTCTCCATGAGACATAGGTCCAGTTTGTTGTTATGGCTATGATCTCTCATTATGACATGGATCCACACTTTTATTTCAGTGGCCATGCTATATATACATCTCCTAGTTATGTATCGGAGATCATGTTGTATCATGCTACACATCTATATGATGTCAAGATTGTAATTGCTCACTGACCTTGATCTTTATTTCAGGTACTTTTGTGACTTGGTTCTATGGTTTCCTGCTCCTCCGCTGACTTGGAATTATAATGTATTTCGGCCATCGTTTCCCTCTGACCTCACACATTAGGGGGCATTTGTTATAGATCAAATCTGCACTTCTCCGTCCGTGATCACATCTAGCTGTCGATCACACAAAAGGACAACTTGGATTGAAGAGCATGATTTCCCTAGATGATGTATGGACTAGACTTGCCCTCCTTCAGCTAACAAAACACTATTTTTTCATACATTTTGGACATGAACGCTACTCCATAGGAATAAGATCAGTGTTTTCCTACTAAAATATGCAGGTCCGCTTCAATAGAGTGGCGTTCACCTTCTAAAATATGCAACTCTGCTTCAATAGAGTAGTGTACACCCTCAAAAATCTTGCAAACGCTGGTTGTAAGCACTGAAGTTGCATATTGTGTGCTACTATACTTTGAAAAACTCGCGCACATCTTAAAATGTAATAAAAAATATATTAATTTGAAGAATTGGGATTAGTTGTAGTTGGTTTTGCAACTTCCCCAACTTCCCAATCAAACTACCTCTTGATCCAAACTGCCTACCTTGTCCCATAAATACAAGGGGGATAGATGAGAGAGGGGAGAAGAAACTACACATTAAGGGTTGTTACGCTGGAGGAATTCCAAATTTAGTGTGAAGAGTAGGAGCCTAGGATCCGGTTGCACAAGCACTCTGAATGATCAGGTATACTTGTACTGATTATTTGCTTTTGACAATAAAGGTTGAAATGCCCTTCCCATCCCAATCAAATGTCTAATGGATTGCATATTTGTTTGGATTAAAAGCTTGATTGTATTTGATGTCTAAATTGTATTTCAATTTCATCATTGTTATATCAGTCAAGATACACTAAGGAAGGTATCTATTGTATTGCAGGTTCGTCAAGCGGAAGATCAAGTGGAGGATCGATCGAAGGAGCAAGCGAAAGCTAGGATCGAACGTCGTTAATAAGGTATGCCTTCAAGAACCTTGATCTTTTTCCTTTTTTATAATCCTATGTGATATGATAAATGTATTTACCTATCACCCCAGAAGTTGGTAGTGTTCCTCTCCTCGCTATAGGGTAGAATTCCCAAACAACAGTAACCATAAGACCAAAAACATAAAATGTGGTACAAATCAAAAGATAACTCAAGATGAGTAAAAGACCCAAAAGGTAAAAGGCAAGGTACCACAAAACAATTATCAACAAAATGAAAGGACCAAAATTCAATCAACCAAAGTGGGGTACAACCAATCATCTCTTTCTCAAATTTACCAATGTTCCATATAACCTAAAATTCCATCATCACTATAAAAGGAAAAGTCCACACGGATGATGTGATCATGTGGTCCTCTAGAATAATCCTAAGGTCAAGAGTTAGTGGATCCATCAAGGGGTGTCCAATCCCTTGAGAATACCATCTAACTCAACCATCTCGAAGACCTAGGAGAAGAGGACATCACACCTCATCATATTGGTCACTGACTGTTACACCTAAAATCTACCCATCATCATGATTTAGTGTATACATCCCTGAAGTCATCTGGACCAAGTACTCATTTGGGAGGATTTGTACTCAGTTTGTACAACCTTTTGAGAGGTCATCACAGGTTGCACACTAGCAACATGTGACGTCGCAGGTTGCTTCATATCAAGGTGCGACGAGGTTTGTTAATGGGAAAAAATAGCCATTTCGAGATCTTTCTCGAAGCTTGCCCATTTGGGGGCTTATCCCTGATCTCTTGGAGAGCTGGTACTCGACCCCTAATGCATTGGGAAGATCCCCTATCTCTCTCCTACCATCTCTCAACTTATCCTATCCATAACCTCATCCACTTAGTCCTATATAAGTGAGGCTCACTCCCATACCAAAGGGAGGAAGACTAAGGTATCTACATGCTAGTGAAATCTCTCTTAAAAGACACCTTCACTCACCTCTTGGAGAATTCATGCTTCCTTGGAAGGGCTTGGCAATTGGCTTGTGGGGAGAAGGGCTGCTACGTTAAGTCATTGGTTGTAGTTCTATATCTCTATCATGTACTCCTCTATTTGCAGTAATACAAATGCTTTCCACCAATATCGCTCTTATATGTGATGATGTTGTGTTGTTTACCTACTTAACTGTTTACATAGATATCTTATTGTATAGATGCTCTTTACTCGTTTCTCTTTTCTGTGTCTTAACAGGTCTTGCAGCTTGGATCTGACGACTATGGGACATGGAGCAACATTCAGGAGAAAGGATAGCGAATCAAAGAGGTAAGACATCTAGTATTTGATCCTTAAGTAGATCTAGGAAACGTGTTGTAGTCTGTTCTATTTGTTCTAGACTCACATTGAGCTAGGGAGATCCGGCTCGCCTCCGGTCGAGTGGATTGTCTGGTAACAAATCTGGCGACCATACTGGGGAGTATTCTTGTTTAGTGATAGTTAATCTGAGTCATTTTCAGTTGATTACTTGTCACAAGCCTTGTTGTCATTTCTTTTGCCATTTTCCTTCTTAGGATTGATTCCATTGTCAGATCTTCACGTTGAAGATCCCGATCTTCTTCCTTTGAGTTTATACAACTCAGTTTCAAACCTGTTGCTGGTTCATTATTAGGAGATCTGATTCATTTTTTAATCTAGAACTCACTTGTTGCACCTGGGCAGTGAAAACAGAGCGACACTGTGTTTTTCTGGGCCTTTGTTCTTTGACTGTTACTTGCTCGTTACGTCCTGTTCATTAGTAGACTGCGACATAGTCGCAGATCTCGTGCAGGTAAACTGCGACGTCGCACTATCTGCAAAGCCAGAGTGCGCTAATCTGTCGAGACTTAGCATACAGGCATCCATCTTCATGTTTGACAGTCTGAGCCTTGTTTTGATGTATGAACTCCCTATGTGCTGCAACATCCAGCCAGAGATCCCATTTTGATTTGTGTGTTGAGAGTTTGGTTTCATTTGGATTGATTTTGGGTTCCACTTTGGACAAGTTTGAAATCGGTATTGGTGGATACTTTTGTCTCCCCCACCTTCATCCATTCACTCTTGCATTACATTGGATCACCTTCCAGACCTCATCTATTTTTGTTTTGAGCTTTGCTTGCCTAGTTTGCTTGCTGCTGCTTGATTTTGAGTTAAGAGTGTCATTTTGCTTGGTTGAGTGCTTGTCTTTTCTTGAGTTTTCTGAGTGTATGAATGCTGCAAGTAGCATTTTCTTTTCAGTCATTTAGATCTGAAAGCAAAGTTGTCTTCAAGTTTATTGCTTTGATACATCCATTGAAAAATTAAAAGTGCTTCTCTCCCATTGTTTCTCAAAAAGTTATTGAAGAAAGATCATTGTGCATTGGAATGTTTTGGAAAAGATGAATGGAAATATGATTGATTGTGTTTTTCTTGAATTATGAATTATTCATCTTCTTGAAAAGCTCTAGTACATTTCGTTTTTTCTCAAAAGTTGTTTCCATGCTAGGGAAAGATAGGTGCATTTTTTATTTTTGAAAAGAGAAAGTGAAAAGCTTGCATTTTCCGTTTCAGAATCCTCTCATCTCATTACTTAGTGTTGTTTTGATTTGAAAAAGAAAAGGAAAGAAAAAATACTTTGATTTGGAGAGTAGTGTTGTGAACGTTAGTGTGTTTCATTGAAAAAGAAAAGAGCACTTTCATTGTCAAATTTGTTTGCATTGGGAATTGTGTTGCATTGAGTTTGTTTTGGCAATACCATTGGAAAAAGCTTTCTCCTTACCATAGGTAGAATTCATCGAAAGAAAAGAATATTTCATGCATGTAGCTAGGGCTTGCATTCTGTTTCCGATTATGTACTCACCTCATGCATTCACCTAACCGTCCAAGATAAAATTAATGGTAGAACTAGGTAAAAATTTTAGCAACTTGTGTGTAAGTTAGAGATGTGTTCCAGTGTCGTTAAGCGTGGCAGTTGTCGTTACTTGCCAGCACTGTAGTCTGAGGGTATTGTAGTCTTCCATGTACATCGGTATATCGAGCTCCTTCACGTACCCACCAAGTACCATAATCCGTACTTGGCGTATATTGAAGGGTGTATCACGTACTCGACACGTATATCGGAAGGTCTCGTGCCAATGGCTGTGCATTAGATAGCACCACTACGGATTTGAGCTCCCACGTACCTTGCGTATATCGGGAGACACCATTAGGATTCCTGAAACCAACCGAGTTAACCATTTGGCCGTCTGGGCAAAGCAATACACCGAGAACAACACTCGGGGAGATTAGCATGCACGTCCTGTCCAGGTAGTCGGGTATGCAGGCAAGGGTACGGTCCCAATCCTCCTTGTCACGTCATATTGTTGGACCCTGCAGTATATTGCGGTTTGCAATGCCTTGATAATCCCGTGATGTTCCAGACTTTTTAATCCACTCTGTCACATAAGTTTGCTTGTTTCCTTAGTTTGAGTAGGTTTTCTTTGACGGCTTTTCTTTTAGTATACCTTTAGGAGAAACGCTGTTTCGGCCTTTTTTTGGCTGATTTTCCTGATACTCTGGCGGATTTTCCCTGGAGAAGGTCCCAAAGGATATTGAACTTGCCACTCTAATTTCCCCTTAATCCGGAGGTTATTTCGAGGGTAAGAATGGATCAGCGTAATGCGGTCGTAGTTACTGAAGTAGGGAACCCCACTTTGAATATTGGCGGACATTTGTTTCCACCAGATTCACCTGCCTCTCATCCCACGCAGGATGAAGGAGCACAAACCCCAACTTCACATGACCTTTCTCCCGTCATCTCGGGAGAACCTGGATCGTTGGAATGGATAAAATGACCCCAAGACGACCCTACAATAGTTGTTGGTCCTTCAGCAGCTTACTGGACATCTTCTATAGACCACCCAATGGCTCATTTTTCCTTCTCATCCCCACCTAACTGGACTACTCCATAGTTCACTAGGCCTTACTATAGGCTTGACCTTGCTGAGACTTTCGGCCCCATCCATGAACGTTTGGAACATTTACTTGTTAAAGGAGATGAGCTTCGAAGACAAAGTCTCGAGCAACACTCTGAAGAGTTCCACAATCGTTATTTCCAAATAAGACTTGACGATGAAAACATCCCAGTTCATTCGATATCTTTCGGATCACCTGAAGCACCCCACCACGTGACCACTAATGAGACTGGTCAAACCTCGTAGGAATCCAGTCCTACACCTCAAGTGAACCAACCGGTGGAAGGACAACGGTCCAACACACCTATCACTACCACAGTTACTTTACCAGTTCCTCCCCTACCTCAAAATTCGAGGGGAGGGTATTCCATTCCCACGGATTATCTTATTGGTAATGTTATTACCACGGTAGCTAGTCAAAAACCTATGTTGGTTCAACCTTTGAATAGTGGTCAACCTATTGTGGCTGGGGGGCATCCCCCATTTCCTATCCAGAACATAGGCGGCGGAAACCCCAACGGGCCTTCCATTGGACCATCCCAGCCCGCTAGACCGTCCACCACGGGATTATCTCATGTTGGAGGGCCATCCAATGTAACCCAACCCTCATGGATTCAAGCGTATCCAGGTTCCGTTAACCCTATGCCGGGCCAAACTAATCCCGTAAACACGCCATACAGGATACCTTATCCCGGGAATCCATACACTCTCTGGGGGCAACAACCTGTGTTGCAACATGGACCCCAACCGACTATCCCTCAAATACCACCACCCCCGATCGGTCCTCCCCCACCTCCTGTTGGAGGTGGCGGGCCCCCACCTAATGTTGGTGGAGGCCCACCTCATTTTACCTACAACCCCCCTCACCCCTCAGGTGGTGGCGGGAATGGTCGCCCCCCTCCTCCAAGCAGAGGCGATGGCGGACCACCCTATAATGGTGGAGGAGGAAATTTCCCTTCGGGTGGCGGCGGTGGTCCACCACCCCCTCCAGGTGGAGGCGGTGGAGGACCTAATTACTATGGTGGTGGTGGTGGTGGTGGGAACCCTCATCCTTCCGGTAGCGGAGGTGTTGGGGGCACCCACCCATTTGGCAGCAGAGGTGGTCCACCACCCCCTCCAGGCGGAGGTAGTGGTGGGCCACCTCACTATGGTTATGGACCCCCACCTCCTCCTAGTGGTGACGGCGGACCTCCACCCCCTCCCGAAGGCGGAGGTGGACCCCCACCCTATTGGAATGGACCACCTTATGATGGCGGACCTCCTTATGGTCCGGGAGGCACACCCCCCTACGGTCAGTTTTATCCTGGTACACCTTACGGTCAGTTAAGTCCTTACACACCTTATCCGTATTATCAATACGCGCAGCCTAATCCACAACTGCCCTTTCTGGCTACTTTGGACCTACCTGACCTCTCTTGTTTAACCAACGATCCTATTTACCACGGATCTAACTGGCCACCGATTCCGGTGAAACTTCCGTCTGATATCCCCAAGTTTGACGGCAAGATGGGTGAAGACCCCAAGAACCACGTGATGACATACCACTTATGGTGTTCATCTAATTCCTTAATGGACGATTCAATTCGTCTTAGATTGTTCCAAAGGACTCTCACTGGTTCGGCTTCCAAGTGGTACATTGAGTTTCCACCGCACTCTTTTCTTGATTTTGGCTCTCTTGCTATGAACTTTTTGATGCATTTCCAGCTGCATATATGGTATGAGACTGGTACTGAGCTTTTAACCTCGCTCCGTCAGAATACCGCCACTCACATTTCGGATCATATCCACGAGTGGCGAAGGAGACCACGTCTCATTAAAGCTCTCATTCCATATCAGATCCTAGTAGACTGGTTTACTAAATCGCTTCTTACCACCATAGCAAAATATGTTGCCATGCGAGGTGCTGTCACCGAAGAACAAGCCATCGCGAGTGCTCATCTGTTAGACCTGGTCTAAACCCAGTCTAGCACTTTGTTCAATATTTTTCCTGACGTACCCCGAGACCTTAACGATCCCACGAAACCACATAAGGGACCCCAAGCTAATGGGATCATAGGTTCCCTTACCACCCAGCCTGTTGTTAGCATTGTTGGATCATCCAACCAAACTCCGGCTGGACACAGCACCGCCAAGTTCACCACTCCTGCTATAACTGAAGAGGTGAATTCTGTTCAATCAGCTTCATCTCAGAAGTTTAATGGCAGAAAGAAGAACAAGGGGAAACCCAAGAAGTCTTCTGCCCAGCAGGAAACGAAGAGCACTCGTGAGGATACTAAGCAGAAACGGAAACTGAAGTATCCTTGCTCACTGTGCGGAGAAGACCATTTCTCCAAAGAGTGTCCCCATAGAGATGAAGTGCAAAAATTTCTTAGGGGTAAACCGATTCCCGCAGTCCTCAACGATCCGTTTCCTACTCAAAACCAGCAGATGGTTGCTCAAACCCCCCCATCCCAGGGGGAACCATCCAACACCGCGCATGTTCTCATGTTGCGTAATAAGGTGATCAATTTAACTACTCGCTCGCGATCTTACGAACATGTCCCTTCGAAGGAACCCACCGGAAGTAATACTGAAAAAGTTTCCAACTCTTTACCTGATGTCACCGTACCATCAACCTCTCTCACCATAGAGAGACCCTCCTTAGATTCGATATTGCATCCACCCAAGAGTGCGATTCGAAAAGCTTTTTTCAATCCTAATGCTCGTGCGGCATAGAATTACAATATCGTAGAATACTTGGCACAAGCTCCTCACACCATGTCTACCCTGGAATTTTTGCAGAATTGTCCCAATCAACGCAAAACTCTCCTTACAACTATTGGTGCAGTTGACCCGGATTCCTTGAACAACATCATGTTCCGACTTGACAACCTTAAGCCGAGGCTCTCACACCAACTCGCATTCCAAGTTAATGCGAACCTTGGTGGGAAGATTGTCCATCGCACTCTTTTGGACGAAGGAGCCTCCACTTCTATCATGTCCATCACTTTTTGGAGAGCCATTGGCTCCCCCGAATTGAATTGTTCTCCTACCGTGTTGAAAGCATTCGACGAGCGTGGCTTTCAACCTCATGGGCTCTTACAAGCTCTTGCAGTTGAGTTGGGCGGAAAGACCGTAACCATTAACTTGGAAGTGGCCTCGGCCTCGTTAGATTATAATCTCTTGCTTGGTCGCAATTGGTTTTATACCATGCAGGTGGTAGCCTCTTCAGTCTTCCGCACAATACAATTCCCCCACCAAGGATGAATTGTTACTATCGACCAGTTAGATTTTTGTACACCGAACACCACTACTCATCCTGGTGACCATGTTCCTTCCATTGGACAGTCGTCAAAACAGTATGAGAGTGTAGGGGTTGGCCTTTTGAAAGATTCATCTCTCATGGGTGTTTTTCCAGCCGCGGACCCCCCTAATCATGTTGCTACGGTGAACATGATCTCTACTGAGATTTTATCTCACTCAAACGATGCTTGGCTTGTTCCGGATGAAGCTACAACACACCTGCTTGGAGATATGATGCCCCTTTCACCAGTTGAACGCATTTATGAGGCTATCCAATCAGCTTTGGAGGACCATTTAACCATGGCCTCCCCATCTTGTTCTCTACGACGGACGTCCTCTCTACCTGATCTCTTACTTCGGACTTTTCATTCAGACGAGTGCATCATGGAAGTAATGAATGTCGACGATAGTCTGTGGGATGATCTCCATCATAGGTCATCTTTTCTTCCTCCTTTGGAATACATAGAGAACAACATCCATACCCTCTTTTCACCAGATATCTACCCATCCCCTCAGTCCCCCATCCTTACATGTCTTACGGACATGTAGGGAAACTTGGCCAACATTGAGCCAACCACCCCGATAGATATCTCAGTGAAACTTGGTATAGTGGAACACATTCGCATAGGCCAGAAGTGTTCCCCTAAATAAATCACTGTTAGCATGGCCTTGTTCAAGCAATTTCGAGACATGTTTGCTTGGTCATATGAGGAGATTCCTGGGATAGACCCCGCAATTGTTTCTCGTGAAATAAAAACCTATCTCGACATTAAACCTATACATCAAAAGTTGCGACCGATACACCCCCAGAAGACTGCGGCAATAAATGCAGAAATTGAAAAGCTCTTAAAGGCTGGCTTTATTTATCCTGTCCCATTGACGGATTGGATCTCAAACATCGTTCTTGTGAATAAAAAGCAGGGCACCATTCACGTCTGTGTCAATTATCAGGACCTTAATCGGGCTTGTCCAAAAGACAACTTCTCGACCCCCTTCATCGACCAGATTATCGACAACTGTGCCTGAAGTGTCATCTTCTCATTCATGGATGGATTTTCTGGTTACAACCAAATTGAGATCAACCCAGCTGACCAACATAAGACGGCTTTCATCTGCCCATGGGGTACATTTGCTTATCGCAAGCTTCCATTTGGCCTTAAAAATGTTGGCGCCACGTTTCAGAGGGCCATGTCGTATGCCTTCCACAATATTAAGGACTTTGTGGAACCCTACTTGGACGATCTCCCTACTCATTCAAAGTAGCGTGAGTTCCACATTGATCATCTGACGGCCATTTTCCTCAAATGAAGATGGTACAATATCCGTCTGAATCCTCACAAGTGTATCTTTTACGTTGAGTTCAGACTCCTCTTAGGATTTATCATTTCGAAGGATGGGATCCGCATTGATCCCTTAAAGGTGGAGGCCATCATCAACCTACCACCCCCGACTGATGTTACAGAACTTCAAAGTCTCCAAGGGAAGGCGGCTTACTTAAGACGTTTTGTTTGTAATTTTGCGGAGAAAACTCAGGGCTATATGAGACTGCTTAAGAAGGACGTCCCATTCATTTGGGATGATCAAGCTCAAAAATCCTTTGACAGTATCAAACATGCCATCACGCATGCCCTTGTGCTCCAACCGCCTAATTATTATTGAGATTACATATTATATCTCGCCACTTCTGCTACCACTATCGCCATGGTCTTGGTACAGGAGGATCAAAACGCTCAGGAACATGTGATATACTATGCAAGTAAGGGTCTAGCTGACACCGAAACTAGATATTCACATGTCGAAAAAATTGCTTTCACGGCAGTCATTTCCGTCCAGAAGTTCCGTCACTACATTTTGCTCTGCACCACCACTATCATTGCCAACTCGAACCCCATGTACCACGTACTGACACGTTAGGTGCTTGGGGGCAAGTATTCACGCTAGATTGTGATACTACAAGAATTTGATCTTCTTTTTGAGAAAGCTAAGTCTAAGAAGTCTTTGGTGTTTGCCGAGCTCATTTGCGACCTCCCCCGTCCTGATGCAGAAGTTGAGCACAATGAGTCATTTCCGGATGAATCATTGTTTCTCATTAGTACGACTTACCCCTGGTATGGAGATATTCTGTTGTATCTTCAAACCCAACGCTTCGATCCTCAACTTTCTCACGATGACCGTCGTAATATTCGTCACTATGCAAAGTATTACTTAATCATTAATGATACTTTGTATCGTTGTGGTGTCGATTCAATTCTTTGACGTTTTCTCACTCATGATGAGGCTGAACGCGTTCTGAATGACTGTCACGCTGGGGCATGTGGCGGTCATCTCTCTAGGATGGCTACAACCCATAATATTTTGCACGCAGGATATTACTGGCCTACTATCTTCAAAGATTGTATTGAGGCCGTTAAATAATTTCCTCCTTGCCAACACTTCCACACGAAGAAGCGCACTCATCCCGCCCAACTACATCCGGTTATTGCTGTTGGCCCATTTGCAAAATGGGGCATCGATTTTATGCACTGTAAGCCTACCTCGGTCGAGGGGCATAGTTACATCATCGTAGCTGTGGATTACTTCACAAAGTGGGCCGAGGCTATGCCTATGTACCAAAACGATGGCAAAACCACCGCACTCTTCATGTTTAATCATGTGATAGCGCAGTTTGGAGTTCCGCAGGCCATAGTTACCGACCATGGTTCTCACTTTTAGAACCATATGTTTGATGAATTGAGCAACAGGTTGGGTTTTCGCCATGAAAACTCGACGCCCTACTACCCGCAATCCAATGGACAGGTCGAGGCAATTAACAAGGTCTTGAAAACTATGATTCAGAGGATGGTAGGGACACAAAAGTCCAACTGGCATAATATTCTCTTTTCAGCATTATGGGCCTACCGAACTACCGTTAAAACTGCCACAGGCTTCACTCCATTCCAATTGGTATATGGATTGGAGGTTGTTCTCCTGATAGAGTGCGAAATCCCATCTTTATAGCTCGCGGTCGAACTTCTTCCTAACACTACTGCTGAGGAAGAATGTCTCTTGCACCTAGCAAAGCTTGACGAGTCTTGCCGTGATGCCACTCTTGCTAATGAAGCACATAAGAAATACATCAAGGCCCAGTACGATAAGTCGGTCCAACCTCGTATCTTTAATGAGGGTGATCTGGTCCTCACTTATGACCAGAAATACGATAAACTAGGAGCAGGGAAGTTCAAGTCCATGTGGCATGGACCCTACGTTATAAAATGTGTGTTGGAAAAAGGTTCCTACGAGCTTGAAGATTATGATGGAATCTCTTTAGGTGAACCCCGCAATGGGCTTTACTTGAAGAGATACTACGCTTGATCTTTCATGCATAGACTTGCTTGTATATACTGTACATGGCATGTTTTTGTGTTTTTGTGTGGTGTGACGTATTTCTCTTTTTTAAGTGTCTTTTGATCTTGTTTCCGCTTCTTATATCATGTTCTGTCTACGTGTGCAGATGGCAACGTGCTATGGATTCGCGGACGGCGCCAACCGGCATACCCTTCACCTTGCTTCGGCAGCCTGGGTACTATATTCCCCAACAGGTGAGCTCATTAGCTTAGGAGGAAGTTGCCTAGGGTTTGCGACCAACAAAGCCGCAGAATATCAGGTAGTAATTAGAACCCTAGCTGATGCCATTTCCTTGGGTATGAACCACATTGTCATCCACATGGATTCTCAATTAGTGGTTTCTCATCTTAACCGGGTCTACGCCATCTGTGATCCCATCTTACTCCATCTCTTCAGACGAGTACGTCTCCTGGAAAGGTCATTTGAATCTGTTCAATGCCTGCACATTCCACGAGAGTTATTGCTGACTCGATGGCCAATTTCATTCTGGATTGGTACATTGCACACACATAATACTCATAATATGTAAAAGCATTCACAACATGTAAATATAATGTACAGAAGCAAACATGTAAACAAGATCACATCACTAATCATTCTAAGAACACATAATGTATAAACTGTCGATAATGTATATATATATAAATTGCTCAAAAGTAGTGCTGGTACAAAATCTGAAGCACGATGGCTTTTAGTGAGTCTCTACAAAAATTTGAAGCATCATAACTTTCAGTAATTACAAAATCTAAGGCCTCTAAGCTCTCAGTACAAGTCTAAAAGTGCAATCACGCTGGACGCCTAACCCGTACACCCCTAGCTCTAACAACTCTTTGACGCTGGGTGGGAAATCAGTCTACAGTACGAGCCACCTTGCGGAGTAAGGAGTTGAAGTGCACGGACGCTCCAACCCCAAATCTCTGCATGGGCCTCAGTAGGTCATTGATGGCTGGCTCTGGCACCTCCATAGTCAGCCCAGATAGGTTCCGGTACACCTCCTCCATCTCTTCGATGGCAGCATGAGCACCTACAGGAACCACTGCCTCCCCACCTTTGTCTCTCCTTGCCAGAAGGGAGAGACCTACTAGTCGCACGAGACCCACATTTGCACACACATATTACGCACTTGTCAGCACTACGTCAAAAAATAATATAATTCACAAAACTAAAAAGTACAAGGGTTTTGTTCTTACCGATATCACCCCATGCTGCACCCTCTGGCAGCACTAAGTCGAGATCCTCTCGAAAGTCCGGGCCACCATATGGAAATTCCTCGACCATAAGTAACTGGCCTACCGGCCAGCTAAAGAACTTGGGACCAAAACTGATGATGGGACCCCCACCATGGCGGGTCATCACCTCTTCCCACCTGAGCATGTGTGGATCCCTCAGATCCCTGTCATCCAGTACCACCTGTGGGCGCAAGAGAGGAACCCCCTCCAAGAGGAACGATACTATGATCGACCCGTATCCAAACTGCTTGAGCTCCCCACGTCGACACTTGGTCAGCTGAGCTCGGATGTTGGCGAGGAGACCCTCACACCAGTTGAACACCATGGGAGACATACAGTCTTCCGCATACAACATCTGAGTCTGAGTAGCCGTATGTGGAGCTTGGCTACCCACCACCCTGGTAATAGTGAGCAGTATGGTCCTCAGTGGACGACTCACCACATCTCTGATGAGTATCTTCCCGTTGGAAGGATGAGAAGAAGCTATGCAGTACTGTGCCACCATTTCCTACACTTTACGATCACTGGCCCGTGTCCCAGTGAGTTGTACAACGTCCCCTCTTCGGGACAAACTGGTCAGAAAGTAGATATCCTCAATATCAATCGTGAGGATATGCTCACCTATATCAAAGTATTGTTGGGGCGCATCCCAACTTTGGAGCATGTGTGTCAGGAACGGGATCTGGGCTCTCATCCCCTGTAATTTGAAGAATTTGAGCAACCCACAGTTTTGCAAAGCAGCCACACATTGTGGATCGTTTACGGATTTCTCATCTTCCACTTCATGTTCTCTCTCTCACCACTCTAATACCATCTTTTCTTGCTGGGAACCTGTCAAAAGGGGCATTTAAAACATGTTAGGTCCTTTCCCCAACTTGCACAAACTCATTTTTTGAGATATTTTTGATGTTTGAGTTGTGGGTTTCCTCCGTCGCGCCTCACCTTCAGGTACAGGGCGACGTCATCACAGGTCCCATTTTCGAGGCTTGTGATGACTCAGGCTCGTCGCAAGTCCGGAAAGGGCCACTTGCGACGAGTCGAGGGCGCATTGGCCCCTCCCCAAATCATCAAAAAACTCAAAAAATGGACAAAAATGCAAAAAGTAAACCACTACAAAGTTGCAAGACAATATTTAGGCCTACCTGGTCCGGACGACTGGTGAAATGGCAGATCGTAGCTCCCGGAATCGGTAGTGGAAGTTTTGGCTCCAAATTGGTACTTCTCCACCCAAATTGGCAATTTGAACAATGTTTCTATTTTTGGCCCATATTTCTATTTATAGAATAGAATGGAATATTCCTTTTCAAATATTTTGATGCTTTTGGACCATTTACTATAGTTTCGACCATTTGTCATTATATTTGGGGCTATTTGACACTTTCTCTAGTGTACAGGAGTCGTAAAGTGGTCTTTTGTAGTGTTTCTCTCATTACCAATAGTAATTACAGGTATGAACACTCCTTTGAACGTTTTGTCATTATTGTTTTTGGTTAAGTCGTAATTATTGCATGAGGATGAGTTTACTCTTCGTTTTTTCTCATACTCACCAAATCATGAGAGCAAGTACCGAGTTATAATTTATCACTTTTACGGGCTCGTTAAACTTCTACGGAAAAGGACACCCCTTGGAGTCCATAGTTAAGCTCTTTTCAGACTCCCTAAAATTGAAAAGATTGCCAAGCGAACTTGTCGTGTTCACGCTTGTTAAAGTATTTGAATGGTCGTCTTCTTGGTGATAGTTTACCACTTTTTCGAACCAGGGGGCACTAATTACGAAAAAGGAATACTCCAGCCAATCATGATTGGAAGAGTCCTCTCCCGCATTGTTTTACCCTTTTTCGGGTGATGAGGCTAACTTTACGAAAAAGGACCGTTGGAGTCTTCTTAAGTTCTTTTTAGACTCTCTAAATATGAAATGACGACCGATTTTTCCTTCTATAGACTAGTTAAATTTTCACATTGAAGGGCCCGTCATGGGATGAACCCCTCCTATCCCAGGTTCGGAAAATATTTGGGATTGGACTCATCTATGAGATAAGCTATACTGAGCATCTGGTTACCCTCATCAAGCTCGTTAAAAAACACATGAGGCACTCATCATTCATGATGGGGAAAAAGGAAAGTGTTTGTGTTACATACCTTAGTGGTAGTATATAGTCGTTCTTGAACATGGCACTCGTATGCATTTGCATACCGATACTTGGGTCATCTGTTTTTCTATGAGTCCCCGCTTACTTTCTGAGTCTTGTTACTCCTCTGAGTCATTCGGAGAAAGCTTCCACTATCAGTTGCATTAGAAGTTTGCGTCATTCTCATGTCAATACTGCCAAGCCATGCCATGCCCATGTTCAAGAACACATTCACTCATCATTTTCAGTCAGTACACATGTTGTCATGTCGTTGTTACTTTGAGTCAGTCTCACATGTTACTATACCATCCGATCCACTCTACACATCTTTTGTCGTGTTTCATGTCGATTGATGGGGGATTCATCATGGCCCTCCTTCGACGGATTCATCCTTGTCAACTTCAACTCATCATCCAACGATTGAATCTAGAAACCATCCAAGTACCTTGGCCCTGCATGCCTCAATGGCAGGTTACCTCGCTTTCATCATGAGTTTACATCATTGACTCTTGATTGAAAGATTTCATCTTGCATTTGACGTCAACTCATTTATTCACGCTCGATGATATGTACTGTGATACCTTGGAAATCATTGACATTAATGGTGATCTCCCTCGCACTTGTTAACGGTTCACATCAATGGCTGGCAATCAAGTGGTTTCTACCATGTTCGACGTCAAGACATTTGTAATCACATGGATAGATTCGTATCATTGCGGGTTCAACTTGAAGACCCTGGGGAGTCATGTTTTACCCAAGTTACGATGGAGTTTGTATTGAGTCATATTACACGGATCCACTTTTGTATTGGTCGTGGCTGTGTTATCATCTCATCATGGATCTACGCATGTGTCTAGTAGCCATGATTGTGTTCAATCGGTCATTACTCCCATGGATCTGCAATGTATTGGTTGGCAGCCATGTTGTACTACATATGAGATTGTCAGTTCAGATTCAGTTGTACTGCAGCAGCGTCCTTCATACGACAAGTCTTTTGTCATTTTTTCTATCAAAGCACTTCGCTTGTACATCCTTAACAGCTTCATGCTTTGGGGGGCATTCTGTTACACCTAAAATCTACCCATCATCATGATTTAGTGTATACATCCCTGAAGTCATCTGGACCAAGTACTCATTTGGGAGGATTTATACTCAGTTTGTACAACCTTTTGAGAGGTCGTCACAGGTTGCACACTAGCAACATGCGACGTCGCAAGTTGCTTCATAGCAAGGTGCGATGAGGTCTGTTAATGGGAAAAAATAGCCATTTTGAGATCTTTCTCGAAGCTTTCCCATTTGGGGGCTTATCCCTGATCTCTTGGAGAGCTGGTACTCGACCCCTAACTCATTGGGAGGATCCCCTATCTCTCTCCTACAATCTCTCAACTTATCCTATCCATAACCTCATCCACTTAGTCCTATATAAGTGAGTATCACTCCCATACCAAAGGGAGGAAGACCATGGTATCTACATGCTGGTGAAATCTCTCGTAAAAGACACCTTCACTCACCTCTTGGAGAATTCATGCTTCCTTGGAAGGGCTTGGAAATTGGCTTGTGGGGAGAAGGGCTGCTACGTGAAGTCATTGGTTGTAGTTCTATATCTCTATCATGTACTCCTCTATTTGTAGTAATACAAATGCTTTCCACCAATATCGCTCTTATATGTGATGATGTTGTGTTGTTTACCTGCTTAACTGTTTACATAGATCTCTTATTGTATAGATGCTCTTTACTCGTTTCTCTTTTCTGTGTCTTAACAGGTCTTGCAGCTTGGATCTGACAACCGTGGGACGTGGAGCAACATTCGGGAGAAAGGATAGCAAATCAAAGAGGTAATACATCTAGTACTTGATCCTTAAGTAGATCTAGGAAACGTGTTTGTAGTTTGTTCTATTTGTTCTAGACTCACATTAAGTTAGGGAGATCCGGCTCGCCTCTAGTCGAGTGGATTGTCCGGTAACACTGACCGTGTAAGAACTCAAAAACCCTAAAGAAACCGAGCGTGCAGAAGGGGATCTAGAAAAAGAAGAGGTGCGCAGGACAAAATCAAGCTCTAAAACTATACCGAGACCGATGTCATAGCAAATGAGCTACAACAAAAAGGGCATAATTCCAACAAGCAGCACTATAAAATAAAAGACCAATTAAAATGTATGGTAGCAAGCAATCTTCCTAACTAAGATCTGGAGACCTCAACAGATCGTATCCTCCGCGAGGTGATGAAATCTAATTCGAACAATATGAAGTGAGAGACCAAAGTGGAAGGATATCCCTCTACCAAAAGGGATCCTGGGTAAAAAATCCCTAGAAGAAAAGCCACTAAGTTACCTCGTTCATGAAACGTCCAAGAAGGTTAACTAGAGCTTCTTCCTTTGAGCCCTTGTATCACCTATACAGAAAATACAAGGAAGACAATGGAGAGGTGTCCTTAGGTGCTAAGTGGAGTGAGACATTCCACAAAGTCCATCCGGAACCAGTCCTCACTGCTTTCTCCTGTGGAACGGGGGGGCCTCTCAACAAACTGGTCGATGACCGTGTCATATAAAAGAGAATTTTAGTACCCTAAACGACAACAACTATGTATTAGATGAAAGCGACAAGGGGGAATTATTTGGATTCCTATCCCCGGTGTCCTACCTAACTAACATCTTATTTTGTATCCTCAAGTGAGGTTAAAATGTGTTGAGTTAGGGAGATAAATTTTAATTGTTTGTTGTCTTACTCAATCGAGTAGTGGAAGTGCAACTCAATGGTGTTATGACTCGACTCAAACCATGCATAAGTGAATGAATCAATGCACTTTTCTTTTCAATGAAAAACTAGCTACAAGAAGGAGAGAGTTCTTCGATCCAAAAATCAAAATAAACACAAGCACAAACTTTTCAAAGAGAAAAACTACACATTTTTGTATTTTTTCCTTTTATGCCAAACTAGAACTACTCTTTCAAATTAAATGAATCCAACAATAACTTTCTTCTACTTCTAATGAGTAAAATGCATGACAAGTAAATGGAAATATGGCTTCCATTTGCAATGAAACTTGTGAATTTTAAACGAAGGAGAGGATGGGGAGGATGGGGTTTGAAAATTTTTTCTAAGCCAATTGTATGAATTGAAATGCTCAGAAATTTTTCCAAGTAATAAAAATTTCCAATACTTCTTTCAAGGATTCCAAATGGATGTAACAAATCTACCTTACTCCAAAACCTTACGAAATAGGGCTTTTGCTATTGTTTTGGTGACATGAGTTTGTTGATCTAAATAGGGAAAACTCATTGTCAATTTTACCATTGCTCATTACTTTATATAGTTATATTCATGCCCAAAATTGTTCATGATTGCAACTTCACTGCCCAGGATGACTGCATTATGCTCAGAAGTGCTTTACTAGGTATGTAGGTGATATTTTAGTGCCCAATAATGTGTATGTGTGCATAGGTTTCTTGGAAATCCAACCAGATCTGAGATCTTATCCAATTGTTCATCCCAAGGGTTTCTTTCTACGCCCAAAAGTGCCTAGAAATTCCTTTTACCATGCCCAACTTATGCATAGGACACACCCATATGAAATGGGGGTAACATAGTAGAAACGCATTGAGGGTTATTTTGGAAATTATTAAAGAAGGAAAAATAGCAAGGAGCATATTTTTGTTGGTCAAGCATCCAAGGATAGGTAAGATTGCTATAGCCATGGGAATGACTAAATCCCTAGGAGAAGAAACCCCCTTTGTAATGATGGAATGCAATGAAATTTTTTGATTATACATTGGGAACCATGGAAATTGACATTGAAGACGACAGAGATTGAGACTATGTATGATTTGGGAAGAAAGATGATTCAAGGGATTGAAAAAGGAGAAGGTATAGAGTGGGGATGTGATTGTGATTGATAAAGGTTTTGGGAAGGTTATGAAGTTGAGGATGTCTTTTGTGAGGTCCAAGGATTATGAAAATATGGGTCCATAGACCAAGTTCATTCAATGTCTAGACAAAGAGCCATAGAAGAGAAAGGAGGTGGTGCATTGTGCTATGTTGCATGAGATTGATGTGAACCACCTAAATTATCATTATTTATGAGAAAATATACATCACAAACAAATCTAATACACAGAACCATCAAGTCATACAATACAAAAAGTTTTCCAAAACCTTCTTCAATTCAAACAATATGTACATGATAATTTTTTGTGCATGGGCCGCTTCAGGTAAAAGTAAGTTGTTTAAGCCTCTGCAAAGAGAAATCAATGATCTAGAGCTCTGGCCACTCATTTCTGTGTATTTGCAGTAAGTTTTGCAAATTGACAAAAAAATGGAATGTTTTTCAAATCACTCAAGGAGTTTCTATTTCGGATTCTTCACATGAAGTAAAGGATGTTGGAGTATTTTTTCTAGTAATCAAAGATGATACTTTGTTTTTTAACTTCAAAAACATACATATCATTTGAGCCATTGATTCAAAATCGAAATGACAAACCCAATGATTATATCATAAAACCTAAGGAAAATGTGAAACTTTTCCCCTTGGGGTTAGGACAGCTACTGATTCCTCTACAAATATTTCCCTTTGATTTCCTAATTGCTCCTTGTTTATTCTAGTTTTCTTTTAGATAATCATATGAGCCATGTTTTTCATCAATATTTGTTGCATGCAAACTACTTGAAGAATATGATAATGTTTTGAGCATGGATTTTCCTTGTGGTATGACTTTAATGATAAATGAAACAGTAAAGACAATGTGTATTCACATGAAAACAGTAAACACAATGTGTATTCACATTAAATAAGTAAACACATGTGTATTCACATGAAAACAGTAAACACAATGTGTATTCACATTAAATAAGTAAACACAGTGTGTATTCACATGAAATAAATAGGATATCACGTAAAAAATTATGAGTATGAAAAGAAGCCTAAGTCTTACTACGAGAACTATCAATTTATATGTATATACAAGGTGATTAACATAGCATAGGTATGAAGCCCAACTTAGAAAAAAATGCCTCTATTCGTGATAACACAATTTGTTAAACTGGAGCCCTCTTATGCTAAAGCACGTTGCATGTATACATCAGTTGGAGGCATCTTGCCTTGTTACCACCTAACATGTAGGGATTACTAGAGACACTTCCAGCTTGTTCAAATCATGGATATTTGATAGATACATTTCCAGATTGTTAAAATCATGGATATTTGACACACACTGCTTTTCATAGTTTGACAGAGTAGCAATAGGATATGCTTTGTCACTTCCACTCTCTTGTACATGCATTGGATGTAAGAGTCCCACTGACTGACTATTTTGGTCACTCATTGGACATTAATAAAATTATCTTATCTTGATTTGTGTTATGAACTTCTCGCAGGTGGCCTTCATTTGAGAGAAACAAAGCTGATCTCTTTTCACATGGTTGGGTTTGAATTTAAGGATAATCATCTAATGAAAAACAAAACGATAAAGTTGAGGATCACTTCATGTTTCATAAAATTAAACTGAATCAATCATGTGTTTACTCAATAGTCTTGTTTCTTTTACAAAAAGAGATTCTTTTTTTTCCATCTATGGTTCTTTTTAGGGTACCGTTGAACACATTCTTTTGAGATAATGTTAGGGTTAGACTCAGATTCATTAACAACTTATAGGTCTTTGAACAAGTCTTTTCCTTGCCACACCCATGTATAGATTTGTCTTACATTGACTGTATATTCCTAGTTTAAGAGGTGTGAATTGCTTCCTTTAAACAACAAATCTCATATTATTTATCCTTTGTAATCCTCTCTCAATTGGATGCATTACCCGTAGTTTTAGAAAGAAGCTTAAGGCTGCTCAACTATTGGAAATATGCCTTTTCTTGCATAGCAGAAAATTAAAAGAATAGCTAGATGTATAATAAAATTCTTTGCATGACTAGATGAAGTCATGGATAAGATTTGCAACTAAGGACCCTATGATAGTTTCATGGAGTTGATATTTCTCATTTTAAATCCTATGGGATTAAGGATTTTGTATAATATGTAAAATTTAAATAGTAGGTGTCATAGAGAATATGAAGAGTACTCTACATCGAAATGCCTAGACAAAAATTTTCCTTTAAGTCTTTTGAAGCAATGAATTATAATGTACTCTACTCCACTGAGAGCTAAGAGGTTCATAAGCTACCTCAATGTTGATTCCTAGTAAAGTTGCAAAACTAATTCTCCCCCCCCCTTACTTAGGCATTGTAATTTTGATATATTAATAAGTAAAAATAGTTTGTCATGTTTTTTTTAATTCCTTAGCATGAGTGGGTATCTATATGGATTGTTTTTTGTGTTAAAATTGAGATGAAAAGGAAAAAAATAAAGAAACCTTGAATTAATGTTGTATTATATGCCCACATTATCACTGGGTGCATCACTAGGAAGGTGTATTGCAAGCTAACTAATTGATCATGGTCCACTCGAGACCATCCATTTTTCAGTAGGTCCCTAGGGGAGCAGGAGTTCCTAGCCATCAACCATGATTATCTACTCTATCCAACCATATATATTGACCATTAATGCTTGTCTTTCTACTATGGTTGCTTTGACTAGGGTTTGGTTGATTTCTCCTAGCCTTTAGAGGTAACAGCGACTATTGTGAGTGGGTTTCATCCTGCAACATGTTATGGGGTCCATGGCATGATCTATTGTGATTCATTTACCTTCTATATGTCAAGCCTTCTCTAAGTATCACCCTACTTAAAGTGCATGGGAATTTCCCTAGTGGTTGATAATACTGCATAGGTGCTCTAATGCCATGTCTACCTTCTTTGCCCAGTTTTGGATTTGCAAGTTCTAATTTGAAAAAATGGTGAAATAGTTAATGAAAGACAAATATAGTTGGCCATGATGATATTTATGAATAGTATTGTTATATTATAAATATTAAATTTCAATTCTTAACAATTTCCATGCATTGCAAAAAGAAACAAGAAAACCATAATCATCTCCTAGGACAAGCTAACATAAATTGAAAGTGGTGATTCTCTTAGAGGATTAGGGGTCCTCCCTCAAGTGCAAAAGTGCATGGGATTTCAGACATAAGTGGAAGAAATGGAGGATTATTTCCTCTTTATTGCAGAAAGTATAGGTAGGAGAAGCAATTTCCATTTTAGTTGAACTCCTATGGCCAAGACTTACAATATGAGAGACTAGGCAAAGAGGGCCTTTTTGGACTCAAAAATAAGCTTTTTAGTATAATTTTTTCTTCCTATCCAGGTAGTTAATTTAGAGTTGTACTCCATTTTCATTTATCTTGTCCTTAAATTTGTTAACGCAACTTTGTTTAGATTGCTCAATTGATATTTGCGCCTTATATTGGGTGGGCCTAAATGTTTCTTTATATTGTGCGATGACAACTAACCACATGGAAACCAACATGTAGTGGTGACTTTTCTTTTGGGGCCTTCACTTACATTATTTTCTTTTTAGAGGATCCCTACTTTCTATTCACACCATGATTTTTGGGATGTATGGCCAAAGGATCCCAACTTGTGGTAGTGGGATAAGCGTATGAGGAGAGATGGGGGTTGTGCTATGAGCAACATATTTCAATTGAGTTCTTTTACCCACTAGCACAAGCTCCCTGTATAGATTGAGAATTATTCATATGTGGGGATTTAATATAAGGGAGACTCAAAGCACCTTCCCCCTCCAAGACAAACATGGATACCAAAGCGTATGTGAAAATTACATGTTTTTTTTACTATTTATGTTTACATGCTGTCAAAGAAGCCATGAGTAGGTAGGATTTCAAATCTACTTCTTACAACGAGTTATTTCCTGCTCGCGTGATGAAAATTCATGAATGGAATGCCAAGTATTTATTAGAGTAGTCAAATGAATTCTTACAGGCTATTAATCTACAATGTTTTCGAAGAATCACATCTAGACGCGATTCTATTTAAAGTCAGATCAACTTCAACGAGAATTCATACCATTTGGAATTCTAACCCAATTTTCATTCCAAATAATTTTTTTGTAGAATTGAATTCCATAATCTAAACATATTTAAAAAAAAGCAGATCCTCCTATGGGGACTTTTCTTTCGCTAGGTTCTTGGGTGTGATTTTGTTTCTGGTTTATAAGATCTGGCCCAACCATTATAACCCTAACTTGGTAGAAGGTATATGGATTCATGCCTTCATATTATGCCCGCAGGGGCTAAGGAGAATGCTCGCAAGGGCCAAGGATGCGCGCAAGGGGTTAAAGTTAAAGCCTGCGGGGGCTTAGGAATGCCCGCAGGGGCTAAGGAGAATGCCCACAAGGGCCAAGGATGCCTGCAAGGGGTTAAATTTAAATCTCGCGGGGGCTTAGGAATGCCCGCAGGGGATAAGGAGAATGCCCACAAGGGCCAAGGATGCCTGCAAGGGGTTAAATTTAAATCTCGCGAGGGCTTAGGAATGCCCGCAAGGGCGGCCGTCGGATAACCCTAGCTGGGCGTGCATCTACAACTACAATCCTAAACGAAAAAAGGGGGGTTTTGGGAAACAATGTTGCCACTGAGACTTACCGAAGACATTTTTTCCCTTTTCAATCCCTATCAGTCTCCTTTGTTCCTCGTGGCACATTGTGTTTGCTCCAGGGTATTTGATCCTCTCTTTGTGCTATCCACGACCACACTACTCCTTGCGGCACTGTGAGATACTCCACGACCACTGTTATCCTCGCATCTTCTCCTCTCAAAATATCCACTCTCTGTGCTAACCATGACCACTTCTCTACTGCTCCTCTGCCGCTCACGTCCTCTGCTCCTCACATCCACTGCTTATCTTGTCCTCTACTCCGCGGGTGAAACTATGTGCTAACCACGACTACGACCACTGCTCCACTGCTCTATTGCTCTATTTCCACATTTGCATGGGCTCAAACATGCCCTATTTCCACATTCAAATGGGCTCGAACATGCCCTATTTCCACATTCGCATGGGCTACAACATGTGGTAGATGGTTAATAAAGTCAATTCACACTCTAACAAATCTAGTGCCTAGGCGCTAAATACAAGCCATATGTTAACAAGAGTTAACATTTGATTGCTAGAATATGGCCCGGGTATTATTCTAAGTAGCACTTGAGCACCTAACTTAATGGAGTAAGGAACTAAGTCATCAATGGGAAATATACCAAGTGATTGAATGACTAAACCATGGGCTAAATGATTAAATACTAGGTCTCGAATAAGATTAACAATATGAATTTCATTTTTCATCCACAAGTTTCTCATGTTTTAATCCTGAGTTGGCAATGCAAAACGAGCAAACAATGGTTTAGAAGTGGTAGAGTTTGATTGGTTTCACCTCGCATAGGTGGGGTTTCAACATCCTCATCATCATCCTCATGCTCAACCACAATGTACTAGTCTAGGTTATTCTACCATATTGCACCTTAATCTAGCCAGACATTTTGTTAGCCTATTTATCCTACCCTAACCTAGCCCACCTTTGTGACATGTACCAGTCATATACTTGTCTATATTGATTCAAACTAGCCTACCATATCCTACCTTAACTTATTCTACCCAACCACTCTCATCATATATTAACTTACCCTACCCTATCATAACAACCTTCCCTATCTTACCCTACCTTAGCCTATAAGAACCTAGCCCTAGAATAGCTTTCCTTAACCTAGCCTAACCGACTCTCATCTACCCTACCCTAGAATAGAAAGGCTCTAACCTACTCTATATTAACTTAGGATACCTTAACCTAGTCCAAACTACCCTATTTTAAACTATCCCACCTTTCTCTAAGCTAACATATGCTCACTTACCCCACATTAACCTACCCTAATCTAAAAAAAAATGTAGCTAACCAAACCTACCCTAGTCTACAATACCATACCATATCTTAGATCCTAACGCAATCTATTCTACACTATCCTACATAGACTCATTTAACTTAACCTACATTATACTAACTCAATCTTAGGCCCATATCCCCAAGCCTCAATCTTATTTCCAAATTTCTATGCTTAAGCTTATTCCTTAAGCGTAATCCTATATCTAAGTTTAATCCTTTAAATATTAATTCCTAAACCCAAGAGTAGATCCATGTAATAATATATAGCTTTAGGAAAATTCATTTTTAATATAAAAAAAGAAGCACACATATGTTATGTCATTTGAAAGAAAAATACAAAATATTACATGCCATGGCAACAAATATGTGATTGAGACTTATTTATTAAGATAAAATACAAAATATTACATGCTATGGAAAACAACATGTGATAGAGCTATTATAAATGTATAGTGAAATGTATAGCTATTTCATTTATTCTAAATGTTTGAAGTCTTCTCTAATGAAACTATTGGGACTTCATTTCTAATTTAATTTGTGGTTAATGTTATTTTTATAGTACACTAGTTTTTTTAAGCAAGATTTAAGTGTTCATTACACTAATTTTTATTTAAATTAAGTTTTTGTAGTGCTTTTCATATTATTCATATTTCAAAAATATGATTGATAGAAAAAGAAACATTTATATGCCAACTTATTTAATATTATGTTTTTTAATTAGAATTAGAAGCAAATCTAAGAATCTTCTTATTTACTATGTTAATTATTCTACTTAGCCCCTGCGGGCATAATGGATGTCAGATATCCGATAACCATTGGCATAATAGATGTCGGATATCCGATAACTGCGGGCATTCTCCTTAGCCCCTGCGGGCATAATATAGTGTCAGATATATGACAACTGTGGGCATTCTCCTTAGCCCCTGCGGGCATAATATAGTGTCGGATATCTGACAACCGTGGGCATTCTCCTTAGCCCTTGCAGGCATAATATAGTGTCGGATATTTGACAACCACAGGCATTCTTTTTAGCCCCTGCAGACATAATAGATGTCGGATATCCGACAACCGCGAGCATTCTCCTTAGCCCCTGCGGGCATAATATAGTGTCGGATATCCGACAACCGTGGGAATTATCCTTATCCCCTGCGGGCATATTATAGTGTCGGATATCCGACGATACTGCTTGAATATCCGATCGACCCTTCTATCAATTAAAAAAAAAATCATATTTTGTAATTTTGAAGGTGAAATCCGACGACACAATCCTTTTCGTCGGATGTCATCGGATTTTCGGGTCGAATTTTGGGTCATAATTCCATAGTGAACCAAGATTGCTTCCGCAAAAGATTCTTGCAGGTTGTTCTTATGGGTTCTTTTAACCCACATGGAAATAGGAATAGGAATACCTTTAATGTAATAAGAAACCAATAATTCTTCTGCTGGGAGAACATTGGTGGGAATCTTTTTTTTCAAATATGAGAACCTCTGGTTGAAATCCTTCACTCTTTCTTTTCCTTTAATTTTCATAGAATATAGATCCATGACCAGATCTTCGGGAGTCTGTTCATCTCCAAAATTCTGAAGAAATAAGGCTTCAAAATATTCCCAAGAACTGATAGATCTGGATTCTAATGCAAAATACTAGGTGGCAGCTTTCCATTGAAAAGTATAGGAGAATAATCTGCAAAATACATCTTCATGCACCACACTTCTAAGTCTAAGGGCTTGCATAACATTTTTGATGTGATCTTCTATAGGAGACTTATCATCAGGGTTAAATTTTGGGATCCATTTCTCTGGATTTTTGGGCAATCTGTGTTGGTCTCTAGGAACAAAAACTGCATCTTGATCAAACCAAGGCCTATTGGATTGTCCTACCATTGGTCTATCTTCTTCGGAGGAGGAACTTAAAGATTCATTGTCAAAAGAGTCCTCGAATGATGATGCAGATGAGGAAGGAGGTGTCGGTGGCGGTCCACCAAATGCTATGTTGGGATGGAGATTATCCTAAACCTAATATGTTTCCTCAAATAAGAAATTAATTTGAATTTCAGGGAATAGTTCATGTCTTGCTGTGTTTTGATTATCTATATCAATCTGTGAATTGTTAGTCTGTTGGTATTGGGACAATAAACATCTAATATTCTGGTGTGTCTTAATCGTTTGTTCTACTCTGGCAGTGATATCTTGATTACTCTTCCTTAGTTTCTCAAGAGTTAGAGGTCCCCTAGTTGGTGACACAAAAATAATGTTAGATCCTATATTTTCTTGTTCTGTTACAGGAGTAGGAGGGATTGTAGTTTGATCTTCCATTGGTTGGACTGTTGATGTGGATGTTTGCGTTTGGCTCTGGGTAACAATCAATGTCCTTGTAGGAGGAGGTTTTCTAGTGTTTTTTTTATGCATGACTGGTCATGGCCCTCCTTCTAGCACCAATTGTTGAGGCCTCAGGTGTGCTGGAAGTTTTCGAGGATACAACACATAAAGAAAAATCCCAACCTAAACGGCTTCAAATAAACCCACGCAAGGATTACACTATCCCTAAGATGTTTGGTATAGATGACTCTTACGGATATCAGGCCTTCACTGGCTCTTTGTGGTTGATCCTGATGGATCTTTCTTCCTAATGAAGAAGATGTGAAATCTATTCCTAAGAAACAAAATAAAATTATAAAGAAAATAGGTAAAATTATCTAATCTAGCCTAACTGAAATAGATCTAAGAATGTGGTTTAAGATCCAGAACAATCAAATTTGCAAGTGCAAGTAAATATTATTACTGATCAATGAACACAGAGATCAGTCCTAACATCACCTAGCTCCAATTAAAACAAAGAAGTAAAAACCAATTTATTTGAATTAAAAGTGTTAAATTATTCAACTCTCCTACAACTGATATGTCAATTAACAAATTAACATATAAATGTGATCAAAAGAATGATTGTTTTATAATTGTTCAACATAAAGTTATATGGATCAAGAAAAAACATTTACTGATCATAACCTGCACATAAATTTTTTGGTGAAACATCAACATGGAGATCTATATGTATTATAAATAAACAATGCAAAAACAGGATAGTTAAATGTATGACTGAAACAAGGAACTTGAATGCATCAAGAACACTTAATACATATCATAAAAGAAAGGAAAATGGAACTGACTAAATTGTATTAAGAATTGCGAAACATTACAACTTCCACAGTACAACAGGTCTCCAAGTCTTTCTCTCGATTGTTTTCCTTAGTTCCAACCAACCCCCTCCCTATGAGATCTAAGTCCCTTTAAATAATAATTACAAAAAATCCCAAAGGGGAAAATATCCCATAGATATAGGGATTACAAAATATTTTTTCAAGATTTTCCAAGGGTAGTTTTCCATTTGGAAAATACATCCAACAAATATTCAATGTCGTGATACTGGGCATGCTCGAGTGATAACTGCCCTCTGCAGGTAAGAGACTCGATTTCCCATTTCCTTAGCTTATCCCATTCATGTAAGAAGAGATTGATTTTCATTTTTGAAGCTATATGTGACTCAATCAAATCCTTGATCTCAACTATGTGAATGTGATCCAGTTGCCCAATACGCTCCTTGGCCTCCAAGTACTTTCCTTCAACCTGTTCTATCATAATCTTGGGTGGAAGAGATTTGTCAATCTGATCCAAGATGGGGCAGTTCAACAGAGTTAACAAGCTGTCAGATGCAAACCATCTTTTACTGCAAGCCTTTTGTCCTTCTTGAATGGTGAACTCCACTGTGTCACATGCATTCTCCCAAGATTCAAGAGAGACCTTTATTCTCCTGATCTTGAACTTGTCCAAGATAGGAATATCTTTAGGTTTGTCTTTTATATATTTCTTCCAATCTTCCACATCCTCAAAAGCTTTAGTTGCATCATTCCTTCTTTGGTTTTGATCATACATGATATATGAATAGTGTTCAAAAGAGTTGAAGGTCTCTTGAATCTCATTTAACCCTTCAAACAACTGAATGAGAAAATTCTTGTGCTCCTCCTGAATCTTTAAAGCCAATTCAATGAATTCTTCTTTAGAAAACTTTGAGAAGGAAGAGGTAACAGCCATAGTCTGTGAATATTTTAATTGCTGCTCAAAATCTGTTATCTTCTCAACATAGATTATATTCAACACTTGAGATTCTTTGAGATGATGTTGAAGAGCTTCATTCTTTGCTTGCAAGGTTTTGAGTTGATCTTCACAATCATCCTTCAACCCCTGAAGTTGGGATTGATGTTCCTCATCCATCTGAATTTGCTCCTGCTTAATTTTATGCAGTTCCTGCTCCTTTACCTCAATCTCTTTATTGAGTGAGGCAACATAATCATAGTTTTCCCTTGTGAAAGATCCCATGGATGTAGTTGTCTAGAGAGATTCCTGCTTCGCATCAGTAGAGGTTCTTTTCCATATGACTTGATTAGGGACAGTTCCCTACACTACAATCCCTTCTCTGGCTCTTTTAGAACCCTTTTTCAGCATAGGTTTCTCTGATCTACTCCAGAAATATTCCCCCAAGGAAACTACTGCATCTTCTCCAAAGTCCTCTATTTCTTCCATGGTGGATGTAGACACTTCTGAAGTTGTGACCAAATTCACAGATTGGGATACATCAAGGGTTGGAATAGGCATGATTATTTAGGGAATGGCAATGGAAGGCATTACAACATTGGAGACTGATGGTGAAGAGATGGAAATGGTGGTTGCAGTGATAAGATCAGAAGATGAACCAAGAATTGGAATCAGAGTTGGTTGTGATGGTGGAAAAGAAGTTGGAATTACAGTTGGCTCTTAAGATGTAGTTTCAATAGGGAAAATAGGTAATTCAGTTGAAATGGATGGAGGGACTGTAACATCAAATGATGAGATAGAAGGGACACTGATAGGAATGGCTAGGGATGTATAAGATGCCGCAACAGTAGAAGTGATGATTCTAGGGAAATGGAATTGAGGGAAAGAGTCATCAACCACTATATTTTCCAGTAGATCAGAAGGGTTCTGAGTGACTGAAAGAACTTCTGGTAGACTAACAGGAATGGAAATAGGGCATGAAAAGTTGGAAGGGAGTGACTCATCTTCCACATCACTATCTTCAATGTGAAGCATAGTAACATTTGGTACAGGACCTTCAACATTTTGTTTCTTCACTAGAGTATCTGTAGCAATGGCCTGAGTTTCAACCACTGAGCCCATCAATGCTAAACTCTTTTTCATCTTAGCAACTGATTTTATGAGAGCGATGAGAGTAGCCAAAGGTTTAGGTTGTGGGACATCTTCGACAGGAGCCTTTCCTTTGTCATCTGTTGGATAAGTTAGCATCAAAGGAGTGTTGTCCTGAGCTTTTTGAGCCTCCTTTTCCACTAACTCTTTCTGGGTTCTTTCTTCAAGTGATAGTTCTAGCTTCCTGTACTGCAACACTTTGGTCTTGAGATCTCGTTGTTATTGGAAGATAAATTTCTTCTCTTCTAGGGAATAAGTCATGTTTAATACTTCAGAAAAGGAACCAACACCCTTATAAATGGAATCATCGAGAGTAGTTTGATGAGTATAAGAAATTTTCATGTGTTCCTCTGAAAAATGGTTGGCCAAGAAGGATTTTGGGTCATGCATCCTATTGGGAGCCTCTCCAAACTTCAGAGTAGTAATTTTATTTCCAAGCAAGGCAGCATGAGTTGAATTTTGAATCACCAAAGATTCAATATTAAGGGGAAACCTAGGCCACCCTCTCCTTTTATCCCCAGTCAATTTTGGGAACACACCATCAATGACTATCTGGAATGAAATCTCCTCCATCACCATCCTATCTGGGACAATCCTGGGCAGTAAATGTGTTGTGTTGCTGCCCCAAATTCGGATGTAGGAGAAATATTCCCCCACATACCAATCTCCCATCATAGAAATCAATGTCTTAGCTTGGTTTGAAAAGGTAGGAGCATCCTCCTTGAATATCATTTGATAGATTGAGCCAATGAAGTGGTCACAGATGTCATATATGAGAGGTGTAAAGTTGTCCTCCCATAGTGCAGAGCAGTAGACATGGACTGGAGGTCCATCTATTGTCTAGTTCCATCCCATAGCAGGGAAACGAGAAGCCAAGCAGAAAACATCCATAACATAGGCGGAGAAGTAAAATGTAGGTTTCCTTGAAACAAGAGTCTTGTGGTACTTTTCTATTGCTACCTTCAATTCCACTGACAAGATCTGAGCCCAATAGAAAGACTCCCTTGCAGCAAAAACATGATGGGCTAGGGGTGCCCATTCTGCTTTAAAAACCGAACAATGCGACAACCCATACAGCCTGCAAAGCATGGCTTCCAACAACAAGAAAGGTTGCCTGAACCAAGAGATGGGGTACAATTTTTCGGCTTTAGGTGTAAAGCTTGCGGGGTTTTCCATCCAAGACTTTAGCATTTCATCAAAATTGTACCGGGTCGCGGCAGAGTCCAGGAATTTCTTATTGAGAAGTTTTTGGGGTTTCTTGGGTGCATAGGCCTTGGCGAATACCTCAAGTCCAAAATAGGCTAGTTGGGTTCCAGCTCTGTCATTAAAGGAGTGGTCTAGCGAATTGGTATGGTCGATAATCCATTTAATGGCATTGTTGTAGGGCATCAACGTAGGTCTAGTTGCAATGGTGTGGAGATGGGATTTGCTAATGTATATGTGGGCAGGTTGGTCACGTTGAAATTCAGAGAAGTCATCGTTATCGAAAATGGAGTAAACCCGCAACCAGTGGAGGTAGTAGGTTTCAGACACCCTCCCATTAAATTCTGAAAAAATGCCACTGTTTCGGTATTTTTTCTTTAGTTCATTTAGGGAAGTTTTGGACCTGGTGTTTTTCGACATGATGGATAGAAACTGGAAATTTTTGATGAAAGCGACGTAAAACAATTAATTAAACAGATTTAAGTTTTTGAATTCGTGCAAATGATTGACAAAAAGACCATAAAAACCTACCTGTAAACCGATGAAGGAGGTAAATTCGTGAACAAAGTAAAAATCCACAGTAAAATTGTTTCACCAAAGTGGAATTTGCAGTTCAAGAATGGTAAAAAATAATAGAAATTCAAAATATTTAACCAACTATGAGATCAATCCCGACTGTAAATCTCAAAGAAATCGATGGTTGAGATTAAAATAAGACAGAGCAAAAAATAAATTGCGAGAGCGATTTTTTGAAGATTTGGATTTTGGTTTCCGCAATCCGCATTGCGGGTTGCAGAATTGCGGAAGTGTGAATTCTCAACTTGAGTGGTTTATTGTCTCTGCAACCTGCAATCCACGGTCAGGAAAGCAGAGTGGGGAAAAATTATAAAAAAAATGATCTTTCCGCAATCCGCATTGCGGGTTGCGGAATTGCGGGACGCAATTTCAATTTGCTTAGTTTGGTTTCTGACTTTCGCAATCCGCAATTGTGGGTTGCGAAAATCGGAAGTAAAAACATGATTTTATTGAACAAGTGACTCCCGACATCCGCAATCCGCATTGCGGGTTGCGGGTCTTGGAAAGGAGTAATTTGAAACTTTAAAATTTCCAACATCCACAATCCACATTACAGGTAGCGGATTGCGGAAACAACATTTTTCAAAGAAAAACTATGTTTTCCGCAATTCACAAAATGCATAAAAACAAGATTTTTAAAGCAAATTTTATTAAATCCAAAGCATGAAAGACTTGGGAATAAAGATAGCAATTATTCCACCCCATAAGAAAGATAGGAAAAACTTCATATTACCATAATTAGTATTAGTTGGGGCTCCCATTTTTATGAGGTAAAAATAAGGTCTATTGTGCCTACAACACTCCTCCATGTGGTTAAGCTTTCAGTCCCTATGGATATTCAGTCGATGCCTCCTACGTCACAGAATTGTGTCAGTATTCAGTCTTAAGTATATGATGCCTGAGTATTCATCTCTCTCATGCTCTTGTTCAAAGGAATTATATAAAACTAAGTTGGGAATTCCTTAGATCTCTTGACTTTGCATGTTGGTCATCCCTAATAAGTACATTCCGATCACATGACACTTTTTTTCCTACCTAGCACCCTGGGCCTACTTTCATCATTGGTAGGTGACCTTGAACTCAACAGATGACATCTCATCATTGGTCACTGAATTAATGGTTTCCCTTATGTTCAATGGCAAGACATCTATTCACACATCAGGATTCGTGTTGTGTCTTGGATTCCATTAAACCTCATTGGTGGTTTCCTTGCTTCTGTCAGTAGTCTTCATCATTGGCTACTATTCGACAAAAAGTCTCTTCTGTGCACTACTTGCATCTGGTACACGCGAGAGACGAACTTGGTTTTTGTTTCATGTCCATCATGTTCATCTGAGTTCTTCCAAATCCTTCAGCCTAGTTGTGTACCTCGTGTTGGTTGATGGGGGATGCCTTAATGCCCTCCTTCCAGCGGATCCCTAAGTTTAAGTTATTTCATGAAATAATGGTGTGATGTTTTATTATTATTGGAAATATTATGTGGTATTTATGGTTATTTATTATGTTATACATGTTTGGGGAAATTAAGTGGAAAGAAAATATAAGAGTTGTTAAGGGGTCTCACCTATTACTATTACTATTACTATTACTATTATTATTATTATTTTATCTTATTATAATATCTTGTCTAATTATAATGCCCCTCCCCGTGGCTAGTTAAATCCAATATACACTAATCACAAAACAGATCTGAAACTGAATCTAGCAACATTTATTTTTCTTTTATTTTATCACGTACAACAAATAAAAGATCTATAAAATATTTTTATATTACCAACATATCTAAACTTTCAACGTTAAAAATAATCCAATTTCATTCAATGCATAATTCATAATGAAAACAATTATCATATAATACCTTAAAAATTGCTAGTTGTTGAAGGTTGACGACGAAGCTAAAGGTTGGTGTTGTTGTCAAATAGATGCAAGATTAGTATTCAAGATTTCCAATCCAAATTGATCCACTGGTTTCCTCCCTACCATACCCTAGAGTACTCTTCTTCCTCTGGGACCCCCGAGCTGCAACATGGATGATGATACTCTGCTAGCCAATGAACTATGATACCAGAATATCTACTGAGGGGGATCCCAACCCCACTTATATCATAGTGAACCACTACCACACCCTCCAACAGTCACACATGAGCAACAACCCAAGTTGCCTCCAAAATTATTTTGCCAGGAATAAATATCTCAAGCTCCTTCCTCCTTTCCTTTATAGAAACCCACTGCTTTATTTTCCTACCCCTTTTTATTTTATTTTATTATTATTTATAATGTTTATCTTGTATTATTATTAATAATATTATTATTTAATGTTTATCTTATTATTATTATTATTATTACTAGATTCATTATGTTATTATTGTTTTATTATTATTATTATTATTATTATTATTAGTTTGTTATTATTACTTGCTTGATTAATTCATTTTTAGTTTATATTATATTAACTATTGTTTCCCTTTCTAAATTATGAATTAATTAGTTGTCATATTTTTAGTGCGACCAGGGATATCAAGGTGCCATACTTCCTGCATGTCCTTCAGATACTCCATCGGTTGGGGATATGTTATGACAGTTGATACGTCACTAACTCAACCCGTCTACCCTGTTGAGGGACTAGTGGTTCCCGGGGAATAATTCTGACTCATTACTGCGCGCCCCTTAGCAATATACCTCATGAGTGACTGTACTATAGCCTACCCTCACAAAAACATGCATCTGAAGAGTCGAAGCCTCTCTCTCTCTAGATGAACTCATCGCGTGGACAATGGCTAGACTTAACGTGTATCAGGTTCATCCCCATCCCCTGATGTGGATTGATTGGAAATCACATCCAACACCTGCATGTAGACACGACGCGCATCAAATATTATAAAATAAGATTTCAAATAAAACATGAATCATAGCTTGACATCACCTATCAACGTATCCGACTCATTTTGAGTCCATGCACGTCACATGCATCAAATCCTTTTCCAATATTTTCACATACTCACATGTATATACTAGGTTGTCAATACTTGTTACTAATTTGTGACTCATTTCGAGTCCACAATATATTGACGCCTACTTGTGTCACATGTACCTACTCTAGAGTCTACATGTTACACTCGACAACTCATCAGAGTACATGATATATAAACATAAACATTAATCAACATATTACATTGCGAATCATGTAACATCTTGATCATCTTAAAATCATAACATAAGCATATAAGCATTTGATCATCATCACATCATATCACGATCATGTGAGTTCTCTATCACATCAACATCATAATGTAATCATAACAAATCATAGCATAATTATCAATGAGATGATTTTTTAGCATGGTTTTCATTGATGACAAGCCATTAATGACAAACGAGTAATAAAGGTTGATGGCATGGAAAGAAGGACAAGCCATTAATGACAAAGGAGTAATACAGGTTGATGGCATGGCAAGAAGGACAAGCCATTAATGACAAAGGAGTAATACAGGTTGATGACATGGCAAGAAGGACAATCCATTAATAACAAAGGAGTAATAAAGGTTGATGATATGGAAAGAAGGACATGGGAGCTTGGGCATTAAAGCCATGAATGGGCATTGGAACATTAGGTGGTCCAAATGACCCATTCTATGGTCATTTGTGACTTGATGGGGTTAGGGTGAAGAAGCCTTGATATTTTTCCCACAAGCCAAATGAAGGTACTTTGACAATGATTTGAATGGAAGATGATTGTGGCCTTTACACCCTCTTGGCCTTAGAAAAATGCCCACAAGCCCAAAAGAGAAATGCTCGCAAATGACCAAGAAAATTGCCCGCATGCTCTTTGCAATATGCCCACATGAGATATCAGAATATGCATGGCACTAAGAAATATGCCTGCAGGCACTAATAAATATGCCTACAGGTGCTAATAAATATTCCTGCAGGCCCTAAGGAATATGCTCGCAGGCCCTAAGGAATATGCCCGCAGGCATTATGTAAAATTCCCGCGGTTGGGTCAAGAAATATGCCCTCATGCCCTAATAAATATGCCAGCGGGCCCTAAGAAATATGCCCGCAGGCCCCATAGAATATGCCCACGGGCCTTATGGAAAGATACCCACAGTATTATGGATAAGATGCCCGCCAGCAATGAAATAAGATGCTTGTAGGGCTTGAGGAAAAATGACCATTTGTGGCTTGATGAGGTCATGGAACCTTTGGAGATCGTCTTAGTGCATGAGAAAATTTGGTACCCACATACATGATGGCACTTGGACACATTTGGTTGCTTATTGTTGATGTTTATGATGGTCCATGCTACCATTTGATGATGGGCTTGAAGTCCATGAAAGGTATCTTGTTTGAATATTATATGATAGCCTTGTAAGAAGATGATGTAGTAAAGAAGGTCATATATATATATATATATATATATATATATATTTGAAGAAGGTGATGTGATGATGAAGTGTTGAAGTCGGCCCATCCTTGAAGGATGTCTTTATGATTTCAAAAAATAAGTTGGCCTGTTGGCACGGGATAGATCTGTAGGAAGTGCGGAAGCCGACAGATGCGAAAGGGTCATTCCGTGGGAAAAAGGACCTTTCATTGTTTTTGCGGAAGAATAAGATTTGTTAGATTAGTCAAGTTGGCCATGTGATCTATTTTGTAATAGGATAGAAGAATGTAAATAGAGTAGGATTGTAAGCCTAAAGGCATCAAAGTTTTTGAGATTAATCTTGTCTTTTGGGTTCGTTCTGTATCCGCGATATGATGACTTGACAGTTTCTACGAGGTTTATTCCACAGGTTTTGATGAATGAATGAGAATGTTCGGTTATGACATGAATTATGCTGTTGTGCAATGATGGGATGATGAATAATGGGTTTTGTGAATGATTTTTGTTTATTAGTGCACATATGTTGTTGAGTATGTTATGAATGTATATGTTAGAAATTGTGAATGATTTAAGATGCGAATGACAAGTTAATAATATGTTGTGAATGCTATAATCTCTGGTTAGTGCAAAAGTAAAGTGTACATATCCTCTACACAACTGTGGAAACTTGGTTCCAGCAGCCCTCTTATTGACCTCGGGTGAGACTGGACTTGCTCTGCAAGTTTTGTTGGGAAGAGTTACACCTTTCTAGGATGGTGTATAAGGGAGTTAGGTTGATAGTTTGTTGGCGATAGTGTGGAAGGAACCCCTGTCGATAGACTCTGCGTCAACAAATGGTTCCATTATCGGGACCCTAAGGAAGAAGAAAAGAGGATATGTTGTGGCACCCGATAAAACCAGAGATCCAGGAGTGGTTCGATAAGAAGGCAGAAGAATTCACAGGAAGTGAAAAGCAAATTCCTAAGCAGATAGAAATCGATTGGTTAGAAAGATACGTTTATTCATATATTCACAAAATATTTTTCTGCGAATTCCCAGTGTTATTACATGAGTGGCTAGCACAGTTGACGTTCCGCAAGAATCACTGCTAGAAGACTAAACCTGAGTGTTGGACCCTGGAGTTGGTGTGACAACTGAAGCAAGTCAATAACAAGGTATCATGATCTACTGATTTCTGGGTAGACAGTGTCCTTGAAGGGTACATAATTGAGTTCGCAATAGATACTATCAAGTCATATAGCGATGCCGAAAGAAATTTCTTCAGCGGGCCAAGAGGAATATTTTTGTCATTGTTAAAACTGTGGATTAAAATGCTTGTTTGCGAAAAAGGAATATTGAGGATGTCATCTGATGAGTAGAAGAATCAGTGTGCGAGGGTGAAGGTATCGCGTAAATGCGAGTCTGACAGAAAGATGTGGTAGATGGACATGAGTGACAATGAATTTGAAAGGGAACTGACGAAGAGTGTGGTCTCTTGAGAAGTGGAGCAATATTTCGGCGTCCTGAGAAGAAGAGGAGGACTGAGAGAGAGTCTCATGAGAGGACCGGAACAGAGAACCATGGGACAGGACCACAAGGGAGGAAGCGACCTCATTGCGGAGAAGACGTCAACCAGGCTACCCTAGAGGTGGAAGGAGGTCAGATCGTAAGTTACCACGTAACTTAGAACCCACACACTACTCTGAATTTCATAGGAAGAAATCAAAACTATTCGCGGAGTTTCCCTACGTGAAGCAGTAAGAGTAGTGCTTCAGTGAACAACAATACTAGAAACGTTAGGATGGAAGACGAGGCAAAGATGCCTACATTTTAGGGGAATGGGACCGAGGATCTTGAGCATTATTGGTTTATATGTGAAGCAGTCTGGATTGTGAAGCAGGTTCAAGATGATGCGATAAATATGGGACAGCTAGCGACGACCCTTAGGGGTCGGGCGTTAGACTGGTACATGAAGTTTGTAAAGGTTCAGGTGGGAACAACAGCTAAAACATTGGAGCAGGTTAGAATGGAGATGATTGATGAATTTAAAAAATTGAAATATGAGTTGCAATATGTCACTGAGCTTAAGGAGATTAAGCAATTCTCGAATGAGTCAGTGTGGGAATTCGATCAGCGATACAAGACACTGATAGTGAAGGTGAGCTTCCTAATAAATGAGCTGCAACATAAAGAATGGTTCATTGCAGGACTGGTATCGCATATTCGAGGGCCGTTGATGCAACAAAAAGTCACAACACAGGCAGAGGCATTGGAAATCATGATGAAGCTAGAGGCTTCACCAATTGGCGACGCGGGAATGGGAATGGATAGAGTCCAGGCACAGTTGGCCAATCTAACATTGCAATTGGAGGATATCAAGAAGGGAAAGGAGACCCATGGAGACATATGGTGTACCAGATGCAGAAGGGAGGGGCACCATAAGGATAACTGCCAAGAATTCAGTGAGTATTTGCAGGAAGGGGTGCCAAACCCCCTTCATCAAGGAGGCATGCCATGGTGTACTGTATGTCAGACCCGAGGGCATCGACCGGAGGAATGTGTATATCTGCAAAAGATGGTATCAAAGCCAGTGAACCTATACAACAAGTTTTGCCGATCAGTTGGTCATGATGAGAGGGACTGCAGGTCCTATGACCTGTTGCAAGATCGAACAGCTAACACGTATTTTATGAAGGGAGAAGAGGCCGGTGGTGCAGCAGCAATCACAGTACAGTCAACCGCTGCAATACGACCAAGGTCAATACGGGCAACCATAGTATGGGCACCTGCAATATCCACTGCCACCGTATGGCCAACCGCAGTATGGGTAGCAACAGTATCAACAGCCGCAGTACGGACAACTGCAGTATCAACAATATGGACCACCACGCAGGGGATTTAGGGGGGGATTCCGTGGGGGGCGAGCTGCAGGTATGGGATGTGGAGGAGCTGTCGGACGAGGAAGAGGACCAATCATCTGTTAAAATGATGGACAACAGGGTCACTACCAGCGAGATTGCCCGAACCCCGCGCCATACTGTATACACTGCAGTGTTGTAGATCATAGTATAGAAGACTGCCCTTAGCTTATCGCGAAATGTCAAACGATGCAGAAATATAACTCAAATAATACAAATGTGTCACCTGTCGTACAGATGATTTCGACAGAAGCTAGAGGAAACCACACGACGGTTGGAATAGTGACACAAGGAGGAGTAGTGACTGGGGACTAAAAGCCACATACCAATATCACGCTAACGCAAACACGATGGAAGCAGGCCAACGGTGGCGCAGAAATCGAAAAGGACACTATTCCGAAGGTACAGGGTGCAATGAGAAACAATAGACAAGTACCTCTTGAGGAAGAAATCTATGACATGCTGCCAACGTTCAACCCAACGAAGCCGTGAAGGATTGCAAACACCCTAAAAGCCTTCTTGGGCAGTTGCCTGGATTTAGAAAAAGACCCATATGTATTGGAAGAAATAGTGAGTCTACTACAACAACGAGGAGGTGCACGACTGGAACAGAGGGTTAATCGCATATATAAAAGGAAGACAGGCAGGGAGATGCGGATGCCAGCATAGATTGGAGAGTTTGATGTCGACTCCATCATTTTGGATTTGGGTTTGGACGTGAATATCCTGACTAAATAGACATGGGGGACAATGGAAAAATGTCAGATGATTTGGTCACCAGTACAGCTGCGACTGGCGAACCAAAGCAAGGTCACCCCACTCGGTCAGGTATGTAAACTTCCAGTTGAAATCAAAGGGCTCAGAACGTATGCAGATTTCGATGTTATTGAGATTGTGGATAACACCAATCCCTATCCGGTACTGCTCGGGATAGACTGGCCCATGGAAAATCAAGCAATCATCAACTTTAAGAAAAGGATAATTTCAGTCGAGAATCATGAAATGAGAGTTGTCACACCACTGGATCCTGCGGAAGGGCTGTGCTATGCAGAGCCAGCCACGGATGAGTTTACGAAAGGATGGGATAATTTGTACAACATTTTTGGGGATTATGTTAACCCTACCATGAATGGAGAGCTAGGATGGCGTAGTGACAACTCGACATCCTCCGATTCAAATGAGGCCCTTGAGAACTGGCAGAACCGGATGCATGAAGTGTCATTTCGCAGATGCACACGGATAACCCAGTCCCTACAGATGGTAGCATCAGAGAAATATACGTTACCTACCTATGAAGGACTTCCCAACTTGGACACGTTTCTTACCGAATTTGAGGAGAAGGTGGCAGAGCCATGACGTCTTTTGGCCCTGGAGGAAGCCCTGAAGGCTACTCCTATGCGATGGTGGGTAGCACATAAATCAAACATCACATCTTGGACACTATGCTGACGCCTCATGGAGGTTCAGTTTGGCGCAGCCGCAAAGGACAACCAGATGCGATATGATGGACAAGGAGACCTGAAGGCACATCTAAATGCCTGTCAACATCGATGGGGATTGAGAGCATGACAAGAGTGGGTACATGCATTTGTACACAAATTAGATGAGGTACCGCGGAGCTGGTATGTTGCAGCAGAACTGTGACATGGGACAACATCTTGGGAGCATCTTACGATTGGCTTCAGCCAAACATTCGCATTCACAGATATAAATCCCTTAATCCACACCGCACTACAGGCGATCCATCAAAAGATATTTGAATCGATACCAACTAGACAACCAATGGCACTCCAATGGACTGCGACACCAGAAATGTTGATGGAGTGTTACAATGTCACTGGAGAACGTGAAGATGACGATGACCCCTGGGCCATGCATGTACCAGAATCGAAGGGTAATCGCAATGTTGTGGCACTAGACATACCGTCGGCCAAATTTCAGCAGCCATTGAAGATCAAGAAGGTGAATATTGGGTCAGAGGAAAACCCCAAGTTCGCAAGCATTGGTGACTATTGGGACGAGTCGACCATTGCGAAAATGACCGACCTACTACATGAGTTTCAGGATTTGTTTCCAATGAAATTCTCCGAGATGAAGGGAATTTCTGGAGATTTAGGGGAAATGAGGATTCCGCTGGAACCTGGTGCGAAACCGGTTAAGCAGTGGCCATATCGATTGAACACGAGATACAAGGAACGAGTGCAAGCTGAAATGGAAAGAATGTTGGAGGCAGGCATTATTGAAACAGTCGAGGAATCAGAGTGGATCAGTCCAATGGTTGTTCAGGACAAGAAAATCGGAGAGGTACGAATATGCGTTGACCTAAGAAAACTGAATGATGCCTACCTACATGATCCATTTCCAACCCCATTCACAGATGAAGTGCTCGAAGGAGTAGGCAGTCAGGAGATATATTCCTTTACAGATGGATTTTCGGGCTACCTCCAAATCAAGATTTCCAAAGAAGATCGACACAAGACTACATTTGTTTAGAGTGGCGCTGCTTCCAGTACACAGTGATGTCGTTTGGATTAAAGAATGCTCCCACAATATTTTCCAAAGTAGTGGTAGCTGCATTCAAGGATTATATTCATAAGTTCCTCACTGTCTACATGGATGATTGGACAATATATGGGCTAGTCAAAGATCATGTTGCAAATTTAAGACTTATGCTAGAACACTGTCGACAACACCAAATTTCCCTGAACCTCAAGAAATGTATCTTTTGTGCTCCATTCGACATATTGTTGGGACACATTGTTTGCCGCGAAGGAATGTTGGTAGATCAGATGAAAATTGCCATCATTGTTGACCTCCCACCACCAACGACGGCCAAACAACTACGAGAAACATTGTGACACACAGGTTACTATAGAAAATTCATTTGAGGTTATGCAACCATTACAGCGCCCATGGAGAAGTTACTAAAGAAGGATGCAAAGTTTGAATGGACCGAGGAATGTCAGAAAAGCTTGGACATATTGAAGGAGAAGATGGTCACACCATCGATCCTCGCATTCCCGGATTGGACGAAGGAATTTCATGTACATGACGATGCGTCATCAGTCGCACTTGGCGTTATACTGGCCTAATCAGGAACTGGTGACATTGACCACTCGATAGCATTCGCAAGCAAAAAATTATCTATTGCGGAGAGGAATTATACGACTACCGAGCGAGAAGGGTTGGCAATGGTCTATGCTTTGCAGAAATTTCAGCATTACCTCTTAGGGGGCCACTTCAAGATGTTTACGGATCACTCTGCGTTGAAATACCTGGTGAACAAGCCTATGTTGGGGAGGAGGATTTGTTGCTGGCTATTACTATTTCAGGAGTTCGATTTCGAGATTATCGTAAAACCAGGACGATTGAACATAGGACCCAATCACCTCTCATGGATAGAATTAGGAGAGGAACCAAGGAGCATAGATGAAGGATTTCCAGATGCTCAGGTTTTTAGGATTGGCATGGTCGATAACCACTATGAAGAAATCATTCAATTCTTGGTGATAGGGGAGGAACTGGCCGATCTCACTACCAGCCAAAAGAAGCAACTAGTTGTCCAAGCCGCAGAATTTTAGCTAATTGCAGGAGAGTTATATAAAATGGGCCCATATGAGATTCTGTGACAATGCGTCCTTGCGCATGAACATGAACAGATTCTATCGGAAGCCATGATGGAATTGCCAGGGGACATTACGGTGGATGAGCAACTGCGAGGAAAATCCTTCAAGCAGGGCTATGGTGGCCAACCTTGCATGGAGATGCTACAGATTATGCCAAGAGTTGCGACGTATGCCAATGCACTAGGAAGCCCTCACGTCATGACGAAATGCCACTGGCACCACAAGTAATGCTACAAGCCTTCGATAATTGGGTCATTGATTTTGTGGGACCCATCAACCCACCTGGAAAGAGAACAGGGTCGGGTTATATCATCACTATGCTTGATTACCTAATGCGTTCGGCGGAAGCTACATTGGTTAAAGACTATTCTGCTGCAACCGAAGCACGATTCCTATTTGACAATGTGATCACCAGGTTTGGATGCCAAATTTTCTTTCTAAGTGACCAAGGGACTCACTTTGTCAACCAAACAATCGCCGCGATGACAGAAGAGTTTCAAATCCAACACAAGAAGAGTATGCCTTACCATCCTCGGGAAAATGGGACAGTCGAGGTGTTCAACAAGATATTGGAGCATGCTCTCACCAAGGTGTGCAATGTGAACCGCGACGACTAGGACCTAAAAATACCAATGGTCCTTTGGGCATATCGCACCACATGCAAGCGATTGACTGGCCAGACTTCGTTTAAACTCGTTTACATCCAGGAAGTAGTGATGCCAATGGAATACATAATACCGAGCTTGCGCATCACCACAGCAACAGGGATGAGCAACGTTGGCGTGATGGAGGAACGCTTGACACAACTAATACAGCTTGACAAAGATCGATTCAATTCAGGGTTTCACCAAAAGGTAGAAAAGGACTGCCGAAGGCATGGCACGACCGCCATGTCAAGACGAAACAACTCCAGAAGGGGGATACAGTTCTATTGTACAATAGCAAATTTGTGAAACACCCTAGTATGTTGCAAATGCATTGGTTGGGATGATATGTTATCACTTTTATTACCAACGGAGGCACAGTACAGTTACAGAGCTTGGATGGGGTAGTGTTACTGAAATTAGTTAATGGGAGTAGGTTGAATCCCTATCACCATGATCCGACGCAGAGCAGATAAGGACCGAAAAAAAAATCATAATCATAATAATAATATATGTAGAAGATACGAGGTGGTAGATGGAGCACCAGCTGGACAAAAAGGTGCATAAAGAGGGTTTGTATCACAGTCTGGAGTTTGGACGGCGACAGCAGCAGGATTGCGACCTTATCAAATCAACAATCATTCTATGGGATTTATGCAGATGACAGCTCTTTTTGACAGGTATGATGAGTACTTGGCCTAGATCGGCGCTTGCGCCAGGCATGTTTGGCACATGGCAACACACCAAGGCGGCATGGCCAGTGGCACCACGGATGATAGTTTGCACAGGGATGATGCAACGGGCAACTGGGAGCAGTATGGTTACCCATCACACACATAGGAATCCCGGTCACCACACGCAGGAGAAATGATGACAGAATCAGTGCATTAGGTAAACAGATCCGCGGAGGGTTTTCGAAGCAGGCGTCCCGAACGATGGAGATGTATAAATACAGGCACCATAGGCTAAAGCGGAACAACAGGGTATTTACCAGAGGCAAGACATACATGCTAAGAGTAGGTCAGGTAATTGCATAGCTTAGGAACTTCAAGGAGGCTGTGGAAATGATCCATTTCATTTCATGCGGTAGCACACTAGGGGCGCTGCAGGCCTTAACGATGAGTGTGCATGAGCTCCTTGAGCAGGAAGAAGCCTGGGCACTTGGGTGTCACAGAAACGAGGTTTTATCCGGGATATCTAAGTATTTGGTAGTAATTCGAAGCTTGTTGGCTATAACTGACCCAGAGGTTTTCTATAAGACTCAGGTTCTTCGTGGTTTCCCTTTGACCAACAAAACCCCTTCGCACCGGCCCTTTCGGCAACAACCTGTGAGCAGGTTGAGGTCTCACCCAAGGTGTATCTATGGGGTACTATGGAATCAGGTTTCCATAGTAAGTGACGAGTTGCATGGACAGACGTACTGCGCAGCGCAACAGGGGGTAAGCACTGTGAGGGGAGACTGCGCAACGATGGACAATGCTACGGTCCGCACCACTAAGTTCTTCCACTACGGGGCTTCTACTGAAATTGTGAATGATGCAGTTCAACTTTATACTCGATTACCTTGAAAATGCTTAAGGTTCTGAATTGAGTATCACTCATCCACTCATTCAACTACTCAACCGATTATCCATCTACTATTCGTTCATCCACTTGGTATGGTTACAATTTGAGCATATTCTACAGTTACCATCTAATTGTTATGCAATTGTTCTATTGTGCATAAGGAAGTACTTAAGTGATCTCTTAACACTTAACCAACTAACTGATTCACAGTTCTCAAATACAAGCTAAATGTTCACCATTCATCTATTCATGCAAAACTTAACATATCATCTCCATACCTCTTCTGATGGAAAATGCATACAACAGTTCTCTCATAATAGCATGCAAGGAAACATCTAGACATTCATTTACAGAAAACATATATAAGCATTCATCCATAAAACATAATCGCACAACACAATATTTAACGTGGTTCACTCCCCCATATGGGAAGCTATGTCCACAAGAATGGTTGGTAATATATATCTTTATAAGGGATGGGGACAACCATTCTTAATCTGCGCACTCAGCTGCAAACTCTCCTTCCTCTCAGATAGGTCTCTGTGCACACAATTGCAGAGCCTTTTCAATCTTCTCAACTCAAAAGAGAGTTTACAATACAACATCCAGAACCGCAAAAATGTAACAACAAAAAGTAACCCCATCCCATACAAAATTGTCTTCTTAAATAGACTATGCTCTAAGGTCATGTCTTTACAATGCCGAAGACCTAAGCCCAAAACCCCTTAGGGTTTACAAAACTGTGCTGGTTTCCCTAAACCGGCTTGTTGGCATCTGGTAGCGTCTACTTCATCGTGGTGGTTCTCCAAGGCTTCATTCTGTTGCTATCGGCCTTCCTGTCGCACACGTGCCAATAGGTCACTTTCACTGAACCGTTCATCGCTAACGGTCTCGCCCACTAGGCATGCCAAGCCATCACTTTCCCTGAGCTGTCCTTTCCTTAACAAACTCGTGCATTGGCCACCTTTTTTATTTGCTTGTGCTCACCGCTCGGCACTCCTGGAGCATCTTTCCAAAATTAGACAACTACTGGTTCATCCGGTACCTGTACCTGATCTTCATCCAGCACTCCGCTTTGCTGGCTCCACGTGGCCTGACTGCTTCGCAGCAATGCTTCCTCGCAGTGCTGGTCTTCATGGTACTTCCAAAATTCAGATGCTGCACACATCTTCATAGCATAGTCAAAACTTGGATGCTGCGAAAAAATTCGCAGCACCCTCAACACTTAGACAAAATTACATCTTTTTTGAGCTGCGCTCAGCTCACCTTTTCCTGCTTATCAAAAGTGTTACCAAAACTTTGTCCCAACTTGGGCCCAACATGCCCCTAACACTTACATGTGGCTCGTCCTCGAGCTACTTGCTGCTTCGGTCGTCTCTCTCTGCTCCACAACCGATGGAACTAATTTGGCCGCAAACTCGTTATATGTGCCGAACAACTGTTCCACTGCTTCTCTGGTATCTTGTGTAACTTGTTTTACTATCTCAAGCAGTGCTGGAGTTATCTCTTCTCCAATCCGTCCTTGTACTTGCTCCTGGTTGTCGTACAGTTCCTTCAGCTTGTCTTCTATCTACTGTGACACCCCCATGGCATCCTCTAGGAGTTGTTGCGACTGATTATCCATCTCAGTCTCTTTTTCTCTTAATGCCTGGACTTCCTTCTTCAAGCCTGATATCTCCTTATACCTCGGCAGCCTCTCCCTGGGTGGCAAATCCTTGACCTCTGCGTCCAACTTTTCTAGTGCGGTCTGCTTTTCTTTTACAGCAGTCTTCACCTGCAGTGAATGCCTTTGAAACCTTTTCCAAGATATCTTGGCACTTAGCCATCTCACTCGTTATGCTCTGTGCGGTGGCACTCATTGCTTGCTCTCTTAACTGCTGCTCAGTTAATGGCGTCTGCTTATTCAGTTTTTCCTTCAAGGCTTCAAGCTCGGCCTCATAGAGGATGTCCTTATCCTGCATCTCCTCCTTCAAAGATCTCACCTTTTCTCCCATCCTCAGAACTGTGTCCGCAGGATCATCCTGCAGTTCTAGATCTTCAATATCTTTAGCAACAGTAGATATGGTAGTCTCCAATTGTTGTCGACGGTCCTGTTCATCACGTAGCTGCATTTCTGTGCGCAACTCGAGCTACCTGCTTGCTACGTGCAGCTCTGCTTGTGACTTCATGGACTCTATTGTTCTTTCATGCATCTGATCGACGATCTACATGTGCATAAAGTGTAAGCCAGGCAAAGGAATCTTGGCCGAGTCGAGCTCTACCCGCTCGACTCCCTTTGTGTCCGCGACGATCTGTTCTATCATTGGTAATGAAATAGCCAATGGGTCCAAATGGACAACCCTGTTCTTAGAAGGCAACGTTATTGCTAGCTGCGGTGGTGTTTGCTGCGAGGTTCCTACCAACCTCCCTTAGGTTGTTGTGTCGCGCGGCAAGGTTAGGCTCTTTTGGACATCGTCCATTTTCTTCATAAGACCTTGCAGTGCGAGCCTAGTCTTTTGCAGGTCATCCTGGATTACCTTGTCCTTTTTGTCTTTGTCATCCATGAGATCCTGCATTTCTTCTGAGACCTTTTCTGCTATCATCTCAAATTCATCTTTGTTCGGCACTGTCTCAGATTGGGTCTTTGTGGCCTTCATCTTCTTCCGCGCCTTCGACTTCTGTGAGGTCTCAGGCTCTTTCCGCTTTCCTGTTTCTTCAACAATCGGGCATGACAGTGGGATTGGCTTGTCTTCTTCAGAGTCTGTCTCAACATCCATGACTTCAACACGGAAGTCGGCCGGCTAGTCCTTCATGAGGATGTCAATGTCCTCTTACATATGGTAGTTACCTGCGTACCATTCTGGGTTCTTCATTCTCGCTTTGGGTGAAATAAAGATACATCGCATGTCCTCCATGAAATCAAGAACGCGAATGTACTTCGACGTTACCTGCTTTGTGATGCGGGCTGTTTGGGTGATCACATCGCGCAGCTGAGTGTAATACTGATAGAAAACTTCAGCTGTCGCGTGCTGTCGCTCTACGTTGATGTTTTCCCAGAGGTTGGCATAACGGAACCCTCTAGGATCGTTGCTTCCTGTAATGACACCCACATAGTCCTTTGGCTCCTTCCATCCGGAAAAGGCAATGAGGATGATTAGCCATGTAAAGTGGAACTATCCGCCATTCTCTTGGGTATCATTGAGTTCATCCAAGAACTCATTAAGAAGATACTGACACCAATTGAATTGGGTGCCTTCAGTCGTTGTGGCACCAAGTAGTATTACGCCCGCAGGCACCTCTAGAGGCCTAGCTGTTCTGAGGATTTTTCCTGCGAGTAGCTGGGTGACAAATCCTGTTGTTCTATCTTCAATTTCTTCTGTGGGAAAACCTCTTTTCCCTTTCACCAATGCATGAGTTTTCTTCAACTTTTCAACTACCTCTTTTTCCTTATTCTCCCCCTGGAAGAATTGCTTGGGATCCTTACCGTGCTTGCTTAACCCTGTGATGTGGTGGATTAAATCAATGTTTACATCAACATTTTTGTCGAGCCACAAATATCCCTGGTGGATTCGCGCCATCAGCATGCGAACCACCACATTCACTTCTGGTGATCGATCAAAATGTGGCAACCTTAACAAGTTCAGCAGTCCTGACTGAACGATGGGTGTCAGCCAGCTTTCGGCAACCAAGTTAAAAGTTCCCTTGGCATCCTTTTTCCAGCACATATACTGGTCAAGCTGGAACTGTGGGTACTTAGGCACGTGGGGCTCTTCCTTTTGCATGCCTAAGAGGTCAAAGTCTTCCCACTTACAGTTTGTGATCTTTCCAAGTAGGTTCTTGGAAACCTCTACATGTTTTGAAATCGGTGACAATGGGATTTCATATCTAGCATTCTTGGCCAATTTAAAGACTGGGGCATCCAACTCCATTGGTGATATATACTCTGGTGTCAACTTCAAGGGTTCCTTCTGAAAGACCGGGGATCTCAGCGCCGTCTGGCCCGTCTTTGGAGTCTTGCTTCATGGTCCAGTTATGTCTTCCCTTTGTCCTGCATGATTGGATTATGGCGAGGTGATATTCTGGACGCTTGACCGGGTTCAAGTATAGTCTTCTTGGTAGGGGTTTTCATTAATTCTACAATTCCCCCATGCTGAAAGATTCGGATTGCTTCTTGAAGTGTAAGCTCTTCTTCTCTGTATGGTGATTCGGACATTCACTGGCGAGAGTAGGCAACTGTTTCTGAGATATGACTAAGTATTGCTAACACAGGAGTGAACGCATGAAAATTCTAAGTGTCTGGTAATGCCCGCGAGTCCTTATGCGACGTTATTTATAGGCGCAGCTGGGTCCTCCCCGCGCCTTCCAATGGCTAGATGGGCATTTAATGTAGTGTCCGTTGGAAAATTTGAGCGAATCCTTCAGTCCCTTCCGTTGTCAGCGTGTTCAGAACGGCTATCTTTTCGTTAAATGCTGAAGCGGTTCATTGCAACGGTCATATAATGGCTATTTTTCTCAAAACGTTTTGTAACGGCTATTTTTATGAGTCTTGCGCTGAGCTGGGCGGCAAGCCATCTACAATCCTGCGTAGTTACTTCGCAGTGCCAAAATTTTTCAACTATGTGGTTTCAAATTTTTTTTTTCCCTCCCTTGCGCAGCTTCAGTAGTGTTACGTGGTGCATACATTGTTCTTCTTATCATATCTTGTTCTTCTTATCATACATGTACAACCTCCTTTACATTTCTAGTGTCTAATTTCAACTGTACTTGACACTTAGAAATTTCTTCCTCTGCTTGTTACTCAGAATTCTGCAAAGCAGAACTATCGTGATACAACTTTAGTCTGCTTCCATTTATCAAAGTTGGTAGGGTATCGCAAGCTCAATTGGATAATTGGACTACACCAGTGTTAGTAACATGTATCACAGTATATGGGCCAAGCCAATGCATCTTAAATTTACCGGGAAACTTCATGAACTTGCTATCATACAGGAGGACTAGGTCACCTACCTGAAAGCACTTGCTCTTTATATGGCGATCATGCCATGCTTTCTCATGGTCTTTCTGAACTTGCTGGTGGAAGCCGACAATGAAACGATCTTCCTCCAACCAAACAAGGTGTAGCAACCTTTCTTCTAATGCTATGTGGTCTGCCATCCCTGTGAATGCAATGATCCGTAAACTAAGGACAATATATTCCATTGGCATTATAGCTTCCTTCCCATAAGCCAACTGAAAAGGTGTATGACCTGTCAATTTCTTGCATGTAGTCCTGTATGCCCATAACACAAAGGAGACGCGCAAATCCCAATCATCTCTATTTACGTTGCAGACCTTAGTGAGTGCGTTCTCCAGTATTTTATTGAAAGACTCAACAGTTCCATTCACCTGTGGATGATATGGAGTACTGCACTGATGACGAATGTGGAATTCCTCTGTAAGTGCCTCAATGGTCTTATTCAAAAAGTGAGTACCTTGGTCACTCATCAAAATATTCGGAAAGCCAAATCTTGACAATATGTCTTCGAAAATGAACTACGTAGCAGTACTGGCGCTGCAGTCCTTTACTGGCTTTGCTTCCGCCCATCTGGTGAGGTAATCAGTAGCAGTAATAATATACCTCGCACCAGTTCTTTTTCCTGGTGGGTTTATAGGACCCACAAAATCAATTGCCCATTTCTCAAACTCCTGCAAGGTTAATTGTGGGTTTAACGACATCTCATCTCTTCGTGAAGGTTTCCCTGTCCTCTGACAGACATCATAGTGCCTGCAGTGTTCTTTGGAATCTTTGTGGATTGTGGGCCACCATATCCCTACACACAATATCTTTTGCGCGGTAGCCCTTCCTGCATAGTGACCTCCTGCGATCCCTGAATGTGCATCTGCTAGAATAAATGGTTTCTCATGATCTAGTACACATCCGAGTTTGTATAACTGACCTGCAATTATAGTGAAGTCTGCCGCGTGCACCACTAGTTGCTTCTTCTACTGGACAGATAATTCCTGTGGTGCCAACCCTGTTGTCAGAAAATTAATGATATCCTTATAATAATCATCGGCAACCTGTATAGCAAATAGTTGTGCATCAGGCAGACTGTCTTCAATGTTCATCAGCTCTTCTCCTGTCTAAATCCTTGACAGATGATCAGGTCCCAAGTTCAGTCTACCTAGCTTAACAATAATCTCAAAGTCATATTCCTGGAACAGCAGTAGCCATCTGCATATGTGTCCCCCTAACACTGGCTTGTTGACCAAGTATTTCAACGTAGAATGGTCAGTGAACATAAGGAAGTGCGCACCAAGCAAGTAATGTCTGAATTTCTGTAGGGCATATACCATCGCAAGGCCTTCCCTCTCGGTAGTAGTATAGTTCTTTTCTGTTGTTGAGAGCTTCTTGCTCGAGAATGCAATAGGGTGGTCAATACCTCCTTCTCCTGGCTGAGCTAATACGATTCCCAAGGAAATGCATGATGCGTCAACATGGACATGAAATGGCTTCGTCCAATCTGGAAAGATTAGAATCGACGCAGTCACCATCTTTTCTTTTATTGTATCAAAACCTTGTTCGCATTCCACGTTCCAAATGAACGGTGCATCTTTCTTTAGCAGCTTTTCCATTGCTGTAGTTATCTGTGCGTAACCCTTTATGAACTTCCTGTAATAACCAGTATGGCCTAAGGTAGAGCGCAACATCTTGACTGAATTTGGTGTTGGCAAGTTCACAATTATTGCGATCTACGCAGGATCCACCATCAATCCTTGCTTACAAACAATGTGCCCAAGTAGAATCCCATAAGGAACACAAAAAATACACTTCTTTAGATTTAAAGAGATCTGATGCTATCAACACTTCTCAAGCATCATTTTGAGGTTCGCGCAATGGTTCTTCAATAGACCAAACACAGTCCAATCATCAAAATAGGCTTCGAGAAACTTATGCATAAACTCTTTGAATGCTGCGACGACCACTCTGGAAAATATGGCAAGTGCGTTCTTCAGGCCAAAGGGCATTACTGTGTACTGGAACGACCCCCATTCTGTAGCAAAAGTCATCTTATGCCTGTCTGCGGGATCGATCCTTATCTGATGATACCCCGAAAAACCATCAGTAAAAGAATAGGCCTCATTCCCTCCAACATTATCAAGCACTTTGTCCGTGAATGGAGTAGGGAATGGGTCATGCAAGGAAGCATCATTCAGTTTTCTAAGATCCACACAGATCCTGATCTCACCCTTCGCTTTCATGTCTTGAATGACCATGGGACTAATCCACTCTGATTCCTCGACAGGTTCAATGATTCTTTCTTCAAGCATCTTATCCAACTCTGTGCGTACTCTTTCTTTGTAGCGCAGATTTAGTCTGTATGGTCTTTGCTTCACGGGCTTTGCGCCTGGCTTCAAAGGTATTTTCATGACTCCTAGGTCTCCCAGAATTCCTTTCATTTCTGTAAATTTTGTCGAAAACAGCTCCTGATACTCATGCAGAGTGTCTGCGATCTCTGCAACAGTCTGATCGTCCCAATAGTCTCCGATTGCTGCGAACTTCAGTTCTTCGCTTGTGCCAATATTCACCTTCTGTGTTTTTACTGGTCCGCTCATATCTGGGATTTCTAACGGAGGTCCTTCTACATCGTACGCACCCTTCGATTCTGGTATGTTTATGTTGGGCGGATCATCGTCATCGTCTTCCTTGCTATCACCATCTTCTTCAGCTAGGTTATAACACTCTATGAGATGTTCTTCATGTTCCTTCCATTCCAGGTGTAGGTTCGTAGGAATGCTATCTGCCTCGAAGAATTCTTCCCATGTAGTATCTTCGCAAAGACAGTCTCCCCTGAATATGCGTTCCTTAATTAATTGCAATGCCTCATGGATCAGCAGGTTCTCGTCCTCGAAGCTGAAGTCCCTCTGGAAGTTCGCAGTCAACATTTCCCAATCAGTGGTTTCTCTGCGCAACTCCAGATCTAGGTACCATTTCTTCGGAATGCCCTCATCGAGCGTATGTACAAATAGATGCACCCACTCTTCATGTGGCCTTTCCAGCCATGCCTGCGAACAGACTTCACTGTGCTTACTAGGATCTATTTGTCCATTAAACTTTTCAAAGGGTAAAGTAACCCGGTCAGCAAACCGAATCTGCATGTTAATTCTACATTGATCCCACGTGGTCAATGTCTGCTTGTGCGCATTCCACCATTTGTCAGGTGTGTCGCGCAGTGCCATATCCAATGCTGGTAATCTGTGCTCATCTACAATATCTATAGTGTATTCTTGGATGAAAGTGTAAACGTTAGCAGAACCATCATATGTGGGAATAGGCCTTACCTCCTTTTCAATCCAGCGGAGTGATTTCGTAACCTGCGCACATCTTCTTGTTGATACTTCATGCATCCGGATTTGCCAATTTTCCAGCCCTGCCTCCGAATCAGAGACGCAGGAGCTGTCACATCTCTAGCTGAGTGTACCATCTGCAGTAGGATTAATGTAATCCTCCTGGTTCACTGTGAGCTGGTATAGTCTATCCAAGTCTTGAGCCTTGGATTCCTCCTGAATCGGCTCGCTGTATCTGTCACCATCTACAGGATCCAACAGTGCGATGACCCTAAGATGCTTTCCTTCAAATATCATCTTCTTTGTTTTTAAGTCGATGATAGCCAAGTTATCAATAGACCAGTCAATTCCTAGCAGTGTAGGAAAAGGCTGACTATCATCCACAATCTCGATAACTTCAAAGTCTGCATGACTTTAGACTCCATCGATGTCGACTATCACGTTAGCTAACCGGCCAAAAGGTATGACTTTCTCTTGGTTAGCCATCCTCAGCTGGATAGGTGACCATGACAACTTTGGTCGACCCATTTGCTGCCATGTCTGCTTAGTTAAGACATTTACTTCGGATCCCAGATCAAGGATGACTTCATCCATTTCAAAATCTCCTATCTGCGTGGTAAGTCTCATTTCTCGGCCTATTCTTTTATGCTTCCTTATGTGATGTACTGCGCTATCAGAAGTCTCTATTCCAGTCTGCGGCTCATACTGGTTTATGAGATTCTGCAGCTCTACTATGGCATTTTCACTTTTGAGTAGCTTCATGCAGCTTCACAGGAACTACGCAACAGAAGTGCTAACATCCGTCACAGTTCTTGTTTTATCATAAGCCGCTGGCATGTCTTCAACATGTGGTGCTTCACTGCGCAACGGGATCCATTGTGACTCTGTTGATGGTTCTCTGAAGGTATCTTGCGTGTCGATAAAGACTTCCTTGTTCTTTCGTAGGTCAAGGGAAAGTATAGTCTTCCTTGTGTGAGCCTCCCCTAACGTGGAAGCTTTTGCTCCCCCATCGCGGCCTGTCTGAGCACCACTATGCGTGACCACATTGATGCTCGGGTCTACTGGTCTGCTCTCCACTGCGATCCACTAGACGTTCGTGTTTGGTGCATCCGTCCGTCTTCTTTTCTGCATTTCAACCTCTAGTACTAGGAAATATTCAATAACATGCTCAAAATATTTACAATAATTGCATGTAATGCATGGGTTAACACAATCTCTAGATGCATGACCTGGCTGGCCACAATTATAACAAATGACCTAGCCGCGGCCTCTTCCCTGCGTCGGGCTAGCATTTCTTCCTCTGCCATGGTATCCAGCACCACGACCTTTGTATCCTCCTTGGTCATATTGTGCATTCTCTTGTTTCGGTTGGTTATCTTCTTGTACGCAGTACAAGTTAGTGCCTCTCATTGAGTCCATATCTCGTTTTCTCTCATTCATTAGCTCATATGTGCGGCAGTTGGATTCATCATGTCCAACTGATTTACAGAATGTGCCGTATAAATTTTTAGGTGTTTTCACATATTTTCGTATAAGATAGCAGTCTTCAGGTCTGTGTCCTGTGGTTCTACAAATTTCACACCATGGGGCCTGATTCTGATTTATTGGGTTGGGTGCACCACTATTAAGATAGTCATGGAATAAAGGGCAATGCTCCTGGTCATGGCCTTATCCTTTACAACTTGTACACCAGACCTCATGTCTAGGTTCATACCTTTGTTCTTTGCCATTCTTCATGCTTTGTAGCTCTAGTGTCAGGGTGGTCAGTTGGTTCTGGATCTGAGACATTCCAGAACTAGTCTCACCAATCGATGAAGCCTCTAGCTTCATTGCAATCTCCAAGGCCTCTGCCTGCGATGTAACCTTCTACTGCATCAATGGTAATCTAATATGTGGCAACAACGCATCAATGAACCATTCCTTGTGCTGTTCCAGAGCTATAACAAAGCTCACTTGGTCCAATAGGGTCTTGAACTTCTGATCAAAATCCCCAACTGTTTCAGTCGGTTTCTGCTTTATTTCTTTCAACTCGGTTATACACTGAGATTCCAATTTGGGTTTCTTAAACTCTGCCACAAGCGCAGCTTTAATTTCTGCGAGGGTTCTCGGCTGTATGTTAGAGTACTTCATAAACCAATGTAAAGCTATGTATCTGAAAGTGGTGATGAGTTGTGCTCTCTTCACGGCATCATCCTGGATCTGTCTTACACTCCATACGGCTTCGCAAAGGAACCAATGCTGGTCAGGGTCTTCTAGGCCAGTTCCTTTGAATATTGGGAGCTTCATATCAGTGTTTTCCATTGTTATATTAGGTCGTGGGGTGCATGGATTAGTGTGCGGCTGCTGTACAAGGCTTTATGCAGTGAAAACAAATGGGCTTATTGGGATAGACGTACTGGGCTGAGTATTCTGCGGGGTGGGTTGCGTAACGGGTGGGTTTTGAGATAAAGGTGGTGCGGTCTCTGCAGCTGGTGGGTTCTCAGGGGTAAATGGTGGTGCAACTTCATTGTCAAGGTCACAAGGAATCTCAGTATCGATATGGAGTCCAGGGCCTCCAAGATTCTTATTAAATTTATACCTCTTACCACTTCTAATATTATGGGTATCTTCGTCAGAATCACTATATATACTGTTTACCATGGAAAAATTAAGAATATTACTGCATTCTTAAACACCTTTTTTAGCTAATAGCATCTTAATGTATAGACTGATATTGTTCAGCAACTTACTTTGGAATCCTCCGAAAAAGTATGCTTCTGCTTGGTTGTAGGATTTGAGTGTGTCTACAGCAAATTCTGTTACGAAGCCTTCTAGCATATGATCGACCCAAAAATCAACTGTGCGTGTCAACGGGCTGTCTATTGCTTTGAGCTGCGCTATGAGCTCAGGAGGCCACTCTGTAGGAACTCCTCCTTGAAAACAGGTTTTCTTTTCTGTGAGCCGCGAGATCCATGTGTGCAGCTCATTTGGAAATGATGACCAGAAAATCTCATGAATATCTTTCCACAGATACCTATCTGACCACTGTGTATCACATAGATGCGAATGTCTATTCTCTTGCCTTGCAAAGTCTCTTATGGTCTTGTCCCACCAAGCTTGGATTTCTGTCTTTTCAGGATGCCAGTTGTCAGAGCCTTCCGGGAACTAGTATTCTTCGTCACACATCACGAATGCAGCTAATCACAGATTCTAGCACGGCAATAGAACCATTTGTTGGCTATAACTGACCCAGAGGTTTTCTATAAGACCCAGGTTCTTCATGGTTTCCCTTTGACCAACAAAACCCCTTCGCACTGGCCCTTTCGACAACAACCTGCAAGCAGGTTGAGGTCTCACTTGAGGTGTATCTATGGGGTACTGTGGAATCAGGTTTCCATAGTAAGTGACGAGCTGCGTGGACGGATGTACTGCGCAGTGCAATAGGGGGTAAGTGCTGCGAGGGGAGACTACGCAGTGATGGAAAATGCTGTGGTCCGCACCACTAAGTTCTTCCACTACGGGGCTTCTACTGAAACTACGAACGATGCAGTTCAACTTTATACTTGATTACCTTGAAAATGCTTAAGGTTTTGAATTAAGTATCACTCATCCACTCATTCAACTACTCAACCGATTATCCATCTACTATTCGTTCATCCACTTGGTATGGTTACGATTTGAGCATATTCTACTGATACCATTTAATTGTTATGAAATTGTTCTATTGCGCATAAGGAAGTACTTAAGTGATCTCTTAACACTTAACCAACTAACTGATTCACAGTTCTCAAATACAAGCTAAATGTTCACCATTCATCTATTCATGCAGAACTTAACATATCATCTCCATACCTCTTCTGATGGAAAATGCATACAACAGTTCTCTCATAACAGCATGCAAGGAAACATCTAGACATTCATTTACAAAAAACATAGATAAGCATTCATCCATAAAACATAATTGCACAACACAATATTTAACGTGGTTCACTCCCCTGGATGGGAAGCTACGTCCACAGGAACAGTTGGTAATATATATCTTTAAAAGGGATGGGGACAACCGTTCTTAGTCTGCGCACTCAGCTGCAGACTCTCCTTCCTCTCAGATAGGTCTTTGCGCACACAGCTGTAGAGCCTTTACAATATTCTCAACTCAAAAGATATTTTACAATACATCATCCAGAACCCCAAAAATGCAACAACAAAAAGTAACCCCATCCCATACAAAATTGTCTTCTTAAATAGACCATGCTCGAAGGTCATGTCTTTACAATGCCGAAGAACTAAACCCAAAAACCCTTAGGGTTTACAAAATTGTGTCAGTTTCCCTAAACCGGCTTGCTAGCATCTGGTAGCGTCTGCTTCATCGTGGCAGTTCTCCACGTCTTCATTCTGTCGCTATTGGCCTTCCTGTCGCATGCCTGCCAACAAGTCACTTTCACTGAACTGTTCATCTCTAACGGTCTCACCCACTAGGCATGCCAATCCATCACTTTCCCTGAGCTGTCCTTTCCTTAACAAACTCGTGCATTGGCCGCCTTCCTGATTTGCTCGTGCCCGCCGCTCGGCACTCCTGGAGCATCTTTCCAAAATTAGACCACTACTGGTTCATTCGGTACCTGTACCTAATCTTCGTCCAGCACTCCACTTTGCTTGTTCCACATGGCCTGATTGCTTCGCAGCACTGCTTCCTTGCAGCACTGGTCTTCGCGGTACTTCCAAAATTCGGATGCTGCGCACAACTTCGCAGCATGGTCAAAACTTGGATGCTGCGCACAACTTTGCAGCACCCTCAACACTTAGACAAAATTACATCTTTTTCTGAGCTGTGCTTAGCTCAGCTTTTCCTGCTTATCAAAAGTGTTACCAAAACTTTGTCCCAACTTGGGCCCAACAAAGCTTCATGGTCCCAGTGACCACCAGAAATAGGGTTAGCAGCCCCCTGGCCCCGGTAGGAAGCAATCCAAGGTGCGAAACAGATGTACCAAAGCAATCAACCTGTTTCCCACCTTGGCGATGTCGATGAATTTCTCCCCGGTATGGAACGCACACGGAGCAAACCAACAGACTCCGAAGAGGTAGATGATCAAGGTTTCCAGAGACTGGAGGATGAGTGCGAGAAGTACATGACAATGAACCATAAATCGACGGACACAAATGAGAAGTACACAATAGCGAGTTCCAAACAACAAGAACAGTTTCAGAAACCGCGCATCGCAATAGATGGGAACACACCAGCAGTGTCCAGCTAAGGTGGCTCTGGACGAGCCACAAGATTGTGTTGGGGGGCTGTTGGCATAGGATAGATCCACAGGAAATGCGGAATCCGACAGATGCGAAAGGGTCATTCCATGGAAAAAGGACCTTTCGCCGTTTTTGTGGAAGCATAAGATTTGTTAGATTAGTCAAGTCGGTTATGTGGGACATTTTGTAATAGGATTGAAGAATATAAATAGAGTAGGATTGTAAGCCTAAAGGCATCGAAGTTTCGGAGATTAATCCTGTCTTTTGGGTTGGTTCTATATCTGTGATATGATGACTTGACAGTTTCTGCGAGGTTTATTCCGCAGGTTTTGATGAATGAATGAGGATGTTCGGTTATGACATGAATTTTGTTGTTGTGCAATGATGCGATGATGAATAATGGGTTTTGTGAATGATTTTTGTTTATTAGTGCGCATATGTTGTTGAGTATGATATGAATGTATGTGTTAGAAATTGCGAATGATTTAAGATGCGAATGACAAGTTAATAATATGTTGTGAATGCTATAATCTCTGGTTAGTGTGAAAGTAAAGTGTGCATATCCTCTACACAACTGCGGAAACTTGGTTCCAACAACCCTCTTATTCACCTCGGGTGAGACTGCACTTGCTCCGCAAGTGTTGCTGGGAAGGGTTACACATTTCCGGGCCGGTGTATAAGGGAGTTAGGTTGATATTTTGTTGGCGACAGTGCAGAAGGAACCCCTGTCGATAGACTCTGCATCAACAAATAAGATAGCCTTGTAAGAAGATGATGTAGTAAAGAAGGTCATATATATATATGTATATTTGAAGAAGGTGATGTGATGATGAAGTGTTGAAGTCGGCCTAGCCTTGAAGGATGTATTTATGATTTCAAAAAACAAGTTGGCCTCCTAACTTGTGAAATAAAAATAAAAATAATAATAATATAAATTATTTTTGACAAGTCGGCTCATAAAAATATATGGAAAAACTAGAATAAATACCGGTGAAGAGTCATTCAAAATTGTGGTTGTAATGTCCCCATTTTGACCCCCTTTGCATTAAATCGTATATGATGTAAATATTGTTATTTAATCATGGTGAGGATCTCAAGGCCAAGGCCCCACCATTGATTTAGCGTTTTATGTATCGGCAATTAAAAAAATAGATGCCTATGGTTCTTGTTCTAGATAGGCACAATGTAAATTAAGACATCATGTAAATATGAATTGTAATGAAAAAACCCACAACTAGCTATGCAATGCAACAAAGAGATGGGGGCATGATTCTACAAGGAATAGGGAGGGAAATTATTCAAACCCTTGAGCCAATGGTGTTAATCCATGTGTCAATGAGAAAACCCATAAACCACCAACTACCCATTTTGGGTTATGCACCCAATCATTTAATTCTTCCAGAAATTGGTTGAGGCAGTTAATGCCTTGGGAATGAAGAGGTATGGCAGCCAATTTCGTGCATGGGCAAGCCATCAACCTAGAAAAATGTACTTTTGATTCTGGGGCAAGAAAACACCCATGAAATGGTGCCCAAATCCATTTTGAACCCATAGCCTTTCCTCTCTCACGCAGTCTGAGCTAGCTGAGCTTTCCCCATCATGTTTTTTACCAATTTCCTGCATTTTCCATTGCTGGGAGCTCGTTTTTGTGTTACACAGTGGTTGGGAGAAAGGGCACGTTTTGGGGGTTTATAGAGGTCGTTTCAGCCCCTGGAATGCATATATACGTTTTCTGAAAACGAATGGCTCTCCCAGGGTTTATTTCCCATCTACCAGTTTGTTTTGGTTGCCCACGTTTTTCAACACTTGTATTTTTGTTGTTGGGTGCATCCCTGCATTGGTTTAAACTGTGAGCAAGAAATTAGGAGTGGAAGTGGACCTGAATTGGTTTGATAAACCTAGTGAGGGGGATAACCTCTCAAGAAGATCAAAGGGCTGGTTGCTCTTCTATGCACACCTTGAAGAACACTAGAATGGAAGGTATGGCCTGAGGGACTATGTATTAGTGAAGGGAATACCTCCTTGTGCCAGGTGTGTAGGTATTGTGGGGACCAAGCTAGATAGATCTTGCAGAGGGTTCCCATATCTCTATAGATGATCCCACTAGCTTAGCAATTCTTCCTTCCATTGCCTAACAGCCTGATAAACCCAACTGTAGATTAGCTTAGCTGATTTGGGGTATCTTTGGGCTATGTGTGAGTCTGTTGTTCCCTGATTCCTTGTAGAGATCATGCCCAGCTCGGGGGTGGCAGTGTGTTGAGATATTGATGATCACAACTGGCCTATGGTTGGGTGGAACGTTGCAGTTGCATAGCCAGTTTCTTGGAACTACTTTGTTATAAGATAAGTATTCTCTTGTGTTAACTTTGCAATTATTTATTTGATGAATATCTTGAATGTATGATGGATGTGTAATTGAAATTACTTCCGTTGTGTTTTCTTATAATTATACATTTCCATATGTCTTTTTATATTATTTGAATGCTTATTTAAAAGTTCATGGGGCTAGATGCCCAGCTTTAGCATCATGTTCTCTCTATCATGCCGGTATGTTGGGAGGGGACATTACAGTGGTGTGGATTTTCGATTGTGAGGACAGACAGCTCTAATATTTTCGGGGGTGCACTGAGGTAGTTACTGCAAGTTGATTTAGCAAGATGTGATTTTTGGGTGTCTCTGGAATAGCATCAAATCAGTAGTCAAATGTTTTTATCTTTTCTTCTTTTCATGATTTTGGTTGGAAAAAGGAGTAGTATACACAGTTCGAACTTCACACAGTACACAGTGAACTCAGCTTACACAGTCATCTCATGGATACTACAGGAAGCAGTATTTTATGAATTTGACTGGACAAAATGTGAAATAATGACATGTTTGGTTAATTACATGATTGTATTGACAGATTGATTGATGACAGTGACACCTACAACAAAATGAATTGACAGTGTGATAGAAGTGGACAAGTTTTTTGAAACATAATTGATGACAAGTGCAGTAGTTGATGAAAAGTGCATGAAAGTAACTTGGCAAGGAGTGACATGATTGAGTTGATGACATTGATAATTATTTACAAGCAAGTTGGGCCTTACTCACCTTTTTTTTAGTTGGATCTAAGAAAAGACCAAGCCTGGTCTTGGAATAGAAGTTGGTGCTTCTTATTCAGTTGTAGTTGATGCTAACCTGAAGGTTGTAGCCTGATTGTAATTCAAATCAAATTAAATATAAAAAATTACAACACCTATCTTGTGATGTGTCTCTAATGATTTTATTGATGACATGTTGATGTATAGCTTATTGTAAATGATGAATGCTGCTTAAGTTTGAATTGAAATTGTTTAATGATTTATGTTTGAGTTTTGAAGAAGTGAAATTGGTAAAAAGTGTTGGCCCACTGATTCACCCCCCCTCTCAGTGTGCCATTGTGTCCAAAAATTGGTATCATAGCTAGCCTTCATCACAAGCCTAACTAGCTTGAAGGAGATCTGTGGACACAAAATGGAAGGACTAGCAGAGTTCATCAACAATGAGGTTCCAGTTTTTGATATATCATATTATTTTGGATGGAGAAGCAAAATGAAAACCTACTTGAAGAGGTTTGGTGTTTGGGAAATTGTATTCAATCCACCTGTCATGTCCAACAAGAAGACAAAGATAGCTTTTAAAAAATATGTTGAGAAGGACAACAAAATTTCCTTGAAGTTTCTAATGGATGGAATCTCAAACTCTGTCAAAGAAAGTGTAGGAGAATACACCTCTTCCAAAGATATTTGGTTCAAGCTGGAAAGTGAGTACCCAAGGAGAAACCAAGACACAGAGAAGGAAACAGAAGCTAAGCCCACTAAAGATGTGATGCAAGAAGAAAAGAAAGAGCAATATTCAAATATCAGTAGAGGTAAGGACACTTCTGATTGCAATAGCAATGATTTTGAAAAATGGTAAATGATCTTAAAGATGCTAAGAAAAAAATCCTAGCACCCATTTTAAGGGAAGAGGATGTCATGGACAATTCTATACTTAAAAATAAAATTTTGCAGTCCTTCAAAAAATACCATGAGATGTCAATATATTTGTTCAAGAAGCTCATAACAAGCTTGCAGGATGAACTAAAATATAAAAATGATGAAGTTGAAAGATTGAAGATTAATCTTACTAGTCAAGAAGAGACTCATAAAGACTCTAAAGAGATGGAAGAAACAAGAAGGGACAATATTGATTTAAAAACTCAGTTGGAAGAAGCCAAAAGGATAGAAGAAGTCTTGAAACACCAATTATATGAAAAAGTGAAGACTTGTGAAAATATTGAAATGGAACTGGTTGGACTCAAGAAGAAAAATGAGAAGACTTATGCTCATGTCAAGTTCAAAAGTAGCTCAGTTATCCTAGATAAGATCTTGGGTTGTCAAAGATATCCATTTGAAAAATTTGGTCTTGGATTCAACAAGGAAGAAGGAAAATTTGATATTTGTACTTGGTCCCCCAAGATCCCTGAAGAAGGCCCCTCTTCCTCCATGAGTGAAGATCAAGCCGCCTTTCATATACTTGCACATGACAACAAGGATCTTGGAATCTCAAGAATGCATCAAGAACTTGGTCTTACTCCTCAAGGAAGATTCAAAAGGGAAACAACTCCAATATGGAACCAGGCATCCAGGTATGAAAACAGGTTCAATGGTTATTGTTTTTCTTGTACTAAATTTGGTCATAAGGCACTGGAGTGCAGATCTCATACAAGAAGTGTTGGAATTCATAATGACACAATTAGATGCTAGACATGTGACCGAATTGGACATTTTGCTGCTAACTGTCACACTTTGAGATGCTACACTTGTAGTGGATTTGTTCATAAATCCCAAGATTGTGCAATTCTAAGAATACAACCTATGAGGAGTTATTCATATCCATCAAAAAGGAAAGTCAATGAATCTTGGAAGAAGAATAATGCAGAAATATTTGAAGACCAACGGACAAATGCTCAAAATAAAGGACATTCTCAGGTAAGGATGAAAAATAATGTTTTTTCTGAATAGGAATGAAGCTGATCATTGCATAGAAGATGGATTCCATTTGGAAATCTAAGCTTAGGGTATCTCAAGGACCTAAGCAAAATTGGAGTCCATGGCATTTGGAGGATGGACTCAAGAGAAAAAGATGATTACTCCAAGCAAAGAAACAATTCCTAGGAACGTGATTACAAACATTGACAAAAGGAAAATTAATGCAAGGCTGGGATGAAGTTTGGTAAGTCGGGGGTGATACAATTTGGCATGTTGATAAAGGGAGCTTGGAATGTTTAAAATATCTACATGATCATACTGGAAGGAGTGCAACAATTTGAACTTCGAGGAGAATATGAATCAGCCTTATTTGACTATGACTTGAAAAAGAGTTTGACATTTTGGTAATGACAATCTAAGTTATTTGTGATAGCAATGATATGAATGAGACAAAGGATAATTTATAGGGGGAGCAACTGAGAATATTTTCATGATGAAATGATGATATTGTTGAAATCCATGTGTGCAAATCAATCACTGAAACTAGGCACTTATAAAGTGAAAAATGGACTGATCCTGTGGAGGCATCCAAATACACATCTACAACGAATGATTACAAATTTTGGGGATACTCTAAGACAACCATATGTGAGATAAATCTGAATAAAAGGAAGCTACAGTTCTGAAGAACTTAAAGGAACCTAGGTGAAAACAATTGCAAGTCAAGACAACTTCACTTCATCAATATTGAAAACCAAAGATAATGCATAGACAAAGCATATATCAGAGATCAAATCTTTTTGCTGTCATAGGTACAAGAATATTCTTGATAGGAAAGACATCTGGTGAAGCAAGAATGACTAGCAAAATTCTTGAAGCAATAGAAGATCTCTGAGGACATCCAAGAGCATCTTCACATAAAGAGCAGTAATGAAGTAGTATGATATTTGTATGAGAAACAATCTGGACAAGAATGGAAAATGATTAAACAGAATTTTAATGATATCATTGATAAGGGGAGCATCCAATGAACTACATAAGTCCTGAAGAAAATGCAACATTTGAGAAATTTTACAGCATAAATGCATCTTAACTACAATGGAAGGCCCAAAATGTTTGGTATTGAGGCATTCAAAGATTGTGGTCAGCATGTTTTTCGTTTTCTCGAGGCATATACAAATCTCAGATGTATAAAGACAGAAAAACAAATTATGCAAGCAATGGTATAGATACAACTCCTTAAGACAGTTGAAGACACATAAAAGACAAATCCTATAGCCAAAGGATAGGAGCATCCTAGCTATCATTCATGAAGAGCCTGAAAAGTAAAAAGGGAAATTTATTAGCAACCAAGAATCTGATCCATAGATATGAAATTTGTAGAACAATAATCTTGAAGGTATGACCCATTCTTGGGTGTAGTTGCAATGTACTTGTGGGCCTTGTAGTTCAAGCACTATAAAATAAATTAAGCAAACACTTGATGACTTGGGGAGCAGACATGTCAGCAAATGAAGAAGTATACATGAAAGGGGGAACTTGTTTAAAGCTGCTACAACAACATACTTGGTATGGGGAGCATCACTCAGCAAGTAAGATGACAAGGTGGAACAACAGAAGACCAAGCATTGTCTCAGGTGGACCATGACATAACAAAAATTCTTCATGCTAAGTAGAGCAAACATTTCAGGATGATCTCAGGATGTATTCAAGGATACAATTTTTTTTTTGGGCATTGTGAAGTCTTTGATGGCTAAGTGTTTGTCCCTTTGTCATTAATGTCAAAGGGGGAGACAAAATTGAAAAGGTGTTGCCATCAATGACAAAGGGGGAGTTTGTTGAGAATGGTTGTCATTGATGACAAGACATTAATGACAAAGGAGTAATAAAGGTTGATGACATGGCAAGAAGGACAAGCCATTAATGACAAAGGAATAATAAAGGTTGATGACATGGAAAGAAGGACAAGCCATTAATGACAAAGGAGCAATAAAGGTTGATGACATGGAAAGAAGGACAAGCCATTATTAACAAAGGATTAATAAAGGTTGATGATATGGCAAGAAGGACATGGGAGCTTGGGCATTAAAGCCATGAATGGGCATTGGAACATTAGGTGGTCCAAATGACCCATTCTATGGTCATTTGTGACTTGATGGGGTTATGGTGAAGAAGCCTTTATATTTTTCCCATAAGCCAAATGAAGGTACTTTGACAATCATTTGATTGGAAGATGATTGTGTCCTTTACACCCTATTGGCCTTAGAAAAATGCCCGCAGGCCCAAAAGAGAAATGCCCGCAAATGACCAAGAAAAATTCCTGCAGGCTCTTTGGAATATGCCTGCATGAGCTATTAGAATATGCCTGTAGTCCCTAAGAAATAATCCTACAGGCCCTAAGGAATATGCCCGTAGGCCTTATGTAAAATTCCTGCAGTTGGGTCAAGAAATATGCCCACATGCCCTAAGAAATATGCTCACCGGCCCTAAGAAATATGCCCGCAGGCCGCATAGAAGATTCCCGCACGCCTTATGGAAAGATGCCCGCAGTCTTATGGAGAAGATTCCCTCCAGCAGCAAAAGAAGATGCTCGCAGGGCTTGAGGAAAAATGACCACTTATGGCTTAATGAGGTCATGGAACCTTTGGAGATGGTATTAGTGCATGACAAGGTTTGGTACCCACATACATGATGGCACTTGGACACATTTGGTTTCTTGTTGTTCATGTTGATGATGGTCCATGCTACCATTTGATGATGGGATTGAAGTCCATGAAAAGTATCTTGTTTGAATATTATATGATAGCCTTGTAAGAAGATGATGTAGTAAAGAAGGTCATATATATATATATATATATATATATATATATAGAGAGAGAGAGAGAGAGAGAGAGAGAGAGAGAGAGAGAGAGAGAGAGAGAGAGAGAGAGAGAGAGAGATTTGAAGAAGCTGATGTGATGATGAAGTGTTGAAGTTGGAACAGCCTTGGAGGATGTATTTATGATTTCAAAAAACAAGTTGGCTTCCTAACTTGTGAAATAAAAATAAATTATTTTTGACAAGTCGAATCAGAAAAATATATGGAAAAACTAGTATAAATACTGGTGAAGAGTCATTCAAAATTGTGGTGTGGATTTTTGGTGGTGAGGACAGACAGCTCTGAGATTTTCGAGGGTGCACTGAGGAAGCTACTGCAAGTTGATTTAGCAAGATGTGATTTTCAGGTGTCTCTGGAATAGCAGCAAATCAACAGTCAAATGTTTTTATCTTTTCTTCTTTTCATGATTTCGGGTGGATAAAGGAGCAGTATACACAGTCTGAAATTCACACAGTCAACTCATCTTACATAGTCAGCTCATGGATACTACAGGAAGCAATAGTTTATGAATTTGATTGGACAAAATGTGAAATAATGACATGATTTTGTTGACAATTTGATTGATGACAGTGACACCTACAGCAGAATGAATTGACAGTGTGATGGAAGTGGACAAGTTTTTTGAAACAGAATTGATGACAAGTGCAGTAGTTGATGAAAAGTGCATGAAAGTAACTTGGAAAGGAGTGACATGATTGAGTTGATGCCATTGATAATTATTTAAAGGCAAGTTGGGCCTTGCTCACCTTTTTCTTAGTTGGATCTAAGAAAATACCAAGATGGGTCTTGTAAGAGAAGTTGGTGCTTCTTAGTCAAACATTGTAGCTGATGCTAACCTGAAGGTTGTAGCCTGATTGTAATTCAAATCAAATTAAATATAAAAATTTTACAACACCTATCTTGTGATGTGTCTCTAATGATTTATATTGATGACATGTTGATGTATAGCTTATTGTAAATGATGAACTCTGCCTAAGTTTGAAGTGAAATTGGTAAAAAGTGTTGGCCCACTGATTCACCCCCCCCTCTCAGTGTTCCATTATGTCCAACAATTATAACATGTCCATCATAACATAAGCATGTGTAACCATCATTAATATCACATAGACAACAATATGTACCAGTCTAGATCATCTGATAGCAAATGTCCCCAAAATAAAGCATCACGTAGTCTAAGTCTAAGCCACACATAATTGGGTCATTCACAATTGAATGCCCTCAAAGAACAATCATCATTAGATCTATGGTCTATAATCAAAGTCTATAGTCTATCACAAAAACAGGGCACTACATACACCCCCACTTCAGGAAACTTCATCCTGAAGTTCTAAGATAAGTAAGGAAATTGTCTACTCATCTTTGATGCATCCTCCTAGGTCACAGAGCTAGGATTATGGATATCCCACTGAATCTTGACATGATCAACTAATCGACACTAAAGCTGCCGAGTTCGTCAACTAAGGCTCCCTCATCCGATATCTACAAATCACTCAAGTTGACGACTTGAGATGAATCTCACATATAATGTCGCATAGAAGAAAATGAAAAACATCATGCATAAACTTAGTAATGATGGCAAAGTGATATGGTAAGAAATTGTTCCCAATCACTCATTGATATCAAATGGTCCCTTAAACCGCGATGACAAATTATCCCCCTTTGCAATTCAATGGAACTCTTATGCGGCCTCACTCACAAGAACACTCTATCTCTAAACTTGTGGTTCTTTTCCGTCTGATGCGTATCAACATAACCTTTAGGTAGGTCTTTGGCCTCTTTCATCCATGCTTGGATGGACTACATTTTCTCATCCATCTCCTGGATCATCTCCGAACCCATAAACTATAACCCATGTCATGAACATTGGGGCACTACTATACTCCCCATCTCCAGGAAACTTCATCTCGAAGTTAACATAAAACGCTAATCATCCATCATGTGTGTTTTTATGTACTGACGCAATATCATCAAAATCATTTATACTCTAGTCCCATGCCATTATATATAGTCATCTTGTTTATTCTCGTCATTGATACTACGTTCTGAAGTGTTGGGTGTTATCAACCTAGATGATCGTCCGTACCATCATGTCTACGTCAAGGATTTCATCATTCCCATTATCGTATGACCCCTTTGGCAGGATTTCCAAGTCACATCATGTGTGGGTTGTCATAGTCTCATTGATTCCTATCATGGGGATTAGTCGTCTTTCCATTTAAGCTTCACAATGTTAGTTGGTCAACATCATTGTGTTCAGCTCATCGTGATGATCGCATCGATATCTCGTTTTCCAAATTCCAAGTCCATTTCATCCTCTTGACAGTCTGTTGAATTCTTGGCAAGTATATGCATTTCATGTTAAGTTGGCTAAAAACCGTTAATTTTGCATTCTCCATTAATTCACATAATGCATTCATCCACTAGTCTTTTCATCATGACTATGTAGGGAAGGTTTAAAAATTATCCTTGTAGGTATCCCTTGCAAAAGAGCCAATGTCCTCCAATTTAAAAACAAAAGAATCCCCTTCCTTCTTTAATATTCCCTTTACATTTACCGGATGCGGATGATCAAAGACCTTCCACCTCGTCCACCGCGCACCTGTAGCTGCTGCCACCTGGAATTGCTGTACGTGGTGATGTCCTTCACATGCATGAGCCCGATCACGAGACGTTGGCAGCCACACACATGTCCAGTGATAATGACGAACAACTTATCAACCTGGACGTTAGCGATTATTTAAGGCCAGAGGACGAGGGTGATAATCACGACCTCCTTCGCGCGTGTATGGAATGACGTTACTTCTCGGCTAGTGTGACCTGCATTCAATTCCTCCACCTTGAATGAATCGGACAGACTGTATCATTTATTGCCTCGGCTCTTTAAAGACCTCCATTGCCATGAATTATAATTCCATCGTCAAGTTCTGGTTTTTCTTTGTGGCTCATTATGTTGAGTTTGTGAATCTCTGTGTGGTCTCCCCTGTTGTTCTTATAGCCATGACGATTCGCAACAGAGGAATATCTCATCGTAGAAGTGGACGGAAGATCTCTAGTTGACGACCCAAGGTTGCCATGGACTGGACGGTGATGGATGGCTATGCAAAACGCATCTCTACGCGTACTCGCAGCCTTATTGATGGGTGGGAAGCTCACAAGGTGGTGGCCCTCTTGCCTCTGGCAGCAATGGAGGTGCCATAAACCACTATTGGATGCTTAAAAACATGATGAGTACCCTAATCGAAGAGATGGAAGCAAGCTGGCAAGCCAGCTCCATCATTGTTAGAAATATTAATGCTAGTCTGAAAGAGGTTACAGACCACTCCAATACTCTGGATGCCAATATGACTTGGGATATTTTCTCCCTAGGAAGCAACTTAGAACTGGCCGTGTAGGAAAATATTGAAGATGAAGCTTCTCCGGTAGCCCCGACCACTGGGTCTGCAAAGAAAAAGAACAAGGTTAGAAAGGACAAGGGCTCGGCTCTAGCAACCCTAGCTCACGACGCCGCTCTGGATGGTATGTGCACTCTAGGTTCTCCTTCTCCAACTCTGCCCCCTCTGGGGACCTTTGAAGAATTCTATGTTTCTTGCCCCATTCTGGAGGAAGAACCAGAAGAGCCACCTGCAAATCGATAATTGGGTTTCCATAGCTCCGGGTCATCTCTATGATTATCAGCTTTTTTGTTTTTATTTTCTGCACAGTCTAGCTCATAGCATTGACAGACAGTATGAGTCTTTAATTTTTGAAAAAGTCCCAGTTTTTTTATGGGAAGACCATACCCAGGGGGTCTTTATTTTGTATTATGTCAGTCATTACAGTATTTTTGAGCGATTGGGATGGTGGCTTCATCACCTAAGGCCTCCCCAATCTGCAACACTCTCTTCGGCTCTAGATGTATATTTTGTTTCTGTTAATTAAATTTCTGTCTACAACTTACAAAAAAAAACATATATATTCCCTTTACATTACCCCTACCTTTTACAAAAGGTAAAATTCACCTTTATCATTCCCTTTTAAATAAGAAAAGGGAATTTCACTATACCCCATGTAACTAAATCTTATACTTCCCTAATTAAGTTCCATTATTGCAAAGCATTTATACCCCATCAAATTGCATATACCAAATTAATGTTGACTAAATTCCAATAGCTAATGTTCTTAAGTTCAATCAACGTAACTCTCAATTTTTGTCGCCACAATATTATCTTACAACCTACGTAACTCTCAATTTTCATTGCCACAATATTATCTTACAACTAGCATTTTTCCCGACTTACACTACAATCAACCCAATGTCCCTTTCCTCCATTCACATATCTTTTATAATTCAAGAATGGTGATTCCATTTAAATATTTATCAATTGGAGATTCTCATGATATTAAATACTTTATACCATTCTTTTTTTATAAACATAATAATTATGTCCTATCTTATTAGGCATTTTTTTATCAATATATATATATAACCCTTGATCCAAACCATTCATAATCACTTTTTCAAATATTGAACCATGGATAAAATACATTTTATATAAATCATAGACTCTAAAACCATTCATTATAAGTACCATTTTGACCAACTTTGCAATGATTGAATATAACATAAAGATATCCAAAACAAATCCCACCAACTTGCAAATCCCAAATATGTTATGCTTAAATGCAAAATCAAATTCACTTCCACACACACAACTTGTGAATTAATGAATTACATACATATATGTATATATAAAGTTTATGATAATCAATTATCCACCTTTCGTAACTAGTAGTCCAATTGTCTAAATCGCTTCCACAAAGTATCTTTTCACTATGCCCAACTAATTTCTACATAATTGTAACTATCTCCCTTAATCGTTGGGATACTTTGTGCGTTCTTCTTTTCTTTTAAACAATAATCATTACTAACACTAGGAACCCAACCATTTTTTAACTGGTTGACCCTTATATAATCCTTTACAATAAAAAAATACATAAATACTGATTGAAACAATGTTGAGCCACCGAATTAATCTTTATATATTTCTTAAATCAATGACATAAGTATTGACTGAAAACCCAAACGCGTTCACCAACTCGATTGTTACTTGTTGGTTCCTAGTGATCAAGGTAGCAATTGTTAACAACGTCCATCTGGCAGTTTTATGGTGTCAAGTAGTTTCTAGAACTTGTAGCTGTATTTGGCTCAAACCCTAATTTAATTCTAATGATATAAAGAAGCAGGTTTTGGTAGGGTGGATCCAAGTTTTTATTTTATTTTATTTTTATGAATGGGTATTCAATCCCAATTTCAGTTCATGTATATTATTCTAAATTACATCCAATTCAATGGAGAGATACAATCCAGTCACACTATTCCATGAGCTATGAGACCACTAGTTCAATGCCACGTAAACTAGTAGTGGGTATATACAATCCAGTCAACGGCATGCACACCAGCGCATGCTGGAGCTATCGTTGTACAACCGGACTGCCAACGACCATCCCTTGGGAACTTCGTAGGCCCGACCAAGCTTGGCTATGGATGGGATCTGCAATAGCATGCCACGACGGGAGATACCCTTGAATTAATAATTAAATTATATACTAAGAATTTCCACCAACACGTGGCCTTCAATTTTTTTTGTGGTACATATTATTTAGATGTAAAAGTGAAGCATCGAACCAAGAGTTGTTACAGTTCTCAAATCGCTACAAAATTAATCAAGGGTTATATTAACTTATGATTCAGGGAGAAGCCAAGCTCATGATTTGGCATTAATCGTTGTCAATAAGGTATTGGTCACAGAACAAAAGTAGTGATCACAATAAATCTCAAGAATAGGGTAATCTCAGTCACCCTAGTCGGTGAATAATTTTTTTGAGAATCTAGATCAATTAAGAAACTATAACTTAACACATTGGTGAGCGCTCATAAAATTAAGTTTAACTTATGAACTATGGTCATCCATGCACTATCAGTTATCATGCATACTTATCACTTATCTTTTTGCTATTCTTAATTTTTTATTATACATAATTGTAATAGATCCAACTTTTGAATTCAAACATTTTAATTGGAAAATAATCCAAACTTATAATCTCATGATTGACGGCCAACATTATGCACCTAGTTAACACCATGAAACATCTTGTAAAGCTCACGCGAACTTGATAGAAAATTGAAAAATACGACTAGGAGAATCTTTTGAACAAGAGGTTGCAATTGTTAACGTGCATTGGATTTTGTAGTCAAGGGAAAATACTAGCTTTTGCTATGAGAACATATTTTCTCGACCTCGACAATCATGTCAATAAACAAATCTGATAACCTACACCACCTGTATCTACAATTCAATTTAAAGGAAGTTTGGCCAATTATGGAGGTGAACATTGATTAGTGAAACAAGCATATACACAATTTTAGGAGTAGGTTAGACCTGGAAAGATAAAGCACTTCTAAAGATGGTTAGGGAAATGTATCATTTAGAAGGTTGAACAAAGTGTGGAAGAATACCAATAAGGAATTCCAATGCCATGACTGTTTCCAACGGCAATTGTGCCTTTTAGTTATGCATGGCATCGCCATCAATTGATGTTGATCCATAGGCATCCCAATAGCAATAGCAGTTATTAGGATCTAACTACGGACCAATTTGTATTAAAAATTCAATCAACATATTCGCAATATTATCAATATGCTAGAGTTGTGTAAAGGAATCTAACAAATAACAACTATAATAGTTTAACATCATATTTACAATGAGCTTGATTCGATAAGCACATCAATGGACCCCACAGTAATGAGCATTGCAGTAAAATTTAATACTAATAAATACATAAACGTTGCGGGTTAAAATCCGACTAGATCTTTAAAAGAAATGACCAGTAATTCTTAATGCCTACGATTCAGAATCATAGATTCGTAAAAATGTATAAACCACAACTCCTATCAACTACGATCTAGAATCCTCAATCACAGACTTCCAATATATGTTGTAAACTGATTTACATCCATGATCTATGTCACAGATGTTTTAAAATACCTATAAACAGATTTTCTCCGCCTTCATAAGTAATAAATTGTAATCATTATGATTAAAAGGAAACAATATCTGTAACCTATTCATAACCAATCAATGGTAACAACTTGGATTTACAAAAAAACATGATTTACCACATATCAATAACCCACAAAGTTTATAATAATTGCGACTAAGAATCCAGATCTATAACATCCGTATCACCTACACACTGCAAGTCTGGAATAAATAAGATCTATAACCATCAACCCATAGAGTAGTAATAGCTTCTATATATAAATCGCAAATCTCTGACCCTCTACGTTCACAACATATCTATAAAACATAACCCGCATAACAGATTGGGGCAATGTGATCCCTTAGGCCTAAGATATTGAATCTAGCTCTGATACCATATGTAACGCCCCTCCCCAAGGCTAGTTAAATCTAATATACACTAGTCACAAAACATATCTAAAACTGAATCTAGCAGTATTTATTTTTATTTTCTTTATCACATACAACAAATAACAAATCTATAAAATCTTTTTATATTACCAACATATCTAAACTTTCAACATTAAAATTAATCCAATTTCATTCAATGCATAATTCATAATGGAAAACAATATCTTTTTATATTACCAGCATATCTAAACTTTCAACATTAAAATTAATCCAATTTCATTCAATGCATAATTCATAATGGAAAAAAATAATCATATAATACATGAAAAATTGCTAGTTGCTGAAGGTTGAGGTCGAATCCGAAGGCTGGTGTTGTCGCCAAATCCACACAAGATTAGTCTTCAATATTTCCAATCCAGATTGATCCACTAGTTTCCTCTGGGACCCCTGAGCTGCGATGGGGCTGACGATACTCTGCTAGCCAATGAACTATGATACCAAACTCTCTGTTGAGGGGGAGTAGCAAGGCAATGTGAACATAGTGCAATGACAGCAGCTACAATGACCAAGGAATGCTACATAAGGCTGACAGGTGATAGTGGCGGAAATTGGAGAATGATCTCCATAAGGAAAAATTGATGAACAGGGAAAATTCTCAACTCTTCTCTTGCTGATATGTTTTTATTGTCTTAGTTTTATATATAGAAATTATGGCACAGGAATGTTGAAAATGCAAGAGATTAGATAGATGGAATGCATATGCACTAGTGGGCATATTAAGAGATAATGCATAGTGCATGTGAACTTGTTGTGCATGAATATGATATTGCATATTGGTAAAAGTAGTATGATTCTTCATATTCAATGAGCCACTTACGATAATCATTGTGGTTCATAATAATTATTACCGTTGGTATTGGTTGTAGGACCAAATACAACAGAAACATGGCTGAAGATGTTGATGGTGTTGTTGCATGTGACGAACAGCCTTGTGAAGAAAGGCTAGAGCACAAATCCATGATCAAGAAGTTGGTGGAAGGACCGTGTATTCCTTGTCAAAAGAAAAACCGATCAGGTAACATTGGATATGTTGATGGTAGCCATGTAGGTAATGTTTTAATTATGTTGATTGTATAAGTGTTGAAAGAGGATGGGTAAGAATCCCTTCAACCATGTTTTAATCATCTTAAAATGGTATTCCTGTAATAGTGAATGCATTTATGTGAATGACATTCCAAAGGGTATGGTGAGGTATGGGGTAGTAAGGTCAAGGAGACTTACACCATGTGACTATTTAAAATTTTGAATGCATTCATAAGAAATAAGAGCATGCCATGTGTGAAACCATGAGGATGTTGGGTTATGAATCCTGTAGTGCTCAACAAGTATCCCATGAGCTCCCTATTTGTGTTAATATGGGATGAAACTTCTTTTCCAACAAGCAGGGAGTGAGTGAACTCCTGATGTTATGTTCGGGTGAAGAAGGAAGGCACCTAGATAGTAACCAAGTGATTGGGAAGATGGTTGGGTATTGTGTTGAAGCATTGGCTAGGATGTCCAACTTACCATGGTAGGACACATGTGTAGGCACAAAAATGTTTTAGACCAATGTCATAGTGCATTGGGTGCAATGCGTAAATGTACATAAAAAGATTTCATAAATTGTGTGGTTATGCATGCATATGTGTGGGTACATATGTTAAGATGCATGGCATGAATGCACGGTTGTGGTCTTTACTTCTTTTCAATTCACTAATAGGTGAAAGATATAATTATTGACAATTCTAAGATCCTTTCATGAGATGCTATGGATGCAGGGGAAAGACTTGCATGAATAAGGTAGTTATGTTTGATGGGTTACCGAAATGATTTGTTGGGAGGACATAGTTGTATGAAAGGATATGATTGTAAAATCATGATTATTTAAAGTTTTATTTGATGGCACAGATAATGTGACTGTATATTGCATTTTATTGTGATAATGATGCATATAAAATGATTGTATTTCATTGCATTTGACATATTAAGAACTGATAGTGTTTGAATTATTGTGTATTATAATTATGAGATCACTTCAATGATTGTTGTAAATGATGCAATGAAAAAATTATATGTGTGGGTACTCACAACTTGTTTGGTTGATTGAAAAATTCAGACGCAGGTAGAACTATCTTGGACATGGCAATGTGTGTAAGTCCATAATAAAGGATGGAATCTACCATGTGCAAAATCCAAACATTGTGAGAAGGATCTCATGGTTGTCAAATATGATTTCTATATGAAACAGGTTTGAAATTTTATGATTTAAGTTTACGAGAAGGATCTCATGGTTGCAAAATATCATTTCTGTATGGAATGGATTTGTAAATTCCGATTTGAATTTTTGCTAATAATTGTTAATGCCTGTTTAGCTATCCGGAATTGTGTCAAGAGGACATGTTGTAGATGGATGTTGAGGTTATGGAAACAAATGTAAAACCACGAGGGACATAATGTTACCACTTACAAGATCCAAACAATATGAGCATGAACTCATGGTTAAATAAATATAAATTCTGTAGGAGACATAATTGTAAATTCATATTTGAATTTGATTATTAATGTTATTGACCGATTGGTTGTTTGTGAATTGTGTCAAGATGACACATTGCAAGAAGACCATGCGCTATGGACTGCAAGAGTTAAACATCATTTGAAGGACCTCATGTTTGGGAAATATAGTTTATGTATAAACAAATAAACAAATAAAAAATAAAAAAATGAGAATTTCTAAATGAAATTATTATGATAAATATCTCATGGCAATGAGATGGAACATGTATTGCTTCAGCTTTAAAGCTTGTTTAAATTTTTTGATGATATCTCATGTGAACTGCATGCTTGTATGTAATGTAGGTGAGATGGTGAAAATATGCCAGTGGGGTAGATGTTGGTTGCTAAATATGAAAATGTAAAATAATGCCAAGAGTGGCTTGGGTTTGAGGAACCCTGTAAAAATTCCTTACATGTACTTGTCTCTCCGCAGTGCTATTAAATCCAGTGATAGCATGGGTACTCGGGAGGCTTGCATGGGTATTGGTAACCTTTCTACACGCACATTGAAGAGAACTGGAGGGATGGGTACACCTGAGGGATTGTATAGCAGAGAAGCTGTACCATCCTTGTGTTGTGTGAGTGGGTATTGTGGGGTCGTGCTAGCCTGCAGTCAAGTGAGTTACCTATGGAGTTCCTATATGGAACCACTAGTTTGCATAGGAGACAGAGCCATGTAGTTGTATTTTTTGTAATTTTTGATAAACCAAGTCAGCGTATTGTTTTGGAATTGGTTATTTGAATGCTGTGGTGCAGTTAGCGTGCTGGAACAACATTTTTATATATGTATGCACAGGTGATCCAAGGCTTGTAGAAAATTGGTTAAATTTCGATGCATACCTTGAAGAACACTAGAAGGGGTTGGTACACTTGAGGGACTGTATATCAGAGAAGAGGTACCATCCCTGTGTTGGGTGGGGCAGGTCTTGTGCGTGCTTGTTGGCACCCCAACAATTCCCCCTTGATTCTCAAAAAAATCAAGGGGCCCCTATTAGAAATCTTGTAAATATTTAGCTATGGTTTTCTTTACTTGAGTTTATTCAATGATTTAATAATCTCCTTTTTGTACATTTGATTTTCTTCCCTTTTTATTACTCAATTATTCATGATGAAAATGTTGGTATTTCTGCTTGTTGGTTATGCTATGATGACTTTGCGACTTTATGATCATTTCTTTTTCATCGCATCTTTTCACTGATTGTTTTTGTCGACAAGTTACCCTTTTATCGTTTGAATCTTTTTGCCTCCTACTGGTTAGAGAACACTTGCATGTTCTTATCTGGCCTTGGTTGAATTGATTGTACACCTTACTTTGAAAGAATTCAATTGTCTAGGCCTTACGACAGCCTTGCAAAATTTCAGTCTTTACATTATTAATGATTTAATGAACACTTTGGCTGATCGAAATGAATTGAGCACACATTTATCTTTATTGATTTCTATTTACGTCTTGAAATAATTTATATCAAATAACAGGGCCATGCCCTTACTTCTGAATTTGAATGATTCGTTGACTTTTACAAGCCCTTAACATTTGATTAAAATTCTTACCATTCATGAAATTGAGATTTGATGATTTGTTTTATCCTTACCGCATTGGTCTTCTGGCTTCTTGGTGGCTTAAATGATGATTGCATACTTTTATTGTAACTTGCTCGAGTTGATCGTATCGCTTTATTCACTTGAGTTGGATCAATTTGATTCTTCGACAACCTTATGACATTCTTGCCCAAATTTGACCTCCACTTCATTAATGAATTAAACAAGCATCTTAAAGGACCTAAATCAATTAATAATTTCTTATTTTCAAAACATTAGTCAACTTCGAAGAAGAATGCATGTCCAATAAGATCAGGAACAAGTTAATGATAGTTATTTTGAGCAAATTTATTTAATTGTATCACTATTTTGCTTAATTATGATCAATATTTTCCCTATATTTATTGGCAAATGAGAAATGTTTAAAATTTTCACATCTTAAATAACATTACATTATTAACAAATAACAATTATAAAATTCATGGTTCATGGAGAATATAAAAGTGAAAAGGAACACTAAAATATTTTGTCATTTTGAACAAAATTATTATTTATATCTATTGATAAAACTTAACAAAAAAAACCTCTTCTTGGATGCTTGTTTTACTTCAATACATATTAAATACATTTTTAAGTTTCTTTTAAAAATTATGATATACATTAAAATAAAAAGAATGATTAAAATGTTAAATTCATGGTGACAAAGGCGGACCTCTTTTGAGAATATCCATATTAAAAAGCTAATTTAAATACGTTTGGAGGTGGATACCTTTATTATAAAACTCCCTATATTTTGCACACCTTTCAAGATATTTAATTTTTAAATCTATATAATCATTCCCTTACTTTTAAAACCTTCACTTATTAATTTTGATCAACTTCAAATCTTTTATTATGACAAGTTTGTATTAATACTCATTGGGAAGGTCGTCAAAGTAATAGTGGATATCTATGAAAATGTATTCCTTTTACAAAGATATTTTCCAGATGTATTTGGATTATTAAAGAATGTCGTTTTTATCAATACAACGATGAACTTCAGGTTGGTCTTTTGCATAAACATAGAGGGGTTTACTTAAATAAAGTTCCGCAAGCTTTTATTCTCATGATTGTGATACCCGATGCACTAAAAGGTTGAAAGGTTGAATATGGTGTGGTAATAAAGCTACGTTTTCTGATGGGTAAACTACACATAGTTGTAGAAAAGAGGCAGCATAATCGTTTGGCAAATTTGCTGACCTTATTGAGAAGCGAAAATCACACAAGTTTTCATGGGCAATATTATTAAAATATAAATAGTATGCTCCCAAGATTTGGATATCCTATCCACCGCACCACCGATCCTTGAATTCCTCGAGCTGCTGCACATCCACATTACATCTTTTATTTTCATAATGAAAATTTACATGATATCATAGTTTAATAAAAAATCATTTGAATAATTTGATTGTTGTGCAGGTTATGATTTTGAAGAGATAGCGTGGAGAAAGGAGCCACCTCATTATAAAATTGATGTATTTGTTGATGTTCTTGATCAAGAATGAGATTCCACCCAGTTTTAAAAAGATGAAGGATTGAATGATGAATTTAAAAGATGAAACAGAATCGCGCACATGTAGAAGACGTGATTTTGTGTGGATGACTGTGGGCAAACCTTTGGGAATCAAGCCAAACGGTTGAAAACCCATTTCACAAATGGCTCTATTTACCTTTTAGGATAGACCTTTTCAAAACAACTGCATGAGATGTGAGATATTCGCTCCTGTTTGAGCTCGAGTTTTCCAGAATTTCTTGAATGCGTCTAACTGTAAGATTTGTTTTCTGGAGTTTGTTATGATCCCTTTTCTCTATTAAACAGAGGCAATTCGACTGCAAATGGATGGAGCAGTCTCTAAAGAATGGAAGGATTTTCATTCTTCCCATCTTTGTATTCTTCTTGCAATGTTTTTGTTGACAGGGAAAAAGAAGAGACACAACTACCATGGGGGGAAGTCTCCACAGAATGGGAGAACTCTTGTTCTTTTAATTTCTGCATTCTTTAATATTTTTATAACAGAAGGAGACGTGGTAATAGAGATGGAGGAAGATGTCTCTTCAAAAGGCTCTATTATGTTTCTCTATTGCAACAGTTGTGGATTCGAGTGATGTAAAGAAGACAGTACTTTGGAGTAAACATTTGCAAGTGCTACAGATTGTTTGGAAATTTCGTTCCTTGGATTTGATTATGCACTGATTCTAAACTGGTATCGTTTTGATTCAGTTTTGTGAATTTATAAAATAATCTCCATATTAACTATCTTAGCTTTTTTCATTATTTACAATTATGGTTTGACATAAATGTATAAATATTGATTACAATTACTCAAATCTGAACATTTTGTATTTGATATTATCATTATATTTGTTATATTAAGTTAATTTTTGGTTAATTAAATTTGACTTTGTGATGTTTTTATAATTAACTTATTAATTGTATATCTGTATTTTCATAGATCTATAATTGAGCAGTTAACTATCTTTAACTTCAAATATTTAAATGTTTTATCCTAACATATGTTGACATTTTATGTTTTAAGATAATTGGTAATTTCTCGTGAATTGTTCTTGAAATTATAAAATTATTATTGAACTGAAAGTTATTCTTGATAGTGACTTTGATGATTTTTCTCTCATAGTCATATTATTTAACTTTCTGTTATCTATATTGTCAATAGGACTTTAACATAGTTTATAATTTGCTCTTGGCCGAGATAGTTTTAGATAGTTTAAATTGCATTTAGATTTCTCTTCTTAGATTAAATTTCTTAGTTTAAATTTGGCAGCTGTTAAAAGGGTCATATATTTAGTTAGTTGTTTATATTTTTAAATAGTTTCTTTTTTCTAAGATTCAAACAAAACAAAACAGAGACTCTTCTTAAGAGAGCAACACATAAATTAGACATAGACATTTAGGTTAGTTATTCAATAGGAAATTTTTATAGTTTGTAGATAAATAGATTAGTTTAAATATTAAATTAGAATTTAGTTTAGGATCTACTTTCTCTAAGTTTAAGTGGTTGGACTCTTCCTATAAGAGTGAAAACTAGGTGGTAGCAGGACCACAACCTGTGAGGATTAACTAAGTCAAACACACCGGAAGCTGAAGTAAGCAACTTGTGTGGGTTAATCTTCCTTGGTTGGCCTCATTCAGAAAATATGGCCAATGGTGCCATAGTTGTCTGAAGTCAAAATGGGATACCTGTGGATCTAAAGGAAGATGCTTATGCATACAAGTATTTGGTTTATTTTGCATCTTCTTGTTGATTTAATGTGAATTTACATGTATATATATGCTTTAGCTATGGATTTTAAAATTTTGTTAAGGGATGATTCCTATAAAAAAATGTATTTGACATGTGAATTGATTCATTGTTTGAGCATACGTATTGTTGGATGCAAGGACCTTGAAAACATATTAAGGATGTAGTTGGACATGTGGCTATCCTAAAAATATTAGTAGGAGCACTGAAGATTGGAAATAGATCCAAGGGATGTTGATGAAGAGAACGAAAGGCATCATGTGAGCAACTGGAAGCTAAAGCAAGAATTTCTCGAGACAGTGAAATCATGTGAACACCGAGGACGATGTTATTCTAAGGAGGAGGGGAATGTAATATCCCCATTTTGGCCCTTGGAATTATTGGCTTGATATGTAAATGTTGTAAATATGTAATGTGTGATTCCTATCATGGATATCAAGGCCAAGGCCTCACTAGTGAATGCTCGGCTTATAAAGGCAAGTATTTTATATATTTTTGACATGTGTCAGTCGGCCATGGAAAAATTTAATAGCATGTAAATATTTATAACGCAAATAAAATGTCCAAGAGTTGGCTATGGAAGCAACTAAAAAGAGGGGGTTGTATCCACTGGGGAGAGATGAGGGGTGTGTGGAGATCCAATCCTTTCTTTCCAAGTGTCATCTTGAGAATCCATTGTGCCATAAATGGTAAGCAATTACCTAAGTGGAATTCCATGCTAATATGTATTTCTTTTGTAAGAAGGTAGTTGAAAAATCAACTCATGAATTTAATAGAGCATGGGCACAACTCATAAATTCGTATGGCTGAGTATGGGCTCAATTTTTATTACCCATAAGTCAATTTCCCTCATCGGAATTTGTTTCTTATCATTCTCATTCCATTGTTGAGAAACCAGAGACCAATTCTCAATAAGCTATGCATTCCCAGCAAGCAAAATCGCAACTTGAGAAAATGCCATGTTTTAGGTTGTTAAAATTGCCCAGAAACTCATGTTGATTATGAAATCAAGTGTGTGATCCATACACCCGACCCCTAGGGAGAACTTGTGAGTGCCATAAGCTTGAAAATCCGTGGGAGAACCCATATTTGGAATCCTGAAAGTTGAATTTCGTGGCTACAATTTTGTGTGGCCAGAAATCATAAAATCCAAGAGATCATTGCAGTCTAAGGGAGATGAGAGGTTAGAATGGCTTGATAAACCCAATGTAGGAAAATATATCTGAAGTTTTAGCAACTTGGACCTTTCTATGTCCACACTGAATATCACTGGAAGGAAGGGGCACCTGAGGGACGGTGTAGCAAAGAAGGGGACATTCATTGTGTTGGGTGCGGTAGGTATTGTGGGTGTCAAGGATAGCTAGGACCAATTGAGATTCTTGTAGATCTGTGGTTGAGGTCACTGGATTAGCATTCACCTCCTTTGCATCTCTATATGCTTGATAAACCTAGTTGTGTAATGGCTTAGCATGGAGTGTTTCTATGGTTTTGAGTGAGCTTGTGTGGTTCCTCCTTAGTGGATAAATAGCCCAACTTGGGGGTGGCCTCTCAACAGAGAGATAAAGTGTTGGACAAAGTTCCTATGGTTGGGTGGAATGTTTCTCTTACAGAGCTTGTTGCTTGGATGACTTCATTTAAAATGATAAGTGTTTATTGTTAACTATTTTGTGCATGAATTATTATTTTATGGTTATGCATGGTATGCATAATGTGTGTGGATAGATTTGTTTCTGTTGTGTATTTTATTATGCATCTGCAAACGCATTTATTTTTTTATGAATTTCGTAATATGGTTGTGGGGGCGAAATTTAGAATTCCCCATAAAGCGTTCATGTTCCCGTTGTTGGTCGGATTGATGGGTGAGGACGTGATAGTACTGGAAATATCATTTTGATCATCTTAGGAAAGTATCTTTACGTTGCATAAAATTTGGGATGTCTTTAAATCCTACAAAGTCTAATTTTGGTGTAACTTAGGGAAATATTCTCAATCATATTGTCTTGGATTCCGAAATAAATATTGATCTCGAGAGAGTCATTGCAATTCAAAATATTCAAGATCCAACTTCTAAGAAAGAAATTCAATCATTCATGGGTAAGATAAACTTTGTTATAAGGTTCATACCTTATTTTGCAATTATGGTTAAGCCCATTCATCACATGGTAAAACAAGTTTAGTCTTTTAATTGGGATGATAATGTCGAAAACGCTTTTAATCGAATTAAAAAGGAAATTAGTTCTACTCCTGCACTTGCAAAACTTAATTTTGCAAAATATTTTATGATCTATACTAATGCAAATGAGGAGGCAATTCTGATATTATTCTTCAGAAAGATGATCTTAAGATTAAATATCCAATAACTTATATGATTCAAAGTTTATCTCACGATGAAATAAGTTATTCTTTAATTGAAAAACATGCATATGCTTTATTCCAAGCTATTGAGAAGTTTAGACATTTTATTTTGGGGAAGCACACAGAGGTAAAATCCCCTTTACCTACTATTAAATTTTTTCTCTCACAGACTTATCTTTAAGGAAAATTCGCTCATTGGCTTGTAAAAATTCAAGAACATGATTTGTCAATCACAACATCAAATACAATTAAGGGATGCAATTTAGACTTACATCTGGCTCAACACCCTGAACCATCATTTTCTTCTTAAAATAGTGATGAGTCTCTATCTGAAATTTTTGTTATCGAATTTGCAAATATTACATTAGTTGATCATTCATGGTCCAAAGATATAATTTATTATCTCCAATTTCAAAAGTGTCCAATCAATTTAGAATCTCATCAACAAAGAAGACTTCGCCTTGAAGCTTCAAAATATCTAATTCTAGGAACTTCTCTTTTTTAGATAAATTTTGATGGAATGCTTTTACATTATTGCCATGATTTAACAACACAAAAAAGTTATAAAACAAACATATGGATCTATTGATTTCAATTTGCACATTGGTGGCCATTTTGTGGCAAGAACCACCACTTATAAAATCATAAGGACAGGTTTTTATTGGCCTTTCATTTTCAATGATTCTTACAAATTTGTTCAACCTTTTGAAAAGGTCAAATATGTGCAGGAAAACAACATTTCCCAGTTATGCCCTTACAACTAGTATATCCTGATTTTCCTTTCGCAAAATGGGGTTTAGATTTGATCGGACCTATTAATCCTCCTTCATCTATTGGACATATTTTATATTAATAGCAATTGGTTATTGTATGAAATGGACTGAGGCAATCCCACCTAAAAATGTTCAAGATGAATAGGTAATTTCTCTTTTAGAATCTTATATCTTTTCAAGATTTGGTCTTCCAAACGAAATAATTTCTGATAATGGACCAACATTTATCTCTATGAAATTTACTCAATTTTTAAAAAAGTATGGTGTTAAACATTTTACTTCTTCAACATATTACCCGCTAGGAAACGAACAAGCTGATTCCACTAACAAAAACCTGATTAAAATTGTTAAGAATATTATAAGTGAAAATCCACGGCAATGGTATACCTTGCTTATTTTCTCACTATGGGAAGATATAACTACTGCTAAAACTAGTACAGGACATCCTCCTTTCAATTTGTTATACGGTTAAGAAGCTATCAGTCATGTAGAGCTCGAGTTGACTTCCCTCAAATTAGCAATCCAAACATAAGAGATTAATTCAACCAATAACCCTTAGAGACTAAATGCCTTATTATCCCTAGAGGACAAAAGAAAATTCGCTCTTGATACCATGAAGAAAAGGCAACAAAGTGTTCAAAATAATTTTGATAAAAGATCAAAGGCTGTCTCTTTTAAAGTCAATTAAAAAGTTTTTTTATCGAACTCTGCTCATGTGCAAAAAGGAAAACATACTAAGTTTAAGAGGTTATGGTTAGGGCCTTACAAGATGGCCTTTGTTGTCAACAATAATTCCTATTTGTTGAAATATATACATGAAAGGATTTTCTCTTACACTACTAATGGATCTCATCTGAAACATTATCATGAGACAAATTTTATCTAGTTTTATTTTTTTTTATTTTTTGTTTGTTTGTACATATTTGTTTCTTTTGGATTTCAGTTCAATTTTTATATTTTCTTTTCAAAGTTAATACTAGATCATTTAGTAGCTTGTTTTTGCCACTTTCTGTAAAATTCAATTTTTTTTACTAGAAAAGGAGATTACACAACAATGTTCATACTTCTGCATACATGGATGATGATACTATTGCCATAAGGCCCCAGGTTTTTACCGCATACTTGGTCTTCTAAAGTCTATCCCCACTTATACAATCCCATTTCTACCTTCATTTTTCTTCAAGAGCATATCATAAAAAATTCTTTAATACAAGTAATCAGTAGAAACTATCAGTCTTATCCTGAGATTATGATTTCTAGTCAATGGAATTGACTTCCCTATGGAGTTGTCAGATGTTGACTCATTTTTCATCACCTACACTATTTTCCTACAAATGGTTACAAGGCATACATTAAAATATATATTATATTAGTATTAGGTGGGACCCCTTATAAATAAATAACGTGCATTTCGCTTGGAAAATTCATATTTTTGATAAGTTACATAAAGTTGGATCAACATCTCATGAAAAATGGATTATAATTTTCATTGTTAGAATTTTGAGGAAAATGAGACATGCCTCGGGTGATTGATTTTGTCTAAAAAAATATGCCTTATCCTAAGTCTATTGCATGGGATTATGATGCAAATTATGTATGCAAAACCAAATCAATTTATATCATAAGGTTTTTTCCCTATGGAGCTATTTATTTATTTATCCATTTGATTTTGTTTTGGGTGACATTGAAGGACAATAAGTTTGGTTAATATGGTATATGAATGTATCAATGACCTGTTAACCAATTTTTGAAATGGTTCGAAGATGGTAGCACCATAAAATATTAAATTTGTTTTAGATGAGTTGCTTTCCATTTACAAGGGTGGCGATATGGCTATTAATGCACTCATGATTCCAAATCTTGAGTTGTTGAAAGCAATCGTGATATTAAATAAAATCATCAGTTCTTTCTACGTGGTAGAAAGGTGATACTTGTTGTTGGTCTACGTGGTATTATGGTCAGTGAAATCCTACATATTCGTTGGTCGATAGTGTTATCATTTGGAAAGGTAATGGAACATGGAGATATGTGAAAATCTGAATTAATGCATGAGTACGTTAATATTAAATGCCATATTTGTTGGCCTTTTCACCAATCTGCGGGGTAAAATATGTCATTTGTACTTTGAAAACTTACCATTTACCATCAATTGAGAATCCCATATTGAAGACCGTTACTGCTCCAGGTTATTGATAAAGGAAGGCCTTATGTTTGAAAACTTACCATTTACCATCAATTGAGAATCTCATATTGAAGACCGTTACTGCTCCAGGTTATTGATAAAGGAAGGCCTTTGAAAATTCATGAGAGGTATGTACATCTGTAGCAAATTCTTTATCAAATAACTATATCTTGCAGTTTTAGTTTATAATGGCTCAGTTTGAACGTTTTTCATGCGTGTATGTTCCTTTCCCTTTGCTCCCTGGAGATGAATGTTATTATGGAAATTTTTTATAATTGAATAAGCACTCTTGCTTGTCCAAGTGTTGATGGAGGATAGGGCATTTTTATTCTTGAAAATGTGGTAAAATTGGTAACCCTAGTGAATGGTAGTTCACTCATAAGTTCTTGATGTGAAATGAAATTTTATAAATGATCGAAGGGTTATGATTTTAGTTTGAAAACAATGAAATTTCAGATATACTAGAGTTTGTTGGCGGCCTTATATTAGTAATATTTTAAATAAAAAATCTTAAGGCAAAGCGTTGAATTAATGTAATGATATGCTCAAGTGTTTCACATTTTTTAGTCATTACACTTCTAAATAATGTTTGGCATTGAGTGTTGTAATCACACCTGTCATAAAATGGAATTTGTAGCAAGATGTAGAATGTATACACACTGTTGCATTGGAAGCGTGTCAATTCAAACAAATGATAAGTAACGTAGAGATTTTGAAATAAAGTCTTGCGAAAACTCTATCAAACATGAATTGGTTTCCATTTGTTTATGATTTTGTTGACATTTTAAGTGAATGTGTCTCAGTGAAATTTTACAGCTCGAATTTGATGATTAAAACCCTAGTAGGAAAATACATTTTCTTCTTTGGAATTGGTGATTTATTCCTATTATTTGAAGTTAGGAACTGGAGGTTGCTTCAGTTCTTAGAATAAAAAAAGGATGGCTCAGTGTTTGGAATGATTTGAAAGTTTTTTGGGGATGAAAGTTAGTCTCAAAAGTTAATATTGCGAATTGGCATTTATTTGAAATATTTGGGTTGAGTTATAGTTTGAAATGCATTTTTCAATTTGATTTGATGAGGATGTTTGAAGAACTTTAAATCTAACGCAACTATTTCATATTATTGGATTCAAATAACTAGGTCTTATAGGACTTGGTTCTAGGATTAATCATTCAAATCCTAAACGAGAAAGAAGTCTGGAAATAGTGCTCAGAACAATAGTTTGATCTTCCCTGTACATGATCAAGATCATTTATTCCTTCCTACATTTTTCCGTTGAGACTATATTCGAGGATATTTCTGTCTGAATTTTTGATAGGGATAACAGTTTGATATACTTGTTTTTGAAGCTACGATATTAACATTCAGTTTTTTAATATAGCATTTCTATGAATGTTATTGAGATGCAAAGAAATGATAAACAGCCATAAATAGAGGATAATTATTTTTATCAACAGAGTTTTATAGGAAAACTCTATACTGAAATTTTGAATAAATAGGTATTTAGGGTTGTTGTTTGAAGTTAATGATATATGACTTGTATGGAGAATTATTTTAAAAACTCTTAGAATAAAACAAGGTTTCTTTGAGCAATTTCACAATGAAATTTCTCGAATGAATAAGATTTTGTGCTTGCTAGAATTGATGACTTCTGAGTTTGTTTAGTCGACTTATGGTTGGTTTTAATCTTGAACAAGTTTACATATCATTTCCATTTTCACTCTTTATACCAATGTTCATGCACTCTCATTCATCTCCCAAAATTTGCCATTTTCCCTTGTTCAAGAAAGAGTAGCATAATTGAATTATTCTTGGGATGAAAGCAACAAAAAAAATGTTGAATGGCATGAATTGAGATTTCCCTTCCTTTGTTCCCATTAAATTGATGTATACATGAATAATTGTTTGAACAAATTATAGATTATTTAGATGCAAGTTTATTTGATATTTTTCTTGCTATTGATGCTATGTTGATCTATATTCTTTGAACATTAGATGAGATTTTTTTAGCGGGGTGGATGAAGAAATAACAGAGATACAGGGGTAAGTGGCACGAGGAAGAAATAACAGAGATAACAGGGGTAACTGGCACAGAGGCCAAGGGGTAATAAAAGAATGAGATTCTCCATCCCCTTTGATGTTGATTCAAATGCATTTCAAGATATTTTGCAAATTGGCTTCCTCAACCTTGCAGGTCAAGGTCAATTTCCACCTTCTTAGCCCGTTGTGAGGCCACCTCTTGATTAGCCACAACCTAATATCCTTGGGGTATTTTTCCCACCGCATGTTTCAATGCAACCAAATCCAAATGATGGTTAGGGTCAAGGCATTCCTAACTAGTTTTTAGGTTCCAAAGGTTGGCCAGCTTTATCTTTTCCACTTCCACAACCACCTCCTCTTGATCAACATCCTGAACATAAGGTGCCTTCAGTTGCTTCTTGGGCCCAAGATTTTCCCAAATTTGAGTCACCTAAGGCTATCCCATGTTTATCCTTACAAACCAAAGGTAAGAGGCTAGCTGAACCTGCAAGTCCTAGCTCCTTTGCAGGCTCATCGCATTCTATAAACTCACACCCCCTTCAGCCATGAAAGAACAATATTTTTGTTGATGTTGAATCAGTAAATCAAGCACTGCAATAGTGGATCAAAGGGGACAATATGATAAGAAGATACCTTTAGCTACAAGTGGGGAAAGGCTTACTGCTTCTCATAAAGCACTCTGGGTTTTTAGTTTGATTAAGATATTTCATCTTGATGATTATGTATATTTTAGATATGTTTTTGGAGTGATTATGACTATGTGGTAAATTTTTTGGACATATGTTACATTGATTAAGCATTTTCAAAAGAGAAGCTTCACTTCTGACCCTATTCCTAAGTTTAAGTTATTTCATGAAAGCATGGTGTGATGTTTTATTATTATGGAAAATATTAGTTCTGGTGTTAGTTCTGGTTATTTATTATGTTATACTTGTTTGGGGAAATTAAATGAAAATGAATATAAGAGTTGTTAATGGGTCCCACCTATTACTCTTACTATTACTATTATTTTATCTTATTATAATATCTTGCCTAATTATCTTAATTACTCCTAACTAAAAGTAGTTTCTAAAACTACTCAAAACTTACTTTCCTCAAGAATAAAAGGTAGATACACAGATTTTTTAGGGAAAGAGCGGGAGAGGAAAGAATTATGATAAAAGGTAGCTCTTAATAAATTTGAGATTCTTCTATTTTTCATTCATCTCTGAGTTCTCTCAAGGCTGAAGATGATCTTGTTGGAAGCAGAAAAACCAATAAAGGTGGCACAAGAGGATCTCGTTACAACATTATTATTCATGTAAGAAGGTTGTTATGTATTTTGTAGCATGTTCATTTATATTAATTTGGATTTGAAATAATTTTTCTAAGAAATGATTTTGTAGAACCAAACAGTGGCATCCCAAAACTTTGTTTGATCCAATATTAGGCTATCATGATTTCTTCTTTGCAATCAGAAGTTTATGTATGAATATGAATCCAATATTAAACTTCTAGGCGTCTTTTTGGTCCTCATTTTTAAAGAAGTTTGTAAAGAGACTCTTTAGATTAGAACTCAAAGATATTTTTAAATTAAGTTTGTTGATTTCTATCTCATTTTGGATTTTGCTACAGCTGATATGTATTACATATTTTCTTTTATGTTGTTTTAACATTGTTTAAGATTAAATTTTTCTCAGCACCTTTTGTAAATTTATATTTATATTTTTTATTTTTATAAAAGTGAAGCATCAAATACAAGTAAACATACTTGTAGGCTAATTGATTTGATGTAAATAAGGCTTTAAAAGCAAGGTAACATTCCCAACTATTTTACTTTAGCCCAGTAAAATTCAAAATTGTTGTTCTTGGAATTTTCATTCCTTTGCTTCAACAGGTTGCAAATAGGTCTATAGAATAAAGTATAAGGAAAATGGTGAAATTGATAAATTCAAAGCTCAATTAGTGGCAAATGGTTTTGTTCAAAAATAATAGATTGACTATGAAGAAACCTTTGCTCCAACAGCTAAATGGAACATGATAAGGATAGTGCTTTCCTCGGCTGCTGAAAATGGATGGAAAGTGAACCATATGGATGTAAAAAGTGCCTTACTTAATGGCGATTTGTAGGAGGAGGTATAAATGACTCAACCTCTAGGTTTCGAAGTTCCAATACAAGAAATCAAAGTTTGCAAGTTGGTTAAGGTCTTATAGGGATTCAAATAGGCTATGAGATCATGGTATGCTCAAATGAATGCTTATCTTCAGATAGTTAGTTTTTTTAGGAGTGAGTTGGATGATACTTTTTATGTTTGACTTCAAGGCTATCACTTAGTCATTTTGGTGATGTATGTTGATGATTTAATTCTTACAAGGAATAATCATGATAATATATTTCACGTAAAACAAGAACTTAAAACAGCTTTTGAGATGACGAATATAGGGTTACTTCATATTACCTTGGAGTCGAAGTGGTACAAAAGATAAAAGTATATTTATTTCTCAATCTAACTATGATTCATATTTATTGAAGAAGTTTAAAATGGAGGATTGTAAATTTTTACTTATCCTATAGAATAGAACTTAAAACTATCCAAGTTTGAAAGGGTGGAACTTGTCAGTAGTACCAAGTATAGACAATTAATTGGAATTTTAATCTAATTGATAAACACTCGTCCAGGCTTATCTTTTTTTGTCGGATACTTTCCAGGTCTATACAGGAATCCAAATAAAGTCATTGGAATGAAGGTAAATGCGTACTTTTATATATTTAAAGGACAAGGATTTTTGGGATTATGTACAAAAGAAATAAAAATTTCATACTTGTTGGATACTCTGATGTAGATTTTATTGGAGATAGAGAAAACATGGCTTCTACTTCAAGATATTTAATGAATATGGGATTGGTGTTATATCATGAATTTATAAGAAACAAGATGTGATGTACCCAAATCGGAATCCAGGCACACCAAATAAAAACTCATCCAAAATAGCTAAGCTCTTATACCACTATGATGTACCAAACTATGGATTTGGCACACTAACTCAAAACTTGGGAAATACAAGGGATACACTAGCTCAAGAATCCTTTGCACAATGTACTGGGACCATTTATGTTTCAAAATTTGCTACTGCTAAAGTCTAGGTTAAGGCTACCTAGGTACAACAACATATGAAAACTAGATCCATAAGCACACTAGCTCAATGGGACGAGTATGACACTAAATATTGACTTCAGGGAAGGTAGGAGGCTCTGGAACTCATGGAAGGGTTTTGGAACATGTCTCCAGTCTCTTTTATGACAGGTTCTACAGTAGGAATGTATACAAAAAACTATAGATGTCTATTTGGTCAATTGGATCTCCGAAAGTGAGATTTCTCGATTCGGGACTACGTAGTTGCCTTGTTTTCAACTCAAATCAAACACTAGTAAAGGCTCCCAAATATTTAGTTTGAAGGTCTGTTCTAGACCAATTTTTTGCCTAGTTTCTGAATATGTATTTTTAATTCCAAATAGATGAGCATAAGTAATTTTTTAATTCGAATTAAGAAAACTGGTCAGAATTTGGCACACATTGAGCATAGGTAAATAAAATTTTTCACAAGAGATAAAAAATTGCAGAAACGTATCTGAATATTTATTATGGATATTTTACAAAGATTCAGTTATGGCTTTCTATATCCCAAGTGTCCCAATGGCTCTCACACAACACCAATTACTACACTATATCACCCAAAATTGATGAGAAACACAATACTAGCAAAGTGTGGCATATGCTTTGACACCTTCATAAAAATATGAAATAAAATACTATAGCTGTATGCAGCTAATATCTGTGAATGAATATTGGTTCTCCACTCCTCAATCAAAGTACAGAGGGGCACATCTCCCTATTGTTTGCGAGAGGCACATCTCCCAAGCACCAGAATTTTCTCAAGCAAACTCTCAATACAAAACAATACAAATACTGGCCAACCTAAAGAATTTTTCTTGTTTCTACTTATATTGCTTCATAGAAACCCGAAAACCACTTGAAAATACCATGGAATGAAGAAAACTAGAGACTTGACTAGCTTGCCCCCACTTAGCCAAAACTATGGACAAAATACCATGGTTCATCCAAAAACATGCAATGAGTTATTAATGGCCCATAATTGTTCCAATACATCCATAAGTGTCCCCTCTAACCTCCTTGGCCATTTCCCTCCCTTTTCCAACCACTTTGACCCCTTCTTTTCCCTAATTACACTCAGTTTCCCTGTTTTAAGGAAATGGCCAAATACATTGAATAAGCATCCCATTTGGTCCAAAAACATTCCTAGGAACCTCTTTGACTTAGTAAATTCATTTAATGCATGGGATAAGCCTCCTTAGAGCCACCATGTACATGTTCACACATTGGATCAAATCAACTAGTGTTTTGTGGACACAACGTTTCCTTTGACCCAATATTACTTGCCAATTCAAATTGGATGTGCCAAATATTATCTTTGGGGAAAATAATTATTTTTGTGGCCCATATCCACTTACTTAATGTTGGCTTATATAACTGTCTTTAGGTTTTCGATAAAGACCCAGGTTCTGTGTGGTTCAAGGAACCAATAAAACCCCTTTTCACTGGCCCTTTCGGCAACAATCTATAGACAGAATGAGGTCTCACCCAAGGCGAAGGAATGAGGGGGATGCAGAATCAGGTTTCCACAACTAGGTGATGAGTGTTCAATGTATTAGCGAAGATCGCACTACAGAGCTCATGCGATGGACTTCGAACTGCGCAAAGTTTCCCTTTTTAACGACGAAGACTTAAGCTATCACGCATCCAAGGACTGCGCGATGTTGGATGTTTCTCGATGGTAGGACAACACCACAAAGACTGTTCTTACTCTTACAAACTCATGCAACTTCATAGATCTTACTTAGTGCAAAAGACGCATTCAACAAGCATACTATACTGACGCCTTGCAAACTTGTACACTATGATAATAATGACCTAACCGAGCACTTCTGGTGCTGCGCTTAGTGGTTAACCGGTTACTTCATACATCCATCTACTGTGAATCACTTGTGCGTTCAATCATCCATTCATACATGTGGTCACTTAACATATTATTCCCATCTCTATCTTTGTGGTGAAATGTTAGTTTTTCATCATTTAATTCAATAGATCTAGGATCTTAACTAAAAGAACAACATGTACAACATATCAAGCATAAGAGACAAGAGACAAGAGACAAGAGACACAAAACATTCACCGGGGAAAACCAAGAAGGTGAAAAACCCCGCAAATTCCTCAAAGATAGAATAAGCATCAATACAAGGATCACCATGATCAAACCCAAGAGATAGACATCTTCAGCAGCATGCTCCTCCTCCACTTGTGCGCACCCTTCTCTTCTCTCACCAATGTGAAGTGAGTGAATGAGACAATATGTAAAATGAGAAAGACACAATCTCTATTTATACACTAATTTTCACTTGACCTTTACTCAACTAGGTCAGCCCCAACTTAACAAATTAACATAAACTAACTCTGGGCCAACCCTACTAGGGTGGTCTATAACCCTTTGACCCACACAACTCATACAGGGCCGCCCCCAACAAGGTGGTCTAATAACCCATCAAATATAAGTTGCGACACTTACAATAATACTTACGACACTTGTAAATACAAATGATGACACTTCCAATCGGAGGAATAATACATCTCCATTGGGGATACAATAAAGTACAAATACAATATACAAGTGAATATCTTCCAAAGTTACAAATACATCAACACTCCCTCTTAACTAGGAAGGTATTCTCTTGACACAAGTCATCAATACATATAGGCACAAGTTTTCAATTCTAGAGCTGGATCATCATCATTGGATCATGAAGCATCATCATCATCACTGCTGCTGCACTCGACATCTCGATCATTGGGCTATCTCTGAATTCTTCTCGTCATAGGAAGTTCTACAGAGCCAGCCCTTTTTCATGCTGGATGTAGGCCCACCACCTGTAGGTCTTCATCATCGCTAGCCATACTATGGAATCCTTAGTACTGATTACGTGTGTCAACAAAACCTAGCAAGAGCATCCAAGGACTGATTACGATCTCACTGCTCAACCTATAGGATCTCCCAGGGAGCTATTACATGTGACCAAGAAAAACCTAGCAAGAGCATCCCCGGGCTGATTACATGCCCAGCACAACCTGTAAGATCTCCTAGGGAGAAATTATATGTTACCAAGCAAAACCTAGCAAGAGAATCCCATGACTGATTACGTGCCTAGCACAACCTACAAGATCTCCCAGGGAGAAATTATATGCTACCAAGCAAAACCTAGCAAGAGCATCCCAGGACTGATTATGTGCCCAGCACAACCTGCAAGATCTCCCAAGGAGAAATTATATGCTACGGAAACAACCTAGCAAGAGCATTTTCTAGATCTCCCAGGGAGCTATTTTATGCCATCGAAAAAACCTAGCAAGAGCATCTGCAAACCTCTCAAGGCGCTATTATATGTCCCTCCAAGAAAAACCTCGAAAGAGCATTTGCCAGATCTTCCAAGGAGCTATTATATGCCATCGGCAAAACCCAACAAGAGCATATGCAAACTTCCCAGGGCGCTATTATATGCTTATCTGCACAACCTGTCCACAGCCACAGGGTATCAACCTGATACTCACCATACATCATCCTGAGGTACATGATCATCCAAAGTATCATCTTGATACTCATCACACATGATCATCCTGATCATCATCACTGCATCGTTCTGATACTCATCACACATGATCATCCTGATCATCGTACTGATGCATGTCATCCAGAGCATCGTCCTGATACTCATCACACATGATCATCCTGATCATTGTCACTGCATCGTCCTGATGCATGTCATCATACATGATCCAACTGATCATACAAAGCATCCACCTGATGCATATACATATACATGATCCAACTGAGCATACAAAGCATCCAACTGATGCATATACAAAGCAGTAACTGGAGCATCGTCCTGATGTTCATCACACAATGCTTACATCCACAGCCATGGAAGGATCCTCCTATCACCATGCTTGGAATGGCTCCTGCAAATTTGTCCCATCACTTCTTCCTCGAAGTATCTTCAATCTGACGAACACCCAGTCTCTCTCTGAAGTAGTCAAACTTCACTTTGGCTAGTGGTTTCATCAACACATCTGCAACCTGCTCATCCGTCGCAACATACAGGAGCTTCACTGCTCCTCTTTGCACCATATCCCTAATATAGTGATATATGATCTCGATGTGCTTCGACTTGTCATGGAACACCGGGTTCTCAGACAACTTCACACAACTCTGGTTGTCACAAAATATACAGGTAGCATCCAATGGGAGATCAAATAACTCAGACAGTAGCTTCCTAAGCCATACTGCCTCACAACTAGCCAAACAAGCTACAACATACTCTACTTCAGCTGTACTCGGTGCTATGCAGGACTGCTTCCTGCTAAACCAAGAGATCACACCTGATCCCATACTGAAGCAGCACCCCGAAGTGCTCTTCCTATCTGCAGCACTTCCTGCCCAATCTAAATCAACATAACCCTCTAGGTTAAACTTTTGATTCGCATCATACTTGAGCACATAATCAACCACACCCTTCAGGTACCTCAGAATATGCTTTACAACAACCATGTGAACACTTCTTGGATCCGTCAGGAACTGGCTCAATGTGTTCACCACAAAGCAAATATTTGGTCTTATGTTCATTAGGTACATCAAGGACCCAATCATCTGGCGATACATAGTGACATCAACTGGCTCAGATGAAGCATCACACAGAAGCTTCAGGTTCAATGCCATAGGTGTGGCCATGTCCTTGCAGTCCATCATCCCGAACCGCTTCATGATCTCTACTGCATACTTCCCTTGTCCAAGGAATATTCCATTTGCACTCTGCCACACCTCCATGCCTAGAAAGTAGTGCATCATCCCCAAGTCCTTCATCTCAAACTCAGTAAAAATATTCCTCTTCGTGTCTGTAATGTCCCCATTTTGACCTCTTTGTATTAAATCGTAAATGATGTAAATATTGTAATTTAATCATGGTGAGGAGCTCAAGGCCAAGGCCCCACCATTGATTTAGCATTTTATGTATCGGCAATTAAAGAAATAGATGCCTATGGTTCTTGTGCTAGAGAGACACAATGTAAATAAGACATCATGTAAATACGAATTTTAATGAAAATACCCACAACTAGCTATGCAATGCAACAAAGAGATGGGGGCATGATTCTACAAGGAATAGGGAGGGAAATTATTCAAACCCTTGAGCCAATGGTGTTGATCCATGTGTCAATGAGAAAACCCATAAACCACCAACTACCCATTTTGGGTTATGGACCCAATCATTTAATTCTTCCAAGAATTGGTTGAGGCAGTTAATGCCTTGGGAATGAAGAGGTATGGCAGCCAATTTCATGCATGGGCAAGCCATCAACCTGGGAAATCGTATTTTGTCTCCTTGGGAAAGAAAACACCCATGAAATGGTGCCCAAAAACCATTCTGAACAGTCAGTCTCTCCTCTCTCACGCAGTCTGAACTATTGGGTCTTTTCTCATCATGTTTTTACCAATTTTTCTGTGTTTTTCAATGGCCGGGAGCTCATTTTTGTGTTACACAGTGGCTGGGGAAGGAGGACCACGATTTGGGACTGTTATGGAGGCCGTTTTTGCCCCAGAATGTCCATGGACGTTTTTCTAAAAATGGATTTGGCTTCCCAGGGTTGTTCCCCATCTTCCAGTTTCATTTTTGGGTTTCCCATGTTTTTCTAAAGCTAATGAAAACCCCATCTTTGGGCATCTCACTGTAAAAACATTTCTTCATGCTCAGCACTTATACTTCTGCTGTTATGTGCATCCTTGTTTTGATTTGATTCTGTGAGTAAGAGATTGGAGTGGTAGTGGACAGAGAGGGCTTGATAAACCTAGTGGGGGAGATAATCTCTCAAGAATATCAAGAGGGCCTTGGCTACTCTTCTATGCACACCCTGAGAGCACTAGATGGGGAAGGTATGGCTTGAGGCACTGTACAGCAGTGAAAAGAATACTTCCTTGTGTTGGGTGTGTAGGTATTGTGGGTGCCAAGCTAGATAGATCTTGTAAGGTTACCCCTGGCTCTGTGCTTGAGCTCACTAGCTTAGCCACTCTTCCTTTCCATTTTCTAGCATCCTGATAAACCCAATTGTAGATTGTCTTGGCTCATCTTGGTGTATGCTTGGCTATGTGTGAGTCTGTTGTTCCCTGGTTCCTTGTAGAGATCATGCCCGGCTTGGGGGTGGCAGTTGTATCAAGAGGTTGATAAGCACAACTGGCCTATGGTTGGGTGGAACGTTGCAGATGCATAGCTGGTTGCTTGGGACTACTTTGTTAAGATAAGTATTCTCTTTTATAAATTCTGCAATGTCTTTAATTAATGGTTGTCACAGAAATGTTGAATGTATGCTGGATATTAATCATGATTTTTAAATTCCGTTGTGTTTCTATAACATGCTCATGTATATGTCTTTTTATCAATGAGTTTTTACTTAATGGATATGGGGCTAGATGCCCAGTTTTAGCACCATGTCCTCTCTATCATGCTGGTATGATGGGAGGGGACGTTACAGTGTCGGCAATCAATCTATCATCACCTGTCACAAACAGGTCATCCACATACAATAGGAGTATCACTGGATTTCCTTCCTCAACCTTGTAGTAAAGGCTGGAATCCTTTTTACTCTTGGTAAAGCCCAAACTGGATAGAAAGTTGTCTATACTCCCATACCAAGTCCTAGGAGCTTGCTTCAAGCCATACAAGGCTTTCTTCAGTATGCACACATATGAATCCCTGTCATGTGTTTCAAAACCAAGTGGCTGCTCCACATACACTTCCTCTTCGACTACACCATTCAAGAAAGCTGTCTTGACATCCATCCAGTGTATCTTCCACTTTATCACTGCAGCTAGAGCAAGTACTGTTCTGATGGAAGTGTATCTGGATACAGATGCAAAAGTCTCTACATAATCTATCCCTTCTTTCTAGGAGAAGCCATGAGCTACAAACCTCGCCTTATATTTCTCTATGCTACCATCTGCGGCATGGTTGATCTTATAGATCCACTTGGAAGTCACAACAGACTTCCCTTCTGGTCCGGGGACCACATCCCATACATCATTCTTCGTGATCGACTGGTACTCCTCGATCATGGCATCCTTTAATTACTTCATCCTGGATCCTGGGAACTTCAGATTCTTCAATATCTTCAATGGATAGTTTTCTTGAACTTCGTTTCTAGAACAAATGTTGTTGTCCTTCTAGGTGATTATACACGATCTTTCCTATATGTCATATTCAATTGCATGATTAGAAACTTCTCATAGTTTTTCAAAAATAAAATCTTACACATAAGAACATATGTCATACAGTCATGCAATTGTTTTAGCCAATGCTTCAATACAACATTTATCCATATCCCATAACTTTCTAGATGCCTTCCATCTCTACCAGAACATTTGTTAAGAGTTTGCACAACTCCCAACATGTTAACAAAGAGGTTTCATTCTAAAAAAGTAGCAATGGAAAGTTGTATAGTACCATAGGCCACTTACCCATCACATTAGTAGTATACTATTCATTAATGCAATTATTCTAATATGCATAATACACGACCTAAGTCTAGGAACATAAGTATATACATGGCTGGACAACATCATTTAAGTAATCATATATACAAGAAATGACAATTCAAATACTTATCTTTGTTTAGTTGTAGGGTGGACTCCCTCTTGATCTTTGCTTCCTGGAGTGCTCCCTCTTGATCTTTGCTTCCTTGCAGGAACTATTGGAGTGTGTTCCCTCTTGATCTTTGCTTCCTGGATTACCTGTCATTTAACTTATATCCATCCCGGACCACTATGCATGCTTAAGTGTGCATTAGTGTCATCATTGTGTTATCATCAAGATCTCATACATAACCATACATATATTAGTATAATCTCAATACTATCAATACATTATGATCCTAAATAATCTTATGTATGGTCATGATCATTTCACACATAGGTAATACGCGTTAGTATTCAAGGTTTCAGGGAAGACTTCTTTTACTCATGCATATTCTTATTTGACCATAGGACTCTTCTGGTTAGTCATATCATCGATCAAAGTAAGAAACATAATATGCATAAACTATTGATTATTTAAATTTATAACTTCAAGAATAATCATTCATAAAAAAATATAATATCCTAACATAAGGTAGGATTCTAAATTGATATAGGAAAAACATACCTAGATTATCATGCTTGCTAGTTATGTCTAACATACCCATATAATGTCCTTTTGTTCTTCTTCAAAGACTTGTGCTAGTAACCTACATAACTCATAAGTTAACCATTGTAGAACCAAAATATACATACCTCATCACCATAACTTCGATTTTTTTGAGGAGCTTCCAGCTGTGGTCACAGATTTCAAAATTTTCAACTTTTGCAGAAGCCCTAATTTTCCACTTTTCCGATCAAAATCCTGAACTAGGGTTTGATCAAGATCGGCCTTCTTCCAAACCAAAAAATTCAATATTGGTCTCTAAATTTCAATTTTGATGAGGAGCATTCAGCCTTGGACTCCGATTCAAAAAATTTCAACTTTCTCCAAAGCCCTCAATTCCCACAGTAGTGACAAGCCAAGAATGAAGGTGCTCAAAATCCAATTATGTTTTGACAGAAATATGCACCTGATTGTTTCTGGTACATCTCGAAAATTACGAATCCACAGGGTCGAAAACATTGGTCTATGGTAGCCTAACCTATCATCTTTCCAACCCCATAGGTCTGACCTCGATTGGATTCTCTGAGAGAGAGTTATTCCAAGTGTCACAACGTGACCTATTTATGGGATAAAATAGGAGAGTGAAATTGTACGGAATGCCACGTGTCACTGGTTCAACTTCGGCCTCTGAAAACCTTACCTAAGACACTACAGTCTGTGCTCTACCTGTCACATTTTACGAAATTTCATTTGGAGCTTCCTATCCCAAGTTGTGAACTTTTTTCCTAGGTCACCCGTTTATGACTGAGATATGGAAGAGGTAGAAACCCTAGATTGTACTGATCATAAAACACAAAGTACAACGAATTAGATGCTTTTATTCAAACACAAGGTACATGGGGATGTTATCTACGACTTGTAAAAGTTTTGGATCCTGAACCTTCGCCAAAATGGATTTATAACGAAAGTTCTATGATGACTGGTTTTTGCTATATCAAGCCCTAGCTTCCGATTTGTCGCAAGTGAAACAAGTCTCATAAATTCCATAGCATTCCTTTCTTCAGGCTAGCTCTGATACCATGTTAGTTTTTCATCATTTAATTCAATAGATCTAGGATATTAACTAAAAGAACAACATGTACAACATATCAAGCATAAGAGACAAGAGACAAAAGACACAAAACATTCACTGGGGAAAACCAAGAAGGTGAAAAACCTCGCAAATTCCTTAGAGATAGAATAAGCATCAATACAAGGATCACCATGATCAAACCCAAGACATAGACATCTTCAGCAGCTTTCTCCTCCTCCACTTGTGCGCACCCTTCTCTTCTCTCACTAATGTGAAGTGAGTGAATGAGACAATGTGTAAAATGAGAGAGACACTCTCTCTATTTATACACTAACTTTCACTTGACCTTTACTCAACTAGGTCGGCCCCAACTTAACAACTTAACATAAACTAACTCTGGGCCGACCCCACTAGGGTGGTCTAATAACCCTTTGACCCACACAACTCATATAGGGCCGACCCCAGCAAGGTGGTCTAATAACCCATCAAATATAAGTTGCGACACTTACAATAATACTTACGACACTTGTAAATACAAATGACGACACTTCCAATCGGAGGAATAATACATCTCCGTTGGGGATACAATAAAGTACAAATACAATATACAAGTGAATATATTCCAAAGTTACAAACACATCAACACGAATACATACAAAAGAAACAAGTCATGCATTCATAAACTGAATCTCAACCATTCACATGAGCAAATACACAGTTCTAAATGCATACACTCAATCACATAACACAGGTTTTAACGTGGTTCAACCCCCAAATGGGAGCTACGTCCACATGAACTGTTGTTATATTATCTTAGAGAAGGGCACAACAGTTCCAGTCTGCGCACTCAGCTACAGACTCTTCTCTCTCTCTGTAGGTCTCTGCGCAGATAGCTGCAGAGCCTTCTTCAATAGTGTTCGGCAATATAAAAACAATATTACTCAAGGTTTTGCAATTACAATTCAACATTAACCCTTTCCCTTACAAAATGTTCCCTTTTATAGATAGTGCCCATAGGTCACATATTTACAATGCATAGGCCCCCAAAACCCTAAGGTCCCCCAAAACTGGTGCGGTTACCCGCCACCATGTCTGTCACCGTCGACAGCTTGCTCCGCTTGCTTCAGGATACCTTTTTGGGCCACTCGTGGCTATCACGCCCTTCTGACAGCCGCATTCATCACCGAAACGATTACAATCGCATTGTGGCCTGTCACTTTCTACCCCTTTAGCCTGCCTATCGCCGTCAGCCTGTGGCTTAACTCCTTAACTGTTTACTGCAACTTTCTTTGACAGGTCACTTTCCTCTATCTCCGCTCTATTTCTTACTCAAAATAGGTCGCTTCCATAGCTCGAACTTCCCTTATACTTTTTACCAAAAATGGTTGTTGCACTAGCCCTGGGCACCAACATTATTGCACAAAATTGACTCTGCAATCTAAACTTCGCACTTCGCAAAGCTGTGGCAACTGACCTCGCAGCCGAAACTGTGTAGTTCCCAAAACTGTACTTTATCAAAACTTAGCCTACTTGGGCCACGCCCAACAGGCCCCTAACACTTACTTGTGTTTCGTCCTGAGCCACTTCAATCCAGTTGTTCCATTTGCGCATCTTTTAAAATACCTGATCACGCAGTAAAGTCTTGAACAGTTGCACTCAGCTTTGCAACTATTTCCTTTATCTCTTGCTGGCATCCTTTTACCATGTCGAGCATTTCGTCTGAGGCAGGTTCCAAAATTTGTTCCTTGACGTTATTCTTCGTTGCCCGAATATCTTGTAACTTTGTTTCAATTTCGTCTGCCAAGGTGAGTGCCTCTTCTTGCAGGGGTTGTAACCTTGCGGAGGCTTCAGCTGCTTTTGATTTTAAGGTTTCCAGTTCCTTCCTAAGTGCCTTGGTTTGTAAAAACTTTTGCATTTTCTATCGTATAGGAAATTCCTTCATAGTAGAATCCATGGTATCCAATTCTTGTTGCCTCCACTGCATTTCATTGTGCATACTTTTCAATTCCGGTTCTTCTTGCAATATGCTCAAGATGTTAGAAACGTCATCCAACAGGTTTTGGCATCGCGCCACATCTGCGTAGATGTTGTCTGTAGAGGCCCTAAGCACCTCTGCTCTTGCTTCTTCCGCCTGTTGTCCTGTGTTAACTGGTCATTGAGCCGCTAGCTTGGCCATTGCTGCTTCATGGGAAACTTTCATTTCGGCAATCTTAAGTTTGTGGGAAATCTCTAGTCCCTTCATTTTTTCTTGCAAACTATCCACAACAACACCGATCTATAGGATAACTGCCTCAACTTCCATCTCCTCCTCAATTTTGGGTAGCTTCATGTAGACAATTGATACTGCTCCCTTTACCCTGCGCTGCTTTTCTTGTGTGTGTTCAAGCTCCCTTGTCTTCTGTTCATATTCTCCTTGTAGTTGTCTATAGATTTCCTCCAATTGGCGGTGCTGACTGTTTGAAACAATGTCTCTTTCATGTATTTCTTCTGTGATCTGAGTATGCATATTGTGCAATCCTTCTACATGCATCATTTCCACATTCATTTCCAACTGCATGAGCCTTTTCGCGTACTCATCCATCTCATCTGTTGGGTATATGATTGACATTGGAGCAATCTTAACTATGCACGACCTTTTTGTATAGGCAGGCGAACTGCGCATTTTCCCACTTGACTCACCTAAGTGGCCATTGTGGTATGGTTCTTTATCCAAGTCGCGATGGACTTGCTCCATTCTTATGACCGGACTGGTCATTTTTTTGATGCTTTATTTAACCTTTATTTGGGATGGTTCTTCCTTGTTTTCCTTCAGTGTCACGACATCTTCCAGGTGCGCTAACACCCTTGATGCAATCTATTCCTAATCATCATCGTGCAGCATTCTGTTGAGCGGTGGTTTTGTTGCTTTCAACTTCTTCTTCTGCGGCTTCTCTGGTGTTTGTGTGTTTGACTCTTTTCTTTTCCCGCCTGCATGTTGGGCAGGTTTTGGGTTTGGTGTACTTTGGACCTCTGGATTTTTTTCCGTTTGGTCCTCTTCTTCCTCTTCCGTGGATGTAGTGATAACAATATCTGGTGCATCTTCTTTCCAGTCCTCTAGCCAGTCTTCAATGATCAGCTCAATCATCGACGCGCCGAGCTGATATTTCCCTTCATACCATGTCTCTGTTGTTAAGCGTGGTCATATGTAGATACAATGTAATCCATCCTTGAAAATCATCTTGGGTTTATATTTGGTCGTCGCCTCCTCTGTGATGCGCAGAGTCTTCTTAATGACTGCGCATAGTTGCTCAAAGTAGTTCAGCAATTGTAGGTTGCTTAGCTTCTACTTGTATGGGTGTGTGGATGCCGTCATGTTCTCATATCGCACCCTGCAGCAGTCATTTGCTGCTACCGACAAACCGTTCTGATATTGAGGTTCTTTCCACCCCACGAAAGTAATGAGCACTAACAACCAGCTATAGTGGAATGGTGAACCCTTAGCCTGGGCTTCTTGGACATCCACTAGGAACTCGTTCAATAGATAGTTTTCCCAGTTATATTCATGTTCGTCCTTAGATTTTGTAGCTAAGGCTACCACTGCGGCTGAAACTTCTTTTGGCCTAGATTTTCTTAGCATCCTTCCCACCAATAGTTGAATTGCGAACCGTAGAGGCTCGTTTGTAATTGGGTCAGTTTCATACCCTCTGTGTCCTCTGATCAAGTTGAATTCAACTTTGATATTTGCAGCCAACTCTTTATCATCCTTTTTGCCGACGAACTCTTTGGAAGGGTCATCACCCCTCTTACTTAAGCCTGTAATTCTTGCTATGAGGTCGACAGTAATGTTAACCTTAAAGTCGAGCCAAATGTACCCCTTGTGCGTGCACGAGAGTAGAGTACGCACAACGGCAATGAATTCATTGCTTCACTCAAAATGTGGTAGTCATAGGAGGTTGAGTATACCGGCCTGGGATAGCGGCACATCCCATTCCGTGGGAGAAACCTTTGCTTTCTTTGCGGTCTCATCACCTTTGCGGTACATGTACCTCTTTGGATGTAAGTGTGGAAATTCCTCATGATTCATCAGATTATAATCAGTGAATTTACCGTCAGGGATTTTACCAAGTAAATCTTCTTTCATCCGCACATGCTTTGACATCGACGATAGTGAGATGTCGTATTGTGCATTCTTTTCAAGGTGCCTCTCTGGGGCATCGTTCTTCCTCGGACTGATGTATTCTGGAACGAGCCATATAGGTGTCAGTTGGTTCCCTTGTGGAGCCAACGGCTTTGAGGTGCCTAACGTCTTGGGTTGTTCCTTCCCTGTAGCCTTATGTTTGTCTTTATTCTGCAGTTGCGGTTGATTCTGCTTCGGGTCCTTGGACGATCCAACCCGGTCTGGTGTGGCATGCTTTGGTGGTGTCTTCATCACTCCACTCAAACTAGAGCAATTGAAGGTGCCTAGAATCTCTTCCAACGTCTGCTCTTCGGACATAAACTTAGCGAGCATTGGTGCTTCTGGCTGGTAAGTTCTTATGAATTTCACAGTATGCAAAAATTCAAACTCGTGGTAAAATGCATAAGTGTGAGTTATGTGCTATTTATAGAGTTTCTATCATGACGGTGTGTTCTTCGACGATTAAGGTAGAGATTTAATGTTGTATCCATTTGCAAAATATCGGCTAGATCTTTGTCTTGTGTGACATTGAATGTTTCGGGAACGGCTAGACTAGGCATTAAGTGTCATATGCGCTAGATGAGATCTCGCTGGCATCTCAATATTTTTCGCCGTTAAATATGTTGAGTCAGATTAACTTTCTTTAATTGCTGAGGTGTAATGGTACTGACAAGCCGTATAACAGCCTAGTGAAGGATTAAATTCCAAGTTCGCTGGTTGGATCCCATTAGGATCTCAATCATTTCATTCTTTATTATGTCCGAATGGATAAGATATTCTTTTAGTGCGAGATTTTGTCGGTGCCGCCATTTTTGAATAATGGCTCACTAACCGGCCGACAGTTGTCACGTTTTCCTGCTTCCATTGTGTTGGGCTGGCGGTTCTGACAAATGGTTTTCTAGCATGCATGGGCTTCTTGTCTTTAACAATGCAGCTACGCTTCCACTCCACGCCTCTCGCCGCAGCTTCTCGTTCTTCACAGTTGTCCGTCTGCATTTAATCTGCACAATTACATTTTGAACTTCGTGTTGCGTGGTTCTTTTTTTTCCATCGATGCAGCTTCACTTGCTGTGCGGTACATGCATTCTTTCTATGAAACTTCACGTATCGACCCAAAAATTGTGTACAGATTTGTTATACCTCCATATTTCACAGTGTCGCATCTTCACCATAAAAATAGTTGACGACACTTCCCATACTGCTTAAAACACCCAGAAGAGAAAAATGATGAATGATCCTTGAAGACAAACCTGTCCTGTCAAGAATCAACCCAGCTGAGACTTCATATACCTACACTACCGCACCTTGCTCAAGCTTAAGGGAGCGGTAGTCCCCACTACCACGCTATGCTCCTTCTCTGCCACGTAGTACTACCACGCTATGCTCAGTTGAAAAGGCATGGTACTCCTTTTTTAGCCTTTTTGCCATGGCTTGTGGAATCTTGATCTTCAAGATATTTTTTAGGATTGGTATCCATGATTCGATCCTAACTCACTTTCTCAGATTAGTGGTCCTGATCCACTAAACACTCTCAAGATCCATCCTTCTCTCTTGTTGGTTAACCCTACTACACACTATAAGAGAGAGGCCTTCCATGAGCAAAAGGGAGGACTCTTGGAGACATCAAACCTATGATCTTGAATCTTTGTGGAGATAGCTAGTGGAGAAAGCACTTGGAGCTGGGAGTTGGCTTGGACATCAAGCAACCATTGTAAGTGACTTCAAGTTTGTAATAGAACATAACTTGTCTTGTTTCCCAAATCATGTATGTTGATCTTGTTTCAATCATATGATTTATTTTTGCTATAGATTTAGATTTTAACATATGTTTCAAGATTGCTAGAAGATTGTATATTGCTTGTACCTTTTTTCATTCTAACAGGTTCATTCATGAGGACTTGAAGATTGGAGCAACAACTAGGACGAGCGATTAATTTAGAGGTCAGTCAGATCTCTTTCATTTCTTCCAGCACTGTGATATTTGAAATATTTGTTTAGATCTAGGAATTCAAGGTAGCATTTGTTCTCTTTTTGTCTTAGTTTAGAGTCAGTTAAGTCTACTTTAACCTGAGAGAGTTTCTACCTATCCGTAGGGAGAAATATCTACAGCAAAAACTGGCGACTTCGCTGGTTTGAACCCCATTTGATTGATTTATTTCACTTTCAGTCATTCTTGATTGTGGTTTTTCTTTCTCTTCAAACTAGTACTGAATTTTGGTCTCTTTGACATCTATTCACCCCTTCTCTCTACATTTTTTTTTCCCTCTGTGATCAGTGAGTCCTCTGGGTCTGCACCACCCTTGAAAAATTCAATTTTGTTTTTCAAAAGTTGCATTTTTTCACTCTTTACAGCAGTACCGCACCCCCATTACTGACTATAGCGCTGTAGTACCGCGTACACAACACTCTTACCAGAGCGGTAGTGTACTAGTACCGCGTTATAGCCTATCTATCCCACGCGGCAGTGTCTGCATTTTTTCAATTTTTCTTTCCTGTTTGGTTTCTTGAGTCATTTTTTTATTTTCTCTGCCTCAGTTTGGTGATTTCTATTGCTTATTACTATCCTGTCCATTTGCATAGTCATTTGTGGTTTGTTTACCCTTTGGTGTGAGGTTGATTATTTTTGTTGAGTTAGTGGCATTATCTATATATTGGGTCACCCCTTCAATTTGATTGCGTTGGATTGATCTTACCATCACAACCAAATTGTTACTACTGTCCTATTTTACTGGATTGTGTATCTTTCATAATCACATTGTTCTTATAAATCTCATCTTTCCCATTATTGTTATGCAAATCTATATTGGAAATTGTTATTGCAGAACATTTGTGTTCCTTGGTTTGGAACGATCTAGTTATAATATCGTGCATTAGGAAGTGAACCATTCAATTGGCCAGATAAATTCTCATTTTTAAAAAAAGTATTATAGTTGTAGATCAGTGAAATTTGAAAGAAGTGTTTATTTCAGTTTGGCTTTATTTAGAAAAAAGAAAACAAAAAGTTTGTTTTGAAGTGGTTTTTCATTATTCGTGAAAGTTTCATGCATTTATGATCGAAGAACTCTCTCTTTTCCATAGCTAGTTTTCATTGAATACAAGGATTATTTCGATTCATTTTCACTTGCATGGTTTGGGTCGTCACAACACCACCAAGTTTCACGTCCATTTACCCGATTGAGTAATACAACCACTAAAATTAATCTTCCTAACTAAACCAACATTAACCTCACTTGAGGAAATCAAAAGAATTTGGTAGCAAGGTAGGACACCGGGGATAGGCATCCAAATAATTCCCCCTTGTCATTATCATTTAAGACATAGTTTTTGTCTTCTACGGAACTAAAATCCTCTAGTATTTGTTGACACGGTCATAGACCAGTTTGTGGAGGGGCCTCCTGACTATTTTTAACTTTCAGGGGTTAAACCGCCGCGAGATTGAGAATCGGACGGGTTCTGTGGAATGCAGCACTCCACTTAGCCCTAAGGCAACATCGATCATTGTCTTCCTTGTATTCATAGTAATGCAAGGGTGATAAGGCAGAAGCGTCGAAAACCTTTTCCAACGTGTCATGAATGAGGTAGCTTAGTAACTTTTCTACTATGGCTCTTTTACCCAGGATCCCTTTTGGTAGAGGGATATCCTTCTCATATTGGTCTCTCGAGTTGTATTGTTTGACTTGGATTTCATCACCTTGCGAAGGATACAACTTGTTGAGGTCTCCAGCTCTTAGTTAGGAAGTTTGCTTGTTATCTCATCTTAATAGAGGGTCATTTTTCTTTTTAGTGATTGCTTGTTGGCATTCTGGCCATTGTTTTTCTCAGCTCGCTTACTGAGATGCCGGTATTAGTATAGATTTTAGAGTTTGCTTTTTTTTTTGGGGCCTGCGAGGCTTGCTTTTTTTAGCTCCCCTTTTGCACACTCGGCTGTATTAGGGTTTTTAAGTTCTTTGTTACGAGACTACCCCCGGATTTTGTATATATACCATTATGTCAGAACCACCACGTAGATCACGCAAAGTACAGGGACGAAGCCCACCACCACCACCACCACCACGGACCTCTGGTCCAGCTACATCACGTATTCCCACCACTCCTGGCTGCGGTGCCGACCGTAGGAACGTTCCACCGCCGATACGCACTACATCTTCAGTTCCGCCTGTAACTATTACTAACAGTACGGTCTCAGAACCTCTTGCAGTTTCTGCAATCATTAGTACACCTGAGAATCCCACTGTCTCTTCACCCACTGTAATTCCAGATATATCTATCACAGTGGACAACACTACAGCGGCTGAAACTAGTATAGCCCAAGATACCAGACCGGAGGCCATCATCCTCTCCGATGTCAGCACTATCCTTCCACCAAAGACTTTCTACGATGTTACGGAAGGATCTGTTGGCACCACCAAAGGATCCGACCAAGATATATCTGAATTGATTGCAGTCCTGGGTGGATACGTCGAAGTTATCGAAGAAACCCAAATTCTTGATACACCTTTTGAACCTAACTATGGCTTTATCGCTTCCCAGGAGAAACCTCCGCCTACTATCACTGTGCCATCTAGTGTTCATCCACAGGAAATCGGTTCTTCCAGCAACATACCTCATACAGTATCCCTCCCCAACCTCCCTTCGGGACTTGAGATCATGGCCTCCATCTAATCTAGTATGGTTAGTCTAGCTAATTCCCCGTTAGCATCGACACAATTTAAACGTGATACAGAGCAAATGCTCTCGTCGTCTTCTAGATATCCCCCTACTACCCGTCCTCCCAACTATCGGGCTCCCAACGTTCCATCTAGCATAGAATTTCATCACTCCTATGCAGACGGTTCCGGACCTTCAGATGTTACTATACCTTTGTTCCCGTCGGACCCCAAAAACCCTTTGCAGGATACGAACCCGGACCCAGTCTTCGATAGTCCTCCTATTGTTGAAGACACTATGGACGAAACCCCCGACACCCCTCGGTTAAATTCCCCACATTTATTGCCATCACGCATGTTTGGCGCACATTCTATGAGGGATAACCCAGTATTTTCTTCGTCCCCCGCCCGTCACATATGAAAGACCCCCTCCACAAATCGGCACCTTTGGCGCTGTTGGCCAATCGACACTATCTCACCTTGCTAGTGTTGGAAGAACACCAAGTCATACTGCTGGATCATCCATATTGACCGAAGGTTCACCTTCGGCCACTATCTACACCATTTCAGGAGGTGGACAACCGACTGTTGCGACCCCTAATCCCAACAACCAACCCCCTCCTAGCGGGCCATCAACCCAGCCTCCTGGAGGACAACCCTTTGTTGGAAATCCCGCTCCTAGTCACCAACCGCCTCCCATCGGGCCATCAACCCAACCTACTGGAGGACAACCCTTTGTTGGGAACCCTGTTCCTAGTCAACAACCTCCTCCTATAGGACCATTCAACCCATCTGCTGGAGGGAAACCCATTGACACCATCCAACAACCCTCCCAACCAGCAACATCTGCTCAGTATGGTATGTACAACACACCTGGAAGCGGACAATCTTATACCGGTTTCCCACCGGGCCTCATCTTCAACATCCCTTGCCAGGAACGCTTCCTTCTTGGGGATCTCAAATCCCACAGAGCGGGGGGTACTTATTGTTTGGAAACTGGAACCAAGCTAGGGGGCAATCTCAAATTCCCCCCAACTTGAATTCCGGCCTCCCCTATCCTTCAACTGCAACAACTCTATGGAACCCATCTCTTCAATTCCCACACCTTCATAAAGGTGGAACCCATATTCCATGGACACCACTGTTCCAACCACCCCCCAACCCTGCTACAGGAAACCCTCCACTTACTCAAAGTAGTGGTAACATTCCTGGGACAAAACAACTCCAGGGAACCTTTCCTCAATAAGGAGCAACAACCATTCCTGGGACACAACAACCCTAGGGTACCATACCTACCATCCCCACTCAGCAGAACATCCAACAACCGGTTACCACCGCGATTCCTAGTCAGGTAATGACTTCCATCATACAACCGGTTAACCAGATGGCCTATTAACCCCAGAACTTCTAGCAGTACCCTGCGGGAAACACATATGGGTATAACATGCAGCAATATACTATGCAGCCCCCCCAGGTTTCTCTGCACCATACGGTTATTACTCATACCCCCAGACCAATTGTCAACTTCCCTTTTTGGCCACGCTAGATTTACCTAATTTTTCGAGGCTCATTAACGATCCTATATGGCATGAACCTCACTAGCCACCTATTCCAGCCAGACTTCCATCGGACATTCCTAAGTTCGATGCCAAGCCTGGGGAAGACCCCAAGAACCATGTGATCACCTTCCATCTTTGGTGTTCTTCCAACTCATTGATGGATGACTCCATTCGGCTACGGATCTTCCAGCGCATGCTTACCGGCACGGCAGCAAAATGGTACATCGAGCTGCCACAACACTCCTTTCATGATTTTAACACCTTGGCTATGCAGTTTCTGACCCATTTCCAACTCCCCATCCGGTATGAGAATGGAACAGAACTGTTAACCTCGTTGCGTCAAACCACTTCTATGCACATTTCGGATCACATCCATGAGTGGCGTAGACACCATAGGCTAATCAAGGCACCCATTCCAGATTAGCTACTTGTTGATTGGTTCACAAAGTCATTCTTCCCTCCCATAGCCAGAGACATTGCTATGCACGGGCCGGCCATGGAGGAACAAACCATATTGGCAGCCTAGTACATGGATTTGGTACACACCCAATCCGACACTTTACACGAACTTCTTCCCCATGCTACCCGTGTCACTATTGATCCAACTAAGCCTGCCATTGAACCCCCTATCGATGGTATTGTCAGTTCAGTTAAGACCCAGCCTACCATTCAACCGACGGGGAAACAAGCTTCTGCTTCCCCCTCTCTACCCTAGGTTGCTCCAAAAGCTTCTACCTCTCCCGCTGTCTCCTCCGAAGTGAACGTAGTTCAATCTACATCACAACCATCCAGAGGAAAGAAGAAGAACAATCGTGGAAAGTACAAGAAGACTTCTAACCAACAGGAGAATCCCAAGCCACAACCCAGTCACAACGACCCGAAACCACGTCGAAAGGCTAAGTTTACCTGCCTAATTTGTCAAGACGATCACTACACGCATGACTGTCCCTACAAGGATGAATTCAACAAATTCGATAAAGGATCCTCTCGTCCGGCAGTCTTAACTGACCCCTTCCCTCATCAGCAACAGCAGATGGTTTCCCAAGAAACCCCACAAGGGGGAAACCTGAACAACCCATCTCACAGAGAGACGTCCGCAAACCTTGAAATCCTAATGACGATTAATGAAGAGATTCACATAACCACTCGTTCAAAGACATACGAAAACCCCCCAAGTTCAAACAAACAGTCAGAGACAGCCAAAGGAAAGTCTCCTGTTGAAGACCCTTCTCCTACCCCTCCCCCTAATGGCCATCTCCACATCGAGAGACTACTTACGGACATAGTGCTATGCCCACCCAAGGGCACCATATGAAAAGAGACATTTAATCCCAATGCACGAGCTGCCCAAAATTACAACATTGTTGAGGATTTAGCTCAAGCACCATGCGCCATGTCAACTCTCGAGGTTCTCCAACATTTCCCTATACAGCGCAGAACCTTACTTTCAGCACTAGGGGAAATGGACCTGGATACTTCAAACACCATCATGTTTAACTTGGAGTATGTAAAACCTCAGCTTTCCCATCAGCTAGCCTTCCAGGTTCATACAAGAATCCGTGGAAACAGTATCCATGGCACTGTCTTAGATGAAGGTGCCTCCACGTCGATTATGTCTTTGAATTGTTGGAGAGCCTTAGGCTCACTCGAAGTCACGTCGTCTCCCACTACTCTCAGAGCATTTGAAGGACACGGTTTTCAACCTTATGGACTCATTCCCGCGATTGGTGTTGAACTGGGGGGAAAAACAGTGTCTGTACACATCGAAGTCGTGGATGCACCATTAGATTACAATATTCTACTTTGTTGAAACTTGTTTTACGCCATGACTGCCATAGCATCTACTGTCTTTCGGATCGTGCAATTTCCTCATGAATGGAAAATTGTCACCATAGATCAGCTTGATGACTGTATCCCAAACTCCCATCCAAACTCCGCCAACACCATCCCGTTATTGGATCAACCTCAGTACCGGTTCCAAGACGTTGGCGTTGGTCTTATGAAAGATTCTTCCCTTATTGGAGTTTTCCTAGAGCTGGGGTCCCACGTTCAACCAGTCAACATGATATCATCGAATGTCATCCCTTCCAATGATTCTTGGGTGATCATGAGTCCCACTGAGATTGAAAACTACGACAACTCCATGCCATTAAATGGGAACCTCGCAGCATACGAAGCGATCCAGTCAGCCACCGATTGGGTCGATTTTTCTACCCATCACACTGTGGCATAGCTCTCATCTAAGACTCATTCATCCCCACCATTTATCGATCCTCTCACATTGATTTTTCCCACTGACGAATCAATTATGGAGGTTATGTGCGGTGATGAGCCACCATGGGGAGATTTCCATCATCGATCTTCGTTCCCCACCATTCAGACGATTGTGCCCGATACAAAATCCAACCCTTCACTTGGAATGGTTCAAACCAAGTTTCCCACTTCCCTCGATGAACTATTTTCCAAAGGAAACTTGGCCAACCTTATGGCAACCACTCCCATTGACATTTTAATGAAGCTTGGTGTCATGGAAAATGTTCACATTGGAAAGACATGCACTCCCACCGAAATGGAGTTCGACACTGCCTACTTTAAAACTTTCCACGACATTTTTTCCTGGAGTTATGAAGAAATTCCAGGAATCGACCCGTCTATCGTGGTCCACAAGATTTCAACTTTTCCTGGCGCCCGACCTGTTCGATAGAAAATTCGACCTGTCCATCCTCGTAAGGCAGCCGCTATCAAAGCAGAAGTTGAAAAGCGTTTACGTGCTAGTTTTATCTATCCTGTCCCATTGACAGAATGGGTATCTAATATCATTTTCGTAGCCAAGAAACAGGGTACGATTAGAGTTTGTGTCGATTACCGTGACTTGAACAAAGTTTGTCCAAAGGACAACTACCCAACTCCGTTCATCGACCAGACCATTGATAATCACGCTAGGAGTGTCATCTTTTCATTTATGGATGGTTTTTTTGGCTACAATCAGATCGATATCCTCCCAGCCGACCAGCATAAAACAACCTTTATCTTCCCATGGGGAATTTTTGCATATCGAAAGCTACCTTTTGGCCTCAAAAATGCTGGGGAAACTTTCCAACGGGTGATGTCATACGCATTTCACGATACCAAACATATTGTAGAATCGTATCTTGATGACCTTCCCACTCATTCTCAGACCCGGGAAGATCATCCTGATCACTTAGGCGCCATTTTTGCAAGGTGCCGTCGCTACAATATCCGTTTGAATCCGCATAAATGCGTATTTTGCGTTGAAGCCAGAAAGATTTTAGGATTCATAATCTCCAAACACGGCATACGATTGGACCCTGCGAAGGTAGAAGCTATTCTAGTCTTGCCTTCCCCCACGAACATATCAGAACTTCAAAGTTTGCAAAGGCACGCAAACTTTCTACGACGCTTTATTTGCAATTTCGTCGAGATAACAAAAGGCTATATGAGGCTTCTAAAGAAAAATACCCCATTCATTTGGGACGACGAATAACAATGCTCCTTTGATCATCTAAAGGTATCCTTAACTAAAGATCCTGTGATTCAACCCCCCAATTACACACACAATTACATTCTTTATCTCATAGCTTCGATTTCCACCATCGGTATGGTGTTAGTCCAAGAGGACAATAACAACATAGAACATGTGGTATACTATCTTAGTAAGAGTCTTCTCGATTCCGAAACTCGTTATTCACATGTTGAAAAACTGGCTCTGGAAACAGTTTTTGCTGTCCAGAGGTTTCGTCATTACATTCTACTCCGCCAGACCACTGTCATAGCGGATTTCAATCCAATGTACTATATCCTCACACGTCAAGTGCTTGGGGGAAAATATTCTCACTGGATTTTCATCCTACAAGAGTTTGACTTGGAATTTGCCAAAGCCAAATCCAATAAATCTTTGGTTTTTGCCGAGTTGATTTCTAACTTGCCCCGTGCTATTGAGCAACCTGAGCCCATCGATTCTCTTCCTAATGAATAGTTGTTCCTCATTAGCACGTTAGACCCATGGTATGGGGATATTTTACTATATCTCCAAACCCAATGTTTCCGCCTCGACCTCACCCGTGATGAACGTCGACGTATCCGACATCACGCCAAGTACTACCTCATAGTCAACGATACCCTTTACCGGCGTGGTGTTGACACTGTTCTTCGACGTTGTTTGAATTTAGAAGAGGCCGAACACGTTCTTAATGACTGCCACGCTGGAACATGTGGTGGTCATCTCTCTGGGATGGCTACGGCCCAGAAGATACTGCGAACGGGATATTTCAGGCTCTCAATTTTCAAAGACTGCATTGAAATGGTTAAGAAATGTCCACCCTGTCAATTCTTTCATAGTAAGACATGCTCACACCCTGCTCCACTCCATCCTGTTATTGCCATCGGCCCCTTCTCCAAATGGGGCATAGATTTAATGCACTGTAAGCCCACTTCAGCCGGGGGGCATAGCTATGTCATAGTAGCTATCAACTATTTCACAAAATGGGCTGAAGCGATGCCTACTTATGCTGAAGACAACAAAACAACGACACAGTTCATATTCAATCACATTATAGCTAGGTTTGGTGTCCCACAATCCATTGTGATCGATCATGGCTCCCACTTTAGGAACCATATGATTGAGGAACTGAGTGCCAACTTGGGTTTTCATCATGAAAACTCAACCCCATACTACCCACAGGCTAATGGCCAAGTTGAAGCCATTAACAAAGTTCTGAAACGAATGATTCAGCGTATTGTGGGCACTCACAAGTCCAATTGGCCCTCAGTCCTGTTTTCGGCATTATGGGCATACTGAACCTCAGTGAAAAGTGCTACCAGGTTCACGCCATTCCAACTGGTGTATGGCCTGGAAGCCATCTTACCAATTGAATGTGAAATTCCGTCACTTAAGATAGCCATAGAGCTACTTCCCCACACCACTTCCAAAGAGGAACAGTTTCTATACCTAGCCAAGCTAGATGAAACTAGTCGAGACGCTGCTTTAGCCAACGAAGCTCATAAAAAATGCGTCAAAGCACAGTATGACAAATCCGTTCAACCTCGGGTTTTCAATGAAGGTGATCTCGTACTCACATACGACCAAATGCACGATAAACTTGGAAAAGGAAAGCTAGAGTCTATGTGGTACGCCCCCTTCGTTGTAAAACGTGTTTTGGAGAAGGGAGCCTATGAACTTGTCGATTGTGACAGCATGCCACTAGCACGGCCCTGCAATGGGCTGTACCTCAAACGTTTCTACGCGTAGGTTCATCCTACGCGAGATACTTTTTGTACATAATGTACCTAGTTTGTTTTCATTTATCTTTTGTATGCACGCAGGGATCTCATGTATCCATTCTTACCTTGAATTGTGCTTTTATGCGCAGATGTCTGCCTACTACGGATTTGCCGATGGTGCGAGTCGACATACCTGAAACCTGGCTTCCACAGCATGGGTAATTTATTCTCCTACTAGCGAGTTGTTCTCATCAGGAGCCAATTGTTTGGGTCCCGCAACCAACAATATTGCAGAGTACCATGCAGTCATTGGTCTCTTGACAGAGGTCGCTTCCCTTGGAATTGACTCCCTATCAGTCTTTCTAGACTCCCAACTCGTGGTTTCTCATCTAAATTGTGTTTACACAGTCCGCCATCCTATCTTACTTCGCTTATTTCGAAGGTTATGCCTCTTGGAAAAATCTTTTAATTTTATTTCATATCAACACATACCAAGAGAATTCAATTGTGTAGCTGATTCATTAGCTAATTACATTTTGGATTGGCATCTTTCCCATACATAAAAATACATCATAAAATGAACACACAAGTCATTGTAAATAAATAGATCATAAAAGTAGGTCCATGTATATATATCACTGCATATAAAAGTGTTTTTTCTCAAAATACATAAAGTTTGTGTTCAAAAAGACAAAATTTGGGATTCAATCCCATACAAAATTTGGCTCTCAAGCCTACATACCGCAAAAAGATAAATACTACCATCTAAGGAGATCTATCATGTTCCTCCTCAGATTCCTCGTGCCACTGGTGATAACAAACTATAGTTCGAGCCACCCTACAGAGGAGTTGGCCAATACGCCTAGGCACACCTATGGTATGTCGCTGAAGATGCAAAGGGATGTCGTCCATCCTCATAGCTGGGACCCTGTGGGTTAAACCCTGTAGGTTCCTCTCTCTCTCCCGGACCCCTCCCACCTCATCCGCGTATTCTTCCTCTTCCGAAACAGCTCGGCGTTCAACACCACCTCTGCATAATGGTGAGTACCCTGCAGGTCTCCTTGGTCCACGATCTGCGACATGCACATGTACATATATTAAAATCTTTTTTTACACATTCCTAAAATACAATAAAAATTACATATTCAAAAAATTAAAAAACTATTAATGAAGATCATACCCGTATTTTCCCAATCCTCATCTTCCAGCAGTGCCAAGTCTATGTCCTTGCGGATGTCCACCCCTGCATAGGGGTAGTCATCGACCATCACGATCTGTTACTCGAGCCATGAGAAGAAGTCCTCACTAAAATCCAAATGCTGTGGCCCCCTGAGCCGTCCTGCGTACTCACTCCATCGAGCCATCCATGGATTGGTGGGTGGATGGGTGGGCATGGTCAGTGGTGGACGCAACAATGGCACCCTCGTCAAGAAGAAGGTGACTAAAATGCTCCCATACCCAAACTGAGAGTTCTCTCCAAGCCTACACTTGTTCACTTTCTCTTTGAGGTTGGTCAATACTGCTTTGCACGAGTTGAATAGTGTCGGTGCCATGCAATCCATAGCAAGATTCATCTGTGTACGGGATGCCTGATGGGGACCCGTACTCCCTGCTGTACGTGTGATGGTGAACAACACAGTTTTTAAAGGAAGTTCTACAATATCCTTAATGACCACCTTACCACTTTTCTTCCCCGAACCTTGACGACAATAATGAGCAATTAAAGCATCAGTGCTCACCTCCGAGGCCGTGAACCCAGTAAAACTCACCCAAGCTCCTCTCTTTGAGAGGCCTGTGAGGAAATAAATGTCCTCGAGTTCAATCTCGGGGGTGTGTTCTCCAACTCGAAAAGCTTGAATGTCGGGGTCCCACATTTGAATAATATGGGTGAGAAGTTTTGCTTGTTTGCGGATACCTTTGGTCAATTGTTTCTCTTCTGGGTGTTTTAAGAGTCCACCCCCTTGATCATGGAATGCCTCTCTCTTATAGTGTGTGGTAGGGTTAACCAACAAGAGAGAAGGGTGGATCTTGGGAGAGTTAAGTGGATCAGGCCTACTAATCACAGAAAGTGAGTTATGATCGAATCAGGGATCCCAATCCTCCAAAATCTCTCAAAAATCAAAATCCCACAAGCCATGGAAAAAAGGGTAAAAAAAGTGTACCGTGTCTCAAGCACATAGCATAACGCGGTACTACCATGTAGCCGGATAAGAGCATAGCGCAGTAGTATGGACTACCGCGCACCTAACATGGAGCAAGGCGCGGTAGTTAGGGTAAATGAAGTCTCAGCTACGTTGAATCTTGACAGGGTGGATTTGCCTTCAAGGATCACTCATCATTTTTCTCTTCTGGGTGTTTTAAGCAGTAGGGGAAGTGTCATCAACTCTTTTTGTGGTGAAGATGCGACACTTTGGAATATGGAGGTATAACACCCGCCTCGATGGTATATCTGACATTTTGTTTCTGTTTTAGCTCCTTGTTGCTCTCCTCGATGCTATCTCCACACAGTATTTGTAAAGTCTTTCGGCCATTAGTCCCTTCTGACCTCACACCTTAGGGGGCATCTGTTATACCTCCATATTTCACAGTGTCGCATCTTCACCATAAAAATAGTTGATGACACTTCCCCTACTGCTTAAAACACCCAGAAGAGAAAAATGATGAATGATCCTTGAAGACAAACCTGTCCTGTCAAGAATCAACCCAGTTGAGACTTCATATACCTACACTACCGCGCCTTGCTCAAGCTTAAGGGAGCGGTATTCCCCACTACCGTGCTATGCTCCTTCTCTGCCACGCGGTACTACCGCGCTATGCTCAGTTGAAGAGGCGTGGTACTCCTTTTTTATCCTTTTTGCCATGGATTGTGGAATCTTGATCTTCGAGAGATTTTTGAGGATTGGTATCTCTGATTCGATCCTAACTCACTTTCTCAGATTAGTGGGTCTGATCCACTAAACACTCCCAAGATCTATCCTTCTCTCTTGTTGGTTAACCCTACTACACACTATAAGAGAGAGGCACCCCATGAGCAAAAGGGAGGACTCTTGGAGACATCAAACCTATGATCTTGAATCTTGGTGGAGATAGCTAGAGGAGAAAGCACTTGGAGCTGGGAGGTGGCTTGGACATCAAGCAACCATTGTAAGTGACTTCAAGTTTGTAATAAAAAATAACTTGTCTTGTTTCCCAAATCATGTATGTTGATCTTGTTTCAATCATATGATTTGTTTCTGCTATAGATTTAGATTCTAACATATGTTTCAAGATTGCTAGAAGATTGTATATTGCTTGTACCTTGGTTCATTCTAACAGGTTCATTCGCGAGGACTTGAATATTGGAGCAACAACTAGGACGAGTGATTAATTTAAAGGTCAGTCAAATCTCTTTCATTTCTTTCAGCATTGTGATATTTGAAATATTTGTTTAGATCTAGGAATTCAAGGTAGCATTTGTTATCATTTTGTCTTAGTTTAGAGTCAGTTAATTCTACTTTAACCTAAGAGAGTTTCTACCTATCTGCAGGGAGAAATATCTACAACAAGACTCTTCCCACTTCTAGTGCCCAATTTCAATTGTACTTAACACTTAGAATTTTCCTTTCCTTTCGATCACTGAGAGTTTTGCGAAGTAGGACTATCTCGATAGGGTTTTAGTCTACTTCCATTCACCAAACCTGGTAAGGTATCTCCGGCTATTGTGGCTAACTGAACCGTGCCACCGTTAGTAACATGCATAACAGTATATGGGCCAAGCCAATGCATCTTAAGTTTTTCAGGAAATTTCATAAACTTGCTATCATACAGGAAGACTAGATCACCTACTTGAAAGGACTTTTTCTTGATATGGCGATCATGCCATGCTTTTTCTCTATCTTTCTACACTTGTCGGTGGAAGCCTGTGATGAAGCGATCTTCCTCTAATCCAACCAAGTATAGAAGCATTTCTTCTATTGTTTGTTCAACATCCAATCCTGTAAATGCAGCTATTCTCAAACTGGGTACAATATACTCCATAGGCATGACAACTTCCTGTCCATAGGCCAATCTAAAAGGTGTGTGGCCTGTCAAATTATTGCAAGTGGTTCTGTATGCCCATAACACAGATGGAATACACAGATCCCAATCATCCTTGTTGACATTGCATACCTTTGTCAGCGCATTCTCCAATACCTTGTTGAAAGCTTCAAAAGTTCTATTTGCTTGAGGATGGTATAGTGTACTCATCTGATGATAAATGTGGAACTCTTCAGTAAGGGCTTCAATAGTTATGTTCAAAAAGTGAGTTCCTTGATCACTCATCAAAATCTTCGGGCATCCAAATCCAGTAAGGATGTTCTCAAAGGTGAACTATGCAATAGTAACTGCGCTACAGTCCTTCACTGGTTTAGCTGCTACCCATCTGGTGAGATAATCACTCGCAGTGATAATGTATCTCGCACCAGTCCTCTTTCCCGGTGGGTTAATGGGTCCCACAAAATCAATATCCCATTTCTCGAATGCCTGAAGTGTTAATTGCGGGTTTAATGGCATTTCATCTCTTCACGACGGCCTTATTGTCCTCTGACAAACATCGCAGCTCTGTCAATGTTCCTTTGAATCTTTGTGAATTGTAAGCCACCATAGCCCTGCTCGCAAAATCTTTTGTGCAATAGTTGTTCCTGCGTAGTGACCTCCTGATACACTTGAATGTGCATCAACCAATATGAATGGATTTTCATGCTCCAACACACATCTGCGCAACACTTCATCCGGTCAAAATTTGTATAGTTGTCCTGCGATTATGGTGAAGTCTGTTGCTCTTACTACCAATTGCTTCTTCTGCTACATAGTGAAGTCTGTGGGTGCTAGCCCCATAGTAAAAAATTCTACAATATCTTTATAATAATCATCAGCAATATGTATAGTGAATAACTGTGCGTCAGACATATTGTCTTCGAGGTTAGTGGGTTCTTTTCCTGACTCAACCCTTGAGATATGTTCAGGTCCTAAGTTCAATCTTCTTGGCTTAACCACAATTTCAAAATCATACTCCTGAAAGAGAAACAACCTTCTGCAGATTCTCCCCCTTAAATCTGGCTTATTGACCAGATACTTCAAAGCAGAATGGTCAGTGTACATGGAGAAGTGCACACCCAACAAATAGTGCTTGAACTTTTGGAGTGCATAGACCATAGCTAAGCCTTCTCTTTCAGTGGTCGTATAGTTCTTTTCAGCTGATGAGAGCTTCTTGCTCGAGAATGAAATAGGGTGATCAATACCCCCTTCTCCTGGTTGAGCAAGCACAACTCCCAATGCTATAGATGAAGCATCAACATGTACATGGAATGGCTTATCCCAATCTGGAAAAACTAGGATCGACGTAGTTACCATCTTCTCTTTCAGTGTGTCTAGGCCCTGTTCACATTCTGCGTTCCATATGAACTGTGCTTCTTTCTTCAGCAGTTTCTCCATTGGCACGGTTATCTGCGCATAACCCTTGATGAACTTTCTGTAATAACCTATATGCCCTAGTGTGGTGCGAAGCTGTTTTAATGAGTTTGGTGCCAGTAAATTCACAGTCACTGCGATCTTCGCAAGATCAACCATCAAGCCTTGTCTGCACACGATGTGTCCTAGCATAATACCATAAGGCACACAGAAAATACATTTCTTTAAGTTTAGTGAAATTTGATGTTGCCTACACTTAGCTAACATCATTTTCAGGTTTTCAAAATGGTTCTTCAGCAATCCAAAGATATTCCAATCACCAAAGTAAACCTCCAAGAACTTATGGATAAAGTCCTTGAATGCAGCCACAACAACTCTGGAAAATATGGCAGGTGCATTCTTCAAGCCAAAGGGCATAAATGTATACTGATATGATCTCCATTCAGTAGCAAATGTTTTCTTATGCCTGTCTGCTGGATCAATCCTGATCTGATGATATCTAGAAATCTATCATTAAAAGAATAGGCCTCATTCCCTCCCACATTGTCCAATACTTCATCTGTAAAAGGAGTTGGAAATGGGTCATGCACCGAAGCATCATTCAACTTCCTTAGATCTACGCAGATCCTGATTTCACCTTTAGTATTTTTATCTTGGATAACCATTGAGCTTATCCACTCTGACTCTTCAACAGGATCAATGATCCCTGTATCAAGCATCTTATCAATTTCTTCCTTGAATCTTTCTTTATATCTAGGGTTTAACCTATAAGGCATCTACTTTACGAGCTTCACACCTGGCTTGAGAGGTATTTTCATAACCCCCAAGTCTCCCAAGATGCCTTTCATTTCCGCGAACTTTGTTGGAAATAAATCCTGATATTCATGTAGAAGGTCGGCGATCTGCGCGACCATCACATCATCTAGGTAATCTCCAATGGATGCGAACTTCGGCTCTTCGCTTGTGCCAATGTTCACTTTTCTTGTCTTTACAGGGCCGCTCATATCTGGAATTTCAAGTTGAGGTCCCTCTACATCGCGCGCTCCTTCTGATTTAGGTATGTTGATGTTGCGCGGATCCTCCTCATCGCTCTCTTCTTGTTCTTCTTCATTTTCAGCGAGGTTATAGCATTCAAATGCATGTTCTATTTTCCTTCCCCATTCTCGTTTTAGGTTAACAAGTACCTTTACATCTTCAAATACCCTCTCTTTGATTTCCTCCAATGCCTCATTTATACTTGGGAATTCGGCTCTTAATATTCTTTCCTTCATAACTTGTAGAGCTTCATTTATGCTCAGACTTTCATCTTCAAAGCTAAAAGTTCTCTAGAAGTATGCAATCATCATAGCCCAATCTGTGGTTACTTTGCGAAGCTCCATGTCTGTATACCAATCCTCTGGAATCCAGTCTAATGTGTGCAAAAACAGATGAACCCATTCTGTTTGCGATTTCTTTTCCCATGCTTGCGAATAAGTTCCAATGTGATCCCTCGGATCCATCTGTCCATTGTACTTATCAAATGTCAGCGCAAATTTATCTGCGAACCTGATTTGCATCATTTGTTTGCACTGATCCCATGTGGTCAAAGTCTGCTTATGCACATCCCACCATCTAGCAGGTGTCTCGCGCAATGTTATATCTAGTGCTGGTATGCGATGTTCAACTGCAACTGATATAGTATATTCTTGAATAAATGAATACACATTAGTCGAATCATCATAGGTTGGGATTGGACTTACCTTGGTTCCAATCCAACGCAGTGACTTTGTGATCTACGCGCATCTCCTTGCAGATACTTCATGCATACGGCTTTTCCAATTCTCCAGTCCTGCGTCAGAGTCAGAGATGTAAGAACTGTCACATTGCCAATGTAGTGCTCCCTCCGCAGTAGGATTAATGTAGTTATCCTGATTCACAGTCGTCTTGTAAATGCGATCAAGATCATGTGCTATGGATTCTTCCTGAATCGCATCACTGTATCTTTCTCTTTGTGAAGGGTCCAATGGTGCGATGACCCTTATGTCTTGTCCTTCAAAGATCATCTTCTTGGTCTTCAGTTTATGATAGCGAGGTTATCCATCGCCCAATCTATACCCAATAGTGCTGGATAAGGCTGACTATCATCGACAATTTCAATAACCTCGAAGTCTGCATGACTTCGGACTCCATCGATGTCAATAATAATATTGGCTAGTCTCCTGAAATGTATGACTTTCTACAGATTCAATAATCTCAACTGTATGGGTGACGATAGCAACTTTGGTCTTCCCATCTACTGCCATGTCTACTTAGTCAAGACATTTACCTCGGATCCTAAGTAAACGATGATTTCATCCATCTCATAATCTCCTATCTGCGCACTGAGCCTCATTTCTCTTCTTGTTCTTTTATAGATTTTAATGTGATGGACTGTGCTCTTTCCAGTATCCTTCTCACTGCGTGACTCATACTGGTATAACAATTTTTGTAATTCCACTACTGCATCTACGCTCTTCAGTAATTTCATGCAGTTCCGTAGGAACTGTGCAACAAAGGTGTCTGTCTCTGCTGCATTATATGTCTTGTCATACTTTGCTGGCATATCTTCCATATGCAGTATTTCACTTTGCAACGGGATTCTTGGTGACATCGGTGTTGGTTCTTTGAATAAGTCCCTTTCTTCTACAAAGACTTCTTTGTTCTTCTCCAGATTGAAAACAAGTGTTTTCCCAGTAGTTTTTTTTATCCAGATTGTTTCAACAGGGGTCTACTTAGTTTCAAAGTCTCCATAATTCAAAGCTTCTGCTTTCCGATCTCTTCCTGTAGCAGCGCCACTTCGCGTCACTGCATTGATACTTGGATCCGCAACCCTTCTCTTTACTGCGATCAACTGAATGTTCGGGTTAGGTACATCTTTCTTTCTCTTCTGCATTTCTGCCACTAACACTGGGAAGTCCTCAATAACATGATCAAAATATTTATAGTAATTGTAGGAAGTACATGGATTGGTACAATCTCTAGATAAGTGACCTGGCTGGCCATAGTTATAACAGATCATCCGGCCTTTTTCTCTTCCTTGTCCTGGGCTAGTATTTCTTCTTCTTCCACAGAATCCTTCATGGCCTCTGTATGCGCCTTGATCATACTGCGTGTTCTCTTGTTTTTGCGGATTTTCTTATTGGACTCTATATACTCTACCATGCATATGCTCCATATATTTTTTTCGTTCCATCATGAGGTCATATGCCCTACAGTAGGAATCATCGTGTCCAATGAATTTACAGAATGTGCAGTATAAATTCTTAGGAGTTTGCACATACTTTTGAATTAAGTAGCAGTCTTATGGCCGATGTTATCTAATTCTACATATATCACACCATGGCGCCCAGTTTTGATTCAGTGGATTTGGTGCTCCACTACCAAGGTATTTTTCAAATAAGGGACAGTTCTCTCTGGTGTGTCCTTCTCCTCTGCATCTTGTACACCAGACTTATTTTATTTGTTCTTTCCCTTTCTTCATATCTTGCAATTGTAATGTCAGGGTATCTAGCTGGGTCTGGATTTAAGACATTCCAGTGCTACTCTCTCCTATAGGTGAGGCTTTTAATTTCATCGCAATTTCCAAATATTATGCCTGTGAAGCCACTTTTGTTGCATCAACACCAATCTGATATGGGGCAACAACGCGGCTATAAACCATTCCTGTTGATGTTGCAATGCTATGACAAAACTGACCTGGTCTAACAATGTCTTAAAATTCTGGTCAAATTCCCAAACTGTCTCATTAGGTTTTTGATTAATTTCCTTTAATTATGTTATACCATTGGGATTCCGACTTTGGTTTCTTGAACTCGCTCAATAGTGCAGCCTTAATCTCCAGTAAGGTTCTATTCTGTGCCTGAAAATACTTCATGAACCAGTTCAAGGCTCTATCTTGAAATGTGGTGATGAGATGCACTCGTTTCACAACATCATCCTGAACTTGCTTGACACTCCATACAGCTTCACATAGAAACCAATGTTGTTCAGGGTCCTCTAGACCTGTTCCTTTAAATATCGGCAGCTTAATATCGTTGGCCATCCTTCTCCTAGGTGGTACAGGGTTCTGCACAGTGTTTTGAGTGGTGTTAGGGATGTTATTGCACGGAATGTTCTGGATCAGAATATTCTAAGTCGGGATAGTCTAAGTCGGGATGATCTGATTACTCACTTCCGCGATGTTACTGGTATTGACGCTCTGAGGATTAGGGATATTAACAACTGGAGGGTTCTGAACTGGTGGATTTTGTGGAATAGGAGGCACGATGTTCACAACTGGTGTGTTATGCGGAGTAATAGGCTGATAGGTAGCTGATAGAGGTGCGGTTTGGATATCAGGTTCGGCTTGTAAATCAATATCTATGTGGATTCCATGTTCATTGGAAGTCTTCTTAGTAGTATACTTATATCTTTTTCCACTTCTCAAATTGTGTGTCTCTTCATCAAAATCACTATATATGCTATTGTCATGTCCCCTTCGCCCATGAATCGCAGGGAAGGAAAACATGAACAACACATCAGGCTTTTGGCAGACTTAGCCCCAATATTTATACTCATAAATATGTAACAATTAAAACCTCTGTGTGCAGATTCAACTCAATATAAACACAACGGAATTAAACATAATAATGCACAGAAGCATAGATTCGCATCAACATCTTTATCTCAAGCAATCAACAGGCAGAGAATTCAATCCCCTTCTTATGCTACTTCATATCGATTTCATTAACATGCAGAATAATCATTCAAATACCACATTGCAAAACACAGATTGTATATAATTTAATCCACAAAGAATACTTATCTTGCAACGCAAATGTCCAACGACTGACTACGTGAGAGAAACGTTCCACCCAACCATAGATCTCTGTCCAGCCTGTATTCTTTCAGTTGAGAGTTCACCCCCGAGCTGGGCTGTGTATCCACTAAGGAGGAACTAGATGGCTCACTCACAGTCAGGGTTTCACTCAAACAGCCAATGTAAGCCAACACACAGTTGGGTTTTTCAAGCATGCAATAGGAGATGGAGGAGGATGCTAGTCCACTGAGCTCAATCCCAGAGCCACATATACTTCAAGCTGGACTCAACAAACCCACCCTTTGTTCATACATCCACTCTTGGATTTCTCACAACTCTGTCACAAATAACCCTAAATCCGTCACTGATTTTCTGGGCTATTAAAACTGGGTTTTCCCATGGATTTTGGGGGTAGCTATTGATCCCAAATTCGCCCCAGGGTTCATACCAATGGATCCCCCATTGGATTTCACTGTCCAATACCCAATCTGGGCGTTTTTGGTCTTCCAAAATCTAGGTTCTCTCAAGGTCGCGATTTCTGGTTTTGCTCCCTGCTGGGAACTCGTTTTTGGATGGAAAAATGGTGGTGGGTTCCCTCCCCTTGGAATGGGGATGAGAATGAAGCCACCTCCAAGAGGTAGAGTGACTTGTGGCACAAGTAAATAGAGTCCATACCTACCCATACGAATTTCAGGGCTGCCCATGCTCCATTGAAGCCATGGGCTGACATCTCAACCACTTCCTTACAACAGGCATAAATGTCATCTAGGGAAGTCAATGGGTTCTCATAATGACATATGGCAGCCTATGGTTCCATCCCATATCCCCCTCACCACTACCTAGTGGATACACGTGGCCCCTTCTTATTCATTGCCTCCATAGCTAGTCTTGGGATTTTATATTGCATGATGTTTATTTACATCCTTTTTACAATTTCCATGGCTTAAGACAACATGGGCATCAAAATATGAATGCTTTCCTTTTAAATCAAAATTCAGGCTTTCACTAGCGGGGCCTTGGCCTTGAGCTCCACGCTAGGAAAACATACATCACATGTACACATTATTTACATTAAATGCTAATACATCCTAAGAGTCAGAATGGGATATTACAGCTATTGACCATTACAGATTCAAAAACTTATAGGAATCTTTACTGCATTCGTAAAACGCCTTTCTCAGCTAAAAGCATTTTAATATATAGACTCAGATTGTTTAGGTACTTACCTATAAAACCTTTGAAAAATTATGCTTCTGTTGCGTTGTAGGACTTTATCATGTCCACAGCGAACTTTGTCACAAGGCCTTCTACTATGCTATCAACCCAAAAGTAGACGGCTCATGAGAGTGGGCTATCTATTTCTTTGAGCCTCTGAATGAGCTCTGGAGTCCACTCGGTCGGTACTCCTTCTGGTCGAAAATAGTTCTTTCACTCTGCGAGTCTTGATATCCACTCGTGCAACTCGTTCCCGAAGGATGCCCAGAAAATTTTGTGAACGTCCTTCCACAGGTACTTATTTAACCAATCTACGTTGGAGATATGCGGATGTCTATTCTCATTTTTGGCACAAAATCTCTTTTTGTCTTGTCACACCAGGCCCAGATTTATTTCTTGTCTGGATGCCAAGTTTTAGTGCCGGTACTCATCACCTGTTCAAGTGTGGAAACATAACAATTTGTTGGCTTATATAATTGTCTTTAGTTTTTCGATAAAGACCCAGTTTTTGAGCGGTTCAAGGAAACAACAAAACCCCTTTTCACCGGCCCTTTCGGCAACAATCTGCGGGCAGAATGAGGTCTCACCCGAGGTGAAGGAATGGGGGGGATGCATAATCATGTTTCCACAACCAGGTGATGAGTTTTCAATGGATTGGAGAACAATGCGCTACAAAGCTCACGCTACGAACTTCAAACTGCATGAAGTTTCCCTTTTTCATGACGAAGACTTAATCTATCATGCATCCAAGGACTGCGAGATGCTGGATTTTTCTTGACGACAAAACAATGCCACAAAGACTGCGCTTCATATTAAAAACTCATGCAACTTAATAGATCTTACTTAGTGCAAAAGATGCATTCAACAAGCATACTATATTGACGCCTTGCGAACTTGTACACTATGATAATAATGATGTAACCGCACACTTATGGTGTTGCGCTCAGTGGTTAACCGATTACTTTATACATTCATATACTGTGAATCACTTGTGCGTTCAATCATCCATTCATACATGTGGTCACTTAACATATTATTCCCATCTCTATCTTTGTGGCGAATACATACAAAAGCAACAAGTCATGCATTCATAAACTGAATCTCAACCATTCACATAAGCAAATACAAAGATCTAAATGCATACACTCAATCACATAACACGGTATTTAACGTGTTTCACCCCCCAAATGGGAGCTACGTTCACAGGAACTGTTGTTATATTATCTTAGGGAAGGGTACAACAGTTCCAGTCTGTACACTCAACTGCAGACTCTTCTCTCTCTCTGTAGGTCTCTGTGCACACAACTGCAAAGCCTTCTTCAATAGTGTTCGGCAATAAAAAATAGTAATACTCAAGGTTTTGCAATTACAATTCAACATTAACCCTTTCCCTTACAAAATGTTTCCTTTTATAGATCATGCCTATAGGTCACGTCTTTACAATGCATAGGCCCCCAAAACCCTAAGGTCCCCCAAAATTGGTGCGGTTATCCGCCACCTTACCTGTCATTGTCGACAGCTTGCTCCACTTGCTTCAGATTACCTTGCTGGACCACTCGTGGCTATCACGCCCTTCTCATAGCCGCAGTCATCACCGAAACGGTTACAACCGCATTGTGGCCTATCACTTTCCGCCCCTTTAGCTTTCCTGTCGCCGTCGGCCCATCCTTAACTATTTGCTGCCACTTTCTTTGATAGGTCTCTTTCCTCTATCTCTGCTCTTCTTCTTACTCAAAATAGGTCGCTTCCATAGATCGACCTTCCATTATATTTTTTACCAAAAATGGTTGCTGCGCTGGCCCTGCGCACCAGCATTACTGCGCAAAACCGACTCTGCAATTTGAACTGCGCACTTCACAAAACTGTGCCAATTGACCTTGCAGCCCAAAATGCGTAGTTCCCAAAACTTTATTTTATCAAAACCTAGCCTACTTGGGCCATGCCCAACACTTAACTCATAATGAACCTGCAACAATAATATCCATTTTGACACTACTTATGAACCATACTTAGGGATTTTCCCCTTATTTGTCACCATTAATAATTTTTAATCATTTTTCTAAGGTGGCTTAGGACATTTTTAATCATGAAAAATATGGGGCATGACAGTCCTCCCATCCCAAATTTGCTTGTCCTCAAGCAATGAAGAAACCCTAGGGAAATACCATCACATCATCAATGCCTTCCACCACCACGTCCAACTACACCATGGGCCATACATCAACAGGAAGTGATAAATTTCATGCACCAAAGCATGCACCTGCAAACCACTGATATGGATACTCTCCATCATACATCAATAAGGGAAATAAATCACCCATAATCCCCAAACAAGGAAGATCATGAACATGGGAAATGTGCCAATGCTACCTCTTTGAAATATCCCCACTATAAAAACTTGAGAATTGAGTTGATTTCCTGGGTCACTCTGTCTATTGTGGTCTACCCCAAGCCATAGGAAGTTTTCTCTGTAACAAAATTGGTGACTCTGTTGGGGAGCCTCCATTTGGGGTATTTTTTCCTCCTTGTTGCTCTCTATTTTTCTGATTTTATGTGTCGAGGGTAACTTGACAGTCTATACATTGATTTTATCTTGAGGAATTTGGATTCATTCTTAATTTTTTTGAGTATTTTTCTCCACCCACACAGGATGGATGAGCTCTACCTGCGTACCCACGCGACATGTCATTGTCTTATTCGCATACATAGGATGTTGTTTGTCAAATAGTCATGTACACCTCACTTTTAGGTCCATATCTTGAGTTAGATGTTTTTGGGTGAATTATAAGTATTGTTGAGTCTTATTGGGTCTCTGTGTGGTCTATTTGGTGCCTCTATAGTGGCTAGAAGCTCTCCTTTTATTTGTTTTTAATTAAGCTAGTTTTTTTCATTTTTTTCATTTGTAGCTTTTTGGCTTGCTTGATTCATGCTTAGTGGTGTCTTGCTTGGTTAGTCTTATTATGATTGTTGTATAATCTGAGAATTTTGTGGTTCAATATTGCATTTTCATTCATATATTTCGAAAATACAAAATA